>JAWZYT010000498.1:117500-410307 GCA_034508575.1 Petrolisthes manimaculis | reverse complement strand
CAAATCGACTTTTGGGCCAATAAAAACGTGTTTTAGCATTTTTTTTGCCTGAAAATTGAAATTTTTCTAGCACTGTACAAATCGACTTTTTGGGCCAAAAAAACGTGTTTTAGCATTTTTTTTGCCTGAAAATTGAAATTTTTCTAGCACTGTACAAATCGACTTTTTGGGCCAAAAAAACGTGTTTTAGCATTTTTTTTGCCTGAAAATTGAAATTTTTCTAGCACAGTACAAATCGACTTTTTGGGCCAAAAAAACGTGTTTTAGCATTTTTTTTGCCTGAAAATTGAAATTTTTCTAGCACAGTACAAATCGACTTTTTGGGCCAAAAAAACGTGTTTTAGCATTTTTTTGCCTGAAAATTGAAATTTTTCTAGCACAGTACAAATCGACTTTTTGGGCCAAAAAAACGTGTTTTAGCATTTTTTTTGCCTGAAAATTGAAATTTTTCTAGCACAGTACAAATCGACTTTTTGGGCCAAAAAAACGTGTTTTAGCATTTTTTTTGCCTGAAAATTGAAATTTTTCTAGCACAGTA
This sequence comes from Petrolisthes manimaculis, assembly GCA_034508575.1. NCBI lineage: Eukaryota > Metazoa > Arthropoda > Malacostraca > Decapoda > Porcellanidae > Petrolisthes > Petrolisthes manimaculis. The sequence goes on along the minus strand of JAWZYT010000498.1, from coordinate 409,769 downwards.
CAAATCGACTTTTTGGGCCAAAAAAACGTGTTTTAGCATTTTTTTTGCCTGAAAATTGAAATTTTTCTAGCACAGTACAAATCGACTTTTTGGGCCAAAAAAACGTGTTTTAGCATTTTTTTGCCTGAAAATTGAAATTTTTCTAGCACAGTACAAATCGACTTTTTGGGCCAAAAAAACGTGTTTTAGCATTTTTTTTTGCCTGAAAATTGAAATTTTTCTAGCACAGTACAAATCGACTTTTTGGGCCAAAAAAACGTGTTTTAGCATTTTTTTTGCCTGAAAATTGAAATTTTTCTAGCACAGTACAAATCGACTTTTTGGGCCAAAAAAACGTGTTTTAGCATTTTTTTTGCCTGAAAATTGAAATTTTTCTAGCACAGTACAAATCGACTTTTTGGGCCAAAAAAAACGTGTTTTAGCATTTTTTTTGCCTGAAAATTGAAATTTTTCTAGCACAGTACAAATCGACTTTTTGGGCCAAAAAAACGTGTTTTAGCATTTTTTTTGCCTGAAAATTGAAATTTTTCTAGCACAGTACAAATCGACTTTTTGGGCCAAAAAAACGTGTTTTAGCATTTTTTTTGCCTGAAAATTGAAATTTTTCTAGCACTGTACAAATCGACTTTTGGGCCAAAAAAACGTGTTTTAGCATTTTTTTGCCTGAAAATTGAAATTTTTCTAGCACAGTACAAATCGACTTTTTGGGCCAAAAAAACGTGTTTTAGCATTTTTTTGCCTGAAAATTGAAATTTTTCTAGCACAGTACAAATCGACTTTTTGGGCCAAAAAAACGTGTTTTAGCATTTTTTTTGCCTGAAAATTGAAATTTTTCTAGCACAGTACAAATCGACTTTTTGGGCCAAAAAAACGTGTTTTAGCATTTTTTTTGCCTGAAAATTGAAATTTTTCTAGCACTGTACAAATCGACTTTTTGGGCCAAAAAAACGTGTTTTAGCATTTTTTTTGCCTGAAAATTGAAATTTTTCTAGCACAGTACAAATCGACTTTTTGGGCCAAAAAACGTGTTTTAGCATTTTTTTTGCCTGAAAATTGAAATTTTTCTAGCACTGTACAAATCGACTTTTTGGGCCAAAAAAACGTGTTTTAGCATTTTTTTTGCCTGAAAATTGAAATTTTCTAGCACAGTACAAATCGACTTTTTGGGCCAAAAAAACGTGTTTTAGCATTTTTTTTGCCTGAAAATTGAAATTTTTCTAGCACAGTACAAATCGACTTTTTGGGCCAAAAAAACGTGTTTTAGCATTTTTTTTGCCTGAAAATTGAAATTTTTCTAGCACAGTACAAATCGACTTTTTGGGCCAAAAAAACGTGTTTTAGCATTTTTTTTGCCTGAAAATTGAAATTTTTCTAGCACAGTACAAATCGACTTTTTGGGCCAAAAAAACGTTTTTTAGCATTTTTTTTGCCTGAAAATTGAAATTTTTCTAGCACAGTACAAATCGACTTTTTGGGCCAAAAAAACGTGTTTTAGCATTTTTTTTGCCTGAAAATTGAAATTTTTCTAGCACAGTAGTACAAATCGACTTTTTGGGCAAAAAAAACGTGTTTTAGCATTTTTTTGCCTGAAAATTGAAATTTTTCTAGCACAGTACAAATCGACTTTTTGGGCCAAAAAAACGTGTTTTAGCATTTTTTTTGCCTGAAAATTGAAATTTTTCTAGCACAGTACAAATCGACTTTTTGGGCCAAAAAACGTGTTTTAGCATTTTTTTTGCCTGAAAATTGAAATTTTTCTAGCACAGTACAAATCGACTTTTTGGGCCAAAAAAACGTGTTTTAGCATTTTTTTTGCCTGAAAATTGAAATTTTTCTAGCACAATACAAATCGACTTTTTGGGCAAAAAAAACGTGTTTTAGCATTTTTTTTCCCTGAAAATTGAAATTTTTCTAGCACAGTACAAATCGACTTTTTGGGCCAAAAAAACGTGTTTTAGCATTTTTTTTGCCTGAAAATTGAAATTTTTCTAGCACAGTACAAATCGACTTTTTGGGCCAAAAAAACATGTTTTAGCATTTTTTTTGCCTGAAAATTGAAATTTTTCTAGCACAGTACAAATCGACTTTTTGGGCCAAAAAAACGTGTTTTAGCATTTTTTTTGCCTGAAAATTGAAATTTTTCTAGCACAGTACAAAACGACTTTTTGGGCCAAAAAAACGTGTTTTAGCATTTTTTTTGCCTGAAAATTGAAATTTTTCTAGCACAGTACAAATCGACTTTTTGGGCCAAAAAAACGTGTTTTAGCATTTTTTTTGCCTGAAAATTGAAATTTTTCTAGCACTGTACAAATCGACTTTTTGGGCCAAAAAAACGTGTTTTTGCATTTTTTTTGCCTGAAAATTGAAATTTTTCTAGCACAGTACAAATCGACTTTTTGGGCCAAAAAAACGTGTTTTAGCATTTTTTTTGCCTGAAAATTGAAATTTTTCTAGCACAGTACAAATCGACTTTTTGGGCCAAAAAAACGTGTTTTAGCATTTTTTTTGCCTGAAAATTGAAATTTTTCTAGCACAGTACAAATCGACTTTTTGGGCCAAAAAAACGTGTTTTAGCATTTTTTTTGCCTGAAAATTGCAATTTTTCTAGCACAGTACAAATCGACTTTTTGGGCCAAGAAAACGTGTTTTAGCATTTTTTTTGCCTGAAAATTGAAATTTTTCTAGCACAGTACAAATCGACTTTTTGGGCCAAAAAAACGTGTTTTAGCATTTTTTTTGCCTGAAAATTGATTTTTTTCTAGCACAGTACAAATCGACTTTTTGGGCCAAAAAAACGTGTTTTAGCATTTTTTTTGCCTGAAAATTGAAATTTTTCTAGCACAGTACAAATCGACTTTTTGGGCCAAAAAAACGTGTTTTAGCATTTTTTTTGCCTGAAAATTGAAAATTTTCTAGCACAGTACAAATCGACTTTTTGGGCCAAAAAAACGTGTTTTAGCATTTTTTTGCCTGAAAATTGAAATTTTTCTAGCACAGTACAAATCGACTTTTTGGGCCAAAAAAACGTGTTTTAGCATTTTTTTTGCCTGAAAATTGAAATTTTTCTAGCACAGTACAAATCGACTTTTTGGGCCAAAAAAACGTGTTTTAGCATTTTTTTTGCCTGAAAATTGAATTTTTTCTAGCACAGTACAAATCGACTTTTTGGGCCAAAAAAACGTGTTTTAGCATTTTTTTTGCCTGAAAATTGCAATTTTTCTAGCACAGTACAAATCGACTTTTTGGGCCAAGAAAACGTGTTTTAGCATTTTTTTTGCCTGAAAATTGAAATTTTTCTAGCACAGTACAAATCGGCTTTTTGGGCCAAAAAAACGTGTTTTAGCATTTTTTTTGCCTGAAAATTGAATTTTTCTAGCACAGTACAAATCGACTTTTTGGGCCAAAAAAACGTGTTTTAGCATTTTTTTTGCCTGAAAATTGAAATTTTTCTAGCACAGTACAAATCGACTTTTTGGGCCAAAAAAACGTGTTTTAGCATTTTTTTTGCCTGAAAATTGAAATTTTTCTAGCACAGTACAAATCGACTTTTTGGGCCAAAAAAACGTGTTTTAGCATTTTTTTTGCCTGAAAATTGAAATTTTTCTAGCACAGTACAAATCGACTTTTTGGGCCAAAAAAACGTGTTTTAGCATTTTTTTTGCCTGAAAATTGAAATTTTTCTAGCACAGTACAAATCGACTTTTTGGGCCAAAAAAACGTGTTTTAGCATTTTTTTTGCCTGAAAATTGAATTTTTTCTAGCACAGTACAAATCGACTTTTTGGGCCAAAAAAACGTGTTTTAGCATTTTTTTTGCCTGAAAATTGAAATTTTTCTAGCACAGTACAAATCGACTTTTTGGGCCAAAAAAACGTGTTTTAGCATTTTTTTTGCCTGAAAATTGAAATTTTTCTAGCACAGTACAAATCGACTTTTTGGGCCAAAAAAACGTGTTTTAGCATTTTTTTTGCCTGAAAATTGAAATTTTTCTAGCACAGTACAAATCGACTTTTTGGGCCAAAAAAACCTGTTTTAGCATTTTTTTTGCCTGAAAATTGAAATTTTTCTAGCACAGTACAAATCGACTTTTTGGGCCAAAAAAACGTGTTTTTGCATTTTTTTTGCCTGAAAATTGAAATTTTTCTAGCACAGTACAAATCGACTTTTTGGGCAAAAAAAACGTGTTGTAGCGTTTTTTTTGCCTGAAAATTGAAATTTTTCTAGCACTGTACAAATCGACTTTTTGGGCCAAAAAAACGTGTTTTAGCATTTTTTTTGCCTGAAAATTGAAATTTTTCTAGCACAGTACAAATCGACTTTTTGGGCCAAAAAAACGTGTTTTAGCATTTTTTTTGCCTGAAAATTGAAATTTTTCTAGCACAGTACAAATCGACTTTTTGGGCCAAAAAACGTGTTTTAGCATTTTTTTTGCCTGAAAATTGAATTTTTTCTAGCACAGTACAAATCGACTTTTTGGGCCAAAAAAACGTGTTTTAGCATTTTTTTTGCATGAAAATTGAAATTTTTCTAGCACTGTACAAATCGACTTTTTGGGCCAAAAAAACGTGTTTTTGCATTTTTTTTGCCTGAAAATTGAAATTTTTCTAGCACTGTACAAATCGACTTTTTGGGCCAAAAAAACGTGTTTTAGCATTTTTTTTGCCTGAAAATTGAAATTTTTCTAGCACAGTACAAATCGACTTTTTGGGCCAAAAAAACGTGTTTTAGCATTTTTTTTGCCTGAAAATTGAAATTTTTCTAGCACAGTACAAATCGACTTTTTGGGCCAAAAAAACGTGTTTTAGCATTTTTTTGCCTGAAAATTGAAATTTTTCTAGCACAGTACAAATCGACTTTTTGGGCCAAAAAAACGTTTTTTAGCATTTTTTTTGCCTGAAAATTGAAATTTTTCTAGCACAGTACAAATCGACTTTTTGGGCCAAAAAAACGTGTTTTAGCATTTTTTTTGCCTGAAAATTGAAATTTTTCTAGCACAGTAGTACAAATCGACTTTTTGGGCCAAAAAAACGTGTTTTAGCATTTTTTTGCCTGAAAATTGAAATTTTTCTAGCACAGTACAAATCGACTTTTTGGGCCAAAAAAACGTGTTTTAGCATTTTTTTTGCCTGAAAATTGAAATTTTTCTAGCACAGTACAAATCGACTTTTTTGGCCAAAAAAACGTGTTTTAGCATTTTTTTTGCCTGAAAATTGAAATTTTTCTAGCACAGTACAAATCGACTTTTTGGGCCAAAAAAACGTGTTTTAGCATTTTTTTTGCCTGAAAATTGAAATTTTTCTAGCACAATACAAATCGACTTTTTGGGCCAAAAAAACGTGTTTTAGCATTTTTTTTGCCTGAAAATTGAAATTTTTCTAGCACAGTACAAATCGACTTTTTGGGCCAAAAAAAACGTGTTTTAGCATTTTTTTTGCCTGAAAATTGAAATTTTTCTAGCACTGTACAAATCGACTTTTTGGGCAAAAAAAACGTGTTTTAGCATTTTTTTTGCCTGAAAATTGAATTTTTTCTAGCACAGTACAAATCTACTTTTTGGGCCAAAAAAACGTGTTTTAGCATTTTTTTGCCTGAAAATTGAAATTTTTCTAGCACTGTACAAATCGACTTTTTGGGCCAAAAAAACGTGTTTTTGCATTTTTTTGCCTGAAAATTGAAATTTTTCTAGCACAGTACAAATCGACTTTTTGGGCCAAAAAAACGTGTTTTAGCATTTTTTTTGCCTGAAAATTGAAATTTTTCTAGCACAGTACAAATCGACTTTTTGGGCCAAAAAAACGTGTTTTAGCATTTTTTTTGCCTGAAAATTGAAATTTTTCTAGCACAGTACAAATCGACTTTTTGGGCCAAAAAAACGTGTTTTAGCATTTTTTTTGCCTGAAAATTGAAATTTTTCTAGCACTGTACAAATCGACTTTTTGGGCCAAAAAAACGTGTTTTAGCATTTTTTTTGCCTGAAAATTGAAATTTTTCTAGCACAGTACAAATCGACTTTTTGGGCCAAAAAACGTGTTTTAGCATTTTTTTTGCCTGAAAATTGAAATTTTTCTAGCACTGTACAAATCGACTTTTTGGGCCAAAAAAACGTGTTTTAGCATTTTTTTTGCCTGAAAATTGAAATTTTTCTAGCACAGTACAAATCGACTTTTTGGGCCAAAAAAACGTGTTTTAGCATTTTTTTTGCCTGAAAATTGAAATTTTTCTAGCACAGTACAAATCGACTTTTTGGGCCAAAAAAACGTGTTTTAGCATTTTTTTTGCCTGAAAATTGAAATTTTTCTAGCACAGTACAAATCGACTTTTTGGGCCAAAAAAACGTGTTTTAGCATTTTTTTTGCCTGAAAATTGAAATTTTTCTAGCACAGTACAAATCGACTTTTTGGGCCAAAAAAACGTGTTTTAGCATTTTTTTTGCCTGAAAATTGAAATTTTTCTAGCACAGTACAAATCGACTTTTTGGGCCAAAAAAACGTTTTTTAGCATTTTTTTTGCCTGAAAATTGAAATTTTTCTAGCACAGTACAAATCGACTTTTTGGGCCAAAAAAACGTGTTTTAGCATTTTTTTTGCCTGAAAATTGAAATTTTTCTAGCACAGTACAAATCGACTTTTTGGGCCAAAAAAACGTGTTTTAGCATTTTTTTTGCCTGAAAATTGAAATTTTTCTAGCACAGTACAAATCGACTTTTTGGGCCAAAAAAACGTGTTTTAGCATTTTTTTTGCCTGAAAATTGAAATTTTTCTAGCACAGTACAAATCGACTTTTTGGGCCAAAAAAACGTGTTTTAGCATTTTTTTTGCCTGAAAATTGAAATTTTTCTAGCACAATACAAATCGACTTTTTGGGCAAAAAAAACGTGTTTTAGCATTTTTTTTGCCTGAAAATTGAAATTTTTCTAGCACAGTACAAATCGACTTTTTGGGCCAAAAAAAACGTGTTTTACCATTTTTTTTGCCTGAAAATTGAAATTTTTCTAGCACTGTACAAATCGACTTTTTGGGCAAAAAAAACGTGTTTTAGCATTTTTTTTGCCTGAAAATTGAAATTTTTCTAGCACAGTACAAATCGACTTTTTGGGCCAAAAAAACGTGTTTTAGCATTTTTTTGCCTGAAAATTGAAATTTTTCTAGCACTGTACAAATCGACTTTTTGGGCCAAAAAAACGTGTTTTTGCATTTTTTTTGCCTGAAAATTGAAATTTTTCTAGCACAGTACAAATCGACTTTTTGGGCCAAAAAAACGTGTTTTAGCATTTTTTTTGCCTGAAAATTGAAATTTTTCTAGCACAGTACAAATCGACTTTTTGGGCCAAAAAAACGTGTTTTAGCATTTTTTTTGCCTGAAAATTGAAATTTTTCTAGCACAGTACAAATCGACTTTTTGGGCCAAAAAAACGTGTTTTAGCATTTTTTTTGCCTGAAAATTGAAATTTTTCTAGCACTGTACAAATCGACTTTTTGGGCAAAAAAAACGTGTTTTAGCATTTTTTTTGCCTGAAAATTGAAATTTTTCTAGCACAGTACAAATCGACTTTTTGGGCCAAAAAAACGTGTTTTAGCATTTTTTTTGCCTGAAAATTGAAATTTTTCTAGCACTGTACAAATCGACTTTTTGGGCCAAAAAAACGTGTTTTAGCATTTTTTTTGCCTGAAAATTGAAATTTTTCTAGCACAGTACAAATCGACTTTTTGGGCCAAAAAAACGTGTTTTAGCATTTTTTTTGCCTGAAAATTGAAATTTTTCTAGCACAGTACAAATCGACTTTTTGGGCCAAAAAAACATGTTTTAGCATTTTTTTTGCCTGAAAATTGAAATTTTTCTAGCACAGTACAAATCGACTTTTTGGGCCAAAAAAACGTGTTTTAGCATTTTTTTTGCCTGAAAATTGAAATTTTTCTAGCACAGTACAAATCGACTTTTTGGGCCAAAAAAACGTGTTTTAGCATTTTTTTTTGCCTGAAAATTGAAATTTTTCTAGCACTGTACAAATCGACTTTTTGGGCCAAAAAAACGTGTTTTTGCATTTTTTTTGCCTGAAAATTGAAATTTTTCTAGCACAGTACAAATCGACTTTTTGGGCCAAAAAAACGTGTTTTAGCATTTTTTTTGCCTGAAAATTGAAATTTTTCTAGCACAGTACAAATCGACTTTTTGGGCCAAAAAAACGTGTTTTAGCATTTTTTTTGCCTGAAAATTGAAATTTTTCTAGCACTGTACAAATCGACTTTTTGGGCCAAAAAAACGTGTTTTTGCATTTTTTTTGCCTGAAAATTGAAATTTTTCTAGCACAGTACAAATCGACTTTTTGGGCCAAAAAAACGTGTTTTAGCATTTTTTTTGCCTGAAAATTGAAATTTTTCTAGCACAGTACAAATCGACTTTTTGGGCCAAAAAAACGTGTTTTAGCATTTTTTTTGCCTGAAAATTGAAATTTTTCTAGCACAGTACAAATCGACTTTTTGGGCCAAAAAAACGTGTTTTAGCATTTTTTTTGCCTGAAAATTGAAATTTTTCTAGCACAGTACAAATCGACTTTTTGGGCCAAAAAAACGTGTTTTAGCATTTTTTTTGCCTGAAAATTGAAATTTTTCTAGCACAGTACAAATCGACTTTTTGGGCCAAAAAAACGTGTTTTAGCATTTTTTTTGCCTGAAAATTGAAATTTTTCTAGCACAGTACAAATCGACTTTTTGGGCCAAAAAAACGTGTTTTAGCATTTTTTTGCCTGAAAATTGAAATTTTTCTAGCACAGTACAAATCGACTTTTTGGGCCAAAAAAACGTGTTTTAGCATTTTTTTTGCCTGAAAATTGAAATTTTTCTAGCACAGTACAAATCGACTTTTTGGGCCAAAAAAACGTGTTTTAGCATTTTTTTTGCCTGAAAATTGAAATTTTTCTAGCACAGTACAAATCGACTTTTTGGGCCAAAATAACGTGTTTTAGCATTTTTTTTGCCTGAAAATTGAAATTTTTCTAGTACAGTACAAATCGACTTTTTGGGCCAAAAAAACGTGTTTTAGCATTTTTTTTGCCTGAAAATTGAAATTTTTCTAGCACTGTACAAATCGACTTTTTGGGCCAAAAAAACGTGTTTTAGCATTTTTTTTGCCTGAAAATTGAAATTTTTCTAGCACTGTACAAATCGACTTTTTGGGCCAAAAAAACGTGTTTTTGCATTTTTTTTGCCTGAAAATTGAAATTTTTCTAGCACAGTACAAATCGACTTTTTGGGCCAAAAAAACGTGTTTTAGCATTTTTTTTGCCTGAAAATTGAAATTTTTCTAGCACAGTACAAATCGACTTTTTGGGCCAAAAAAACGTGTTTTAGCATTTTTTTTGCCTGAAAATTGAAATTTTTCTAGCACAGTACAAATCGACTTTTTGGGCCAAAAAAACGTGTTTTAGCATTTTTTTTGAATGAAAATTGAAATTTTTCTAGCACAGTACAAATCGACTTTTTGGGCCAAAAAAACGTGTTTTAGCATTTTTTTTGCCTGAAAATTGAAATTTTTCTAGCACAGTACAAATCGACTTTTGGGGCCAAAAAAACGTGTTTTAGCATTTTTTTTGCCTGAAAATTGAAATTTTTCTAGCACAGTACAAATCGACTTTTTGGGCCAAAAAAACGTGTTTTAGCATTTTTTTTGCCTGAAAATTGAATTTTTTCTAGCACAGTACAAATCGACTTTTTGGGCCAAAAAAACGTGTTTTAGCATTTTTTTTGCCTGAAAATTGAAATTTTTCTAGCACAGTACAAATCGACTTTTTGGGCCAAAAAAACGTGTTTTAGCATTTTTTTTGCCTGAAAATTGAAATTTTTCTAGCACAGTACAAATCGACTTTTTGTGCCAAAAAAACGTGTTTTAGCATTTTTTTTGCCTGAAAATTGAAATTTTTCTAGCACAGTACAAATCGACTTTTTGGGCCAAAAAAACGTGTTTTAGCATTTTTTTTGCCTGAAAATTGAAATTTTTCTAGCACAGTACAAATCGACTTTTTGGGCCAAAAAAACGTGTTTTAACATTTTTTTTACCTGAAAATTGAATTTTTTCTAGCACAGTACAAATCGACTTTTTGGGCCAAAAAAACGTGTTTTAGCATTTTTTTGCCTGAAAATTGATTTTTTTCTAGCACAGTACAAATCGACTTTTTGGGCCAAAAAAACGTGTTTTAGCTTTTTTTTTGCCTGAAAATTGAAATTTTTCTAGCACAGTACAAATCGACTTTTTGGGCCAAAAAAAAACGTGTTTTAGCATTTTTTTTGCCTGAAAATTGAATTTTTTCTAGCACAGTACAAATCGACTTTTTGGGCCAAAAAAACGTGTTTTAGCATTTTTTTTGCCTGAAAATTGAAATTTTTCTAGCACAGTACAAATCGACTTTTTGGGCCAAAAAAACGTGTTTTAGCATTTTTTTTGCCTGAAAATTGAAATTTTTCTAGCACAGTACAAATCGACTTTTTGGGCCAAAAAAACGTGTTTTAGCATTTATTTTGCCTGAAAATTGAAATTTTTCTAGCACAGTACAAATCGACTTTTTGGGCCAAAAAAACGTGTTTTAGCATTTTTTTTGCCTGAAAATTGAAATTTTTCTAGCACAGTACAAATCGACTTTTTGGGCCAAAAAAACGTGTTTTAGCATTTTTTTTGCCTGAAAATTGAAATTTTTCTAGCACAGTACAAATCGACTTTTTGGGCCAAAAAAACGTGTTTTAGCATTTTTTTTGCCTGAAAATTGAAATTTTTCTAGCACAGTACAAATCGACTTTTTGGGCCAAAAAAACGTGTTTTAGCATTTTTTTTGCCTGAAAATTGAAATTTTTCTAGCACAGTACAAATCGACTTTTTGGGCCAAAAAAACGTGTTTTAGCATTTTTTTTGCCTGAAAATTGAAATTTTTCTAGCACAGTACAAATCGACTTTTTGGGCCAAAAAAACGTGTTTTAGCATTTTTTTTGCCTGAAAATTGAAATTTTTCTAGCACAGTACAAATCGACTTTTTGGGCCAAAAAAACGTGTTTTAGCATTTTTTTTGCCTGAAAATTGAAATTTTTCTAGCACAGTACAAATCGACTTTTTGGGCCAAAAAAATGTGTTTTAGCATTTTTTTTGCCTGAAAATTGAAATTTTTCTAGCACTGTACAAATCGACTTTTTGGGCCAAAAAAACGTGTTTTTGCATTTTTTTTGCCTGAAAATAGAATTTTTTTTAGCACAGTACAAATCGACTTTTTGGGCCAAAAAAACGTGTTTTAGCATTTTTTTTGCCTGAAAATTGAAATTTTTCTAGCACTGTACAAATCGACTTTTTGGGCCAAAAAAACGTGTTTTAGCATTTTTTTTGCTTGAAAATTGAAATTTTTCTAGCACAGTACAAATCGACTTTTTGGACCAAAAAAACGTGTTTTAGCATTTTTTTTGCCTGAAAATTGAAATTTTTCTAGCACAGTACAAATCGACTTTTTGGGCCAAAAAAACGTGTTTTAGCATTTTTTTTGCCTGAAAATTGATTTTTTTCTAGCACAGTACAAATCGACTTTTTGGGCCAAAAAAACGTGTTTTAGCATTTTTTTGCATGAAAATTGAATTTTTTCTAGCACAGTACATATCGACTTTTTGGGCCAAAAAAACGTGTTTTTGCATTTTTTTTGCCTGAAAATTGAAATTTTTCTAGCACAGTACAAATCGACTTTTTGGGCCAAAAAAACGTGTTTTAGCATTTTTTTTGCCTGAAAATTGAAATTTTTCTAGCACAGTACAAATCGACTTTTTGGGCCAAAAAAACGTGTTTTAGCATTTTTTTTGCCTGAAAATTGAAATTTTTCTAGCACAGTACAAATCGACTTTTTGGGCCAAAAAAACGTGTTTTAGCATTTTTTTTGCCTGAAAATTGAAATTTTTCTAGCACAGTACAAATCGACTTTTTGGGCCAAAAAAACGTGTTTTAGCATTTTTTTTGCCTGAAAATTGAAATTTTTCTAGCACAGTACAAATCGACTTTTTGGGCCAAAAAAACGTGTTTTAGCATTTTTTTTGCCTGAAAATTGAATTTTTTCTAGCACAGTACAAATCGACTTTTTGGGCCAAAAAAACGTGTTTTAACATTTTTTTTGCCTGAAAATTGAAATTTTTCTAGCACTGTACAAATCGACTTTTTGGGCCAAAAAAACGTGTTTTTGCATTTTTTTTGCCTGAAAATTGAAATTTTTCTAGCACAGTACAAATCGACTTTTTGGGCCAAAAAAACGTGTTTTAGCATTTTTTTTGCCTGAAAATTGAAATTTTTCTAGCACAGTACAAATCGACTTTTTGGGCCAAAAAAACGTGTTTTAGCATTTTTTTTGCCTGAAAATTGAAATTTTTCTAGCACTGTACAAATCGACTTTTTAGGCCAAAAAAACGTGTTTTTGCATTTTTTTTGCCTGAAAATTGAAATTTTTCTAGCACAGTACAAATCGACTTTTTGGGCCAAAAAAACGTGGTTTAGCATTTTTTTGGCCTGAAAATTGAAATTTTTCTAGCACAGTACAAATCGACTTTTTGGGCCAAAAAAACGTGTTTTAGCATTTTTTTGGCATGAATATTGAAATTTTTCTAGCACAGTACAAATCGACTTTTTGGGCCAAAAAAACGTGTTTTAGCATTTTTTTTGCCTGAAAATTGAAATTTTTCTAGCACTGTACAAATCGACTTTTTGGGCCAAAAAAACGTGTTTTAGCATTTTTTTTTGCCTGAAAATTGAAATTTTTCTAGCACAGTACAAATCGACTTTTTGGGCCAAAAAAACGTGTTTTAGCATTTTTTTTGCCTGAAAATTGAAATTTTTCTAGCACTGTACAAATCGACTTTTTGGGCCAAAAAAACGTGTTTTTGCATTTTTTTTGCCTGAAAATTGAAATTTTTCTAGCACTGTACAAATCGACTTTTTGGGCCAAAAAAACGTGTTTTAGCATTTTTTTTGCCTGAAAATTGAAATTTTTCTAGCACAGTACAAATCGACTTTTTGGGCCAAAAAAACGTGTTTTAGCATTTTTTTTGCCTGAAAATTGAAATTTTTCTAGCACAGTACAAATCGACTTTTTGGGCCAAAAAAACGTGTTTTTGCATTTTTTTTGCCTGAAAATTGAAATTTTTCTAGCACAGTACAAATCGACTATTTGGGCCAAAAAAACGTGTTTTAGCATTTTTTTTGCCTGAAAATTGAAATTTTTCTAGCACTGTACAAATCGACTTTTTGGGCCAAAAAAACGTGTTTTTGCATTTTTTTTGCCTGAAAATTGAAATTTTTCTAGCACAGTACAAATCGACTTTTTGGGCCAAAAAAACGTGTTTTAGCATTTTTTTTGCCTGAAAATTGAAATTTTTCTAGCACAGTACAAATCGACTTTTTGGGCCAAAAAAACGTGTTTTAGCATTTTTTTTGCCTGAAAATTGAAATTTTTCTAGCACAGTACAAATCGACTTTTTGGGCCAAAAAAACGTGTTTTAGCATTTTTTTTGCCTGAAAATTGAATTTTTTATAGCACTGTACAAATCGACTTTTTGGGCCAAAAAAACGTGTTTTACCATTTTTTTTGCCTGAAAATTGAAATTTTTCTAGCACAGTACAAATCGACTTTTTGGGCCAAAAAAACGTGTTTTAGCATTTTTTTTGCCTGAAAATTGAATTTTTTCTAGCACAGTACAAATCGACTTTTTGGGCAAAAAAAACGTGTTTTAGCTTTTTTTTTGCCTGAAAATTGAAATTTTTCTAGCACAGTACAAATCGACTTTTTGGGCCAAAAAAACGTGTTTTAGCATTTTTTTTGCCTGAAAATTGAATTTTTTCTAGCACAGTACAAATCGACTTTTTGGGCCAAAAAAACGTGTTTTAGCATTTTTTTTGCCTGAAAATTGAAATTTTTCTAGCACAGTACAAATCGACTTTTTGGGCCAAAAAAACGTGTTTTAGCATTTTTTTTGCCTGAAAATTGAAATTTTTCTAGCACAGTACAAATCGACTTTTTGGGCCAAAAAAACGAGTTTTAGCATTTTTTTTGCCTGAAAATTGAAATTTTTCTAGCACAGTACAAATCGACTTTTTGGGCCAAAAAAACGTGTTTTAGCATTTTTTTTGCCTGAAAATTGAAATTTTTCTACCACAGTACAAATCGACTTTTTGGGCCAAAAAAACGTGTTTTAGCATTTTTTTTGCCTGAAAATTGAAATTTTTCTAGCACAGTACAAATCGACTTTTTGGGCCAAAAAAACGTGTTTTAGCATTTTTTTTTTGCCTGAAAATTGAATTTTTTTAGCACTGTACAAATCGACTTTTTGGGCCAAAAAAACGTGTTTTTGCATTTTTTTTGCCTGAAAATTGAAATTTTTCTAGCACAGTACAAATCGACTTTTTGGGCCAAAAAAACGTGTTTTAGCATTTTTTTTGCCTGAAAATTGAAATTTTTCTAGCACTGTACAAATCGACTTTTTGGGCCAAAAAAACGTGTTTTTGCATTTTTTTTGCCTGAAAATTGAAATTTTTCTAGCACAGTACAAATCGACTTTTTGGGCCAAAAAAACGTGTTTTAGCATTTTTTTTGCCTGAAAATTGAAATTTTTCTAGCACAGTACAAATCGACTTTTTGGACCAAAAAAACGTGTTTTAGCATTTTTTTTGCCTGAAAATTGAAATTTTTCTAGCACAGTACAAATCGACTTTTTGGGCCAAAAAAACGTGTTTTAGCATTTTTTTTGCCTGAAAATTGAAATTTTTCTAGCACAGTACAAATCGACTTTTTGGGCCAAAAAAACGTGTTTTAGCATTTTTTTTGCCTGAAAATTGAAATTTTTCTAGCACAGTACAAATCGACTTTTTGGGCCAAAAAAACGTGTTTTAGCATTTTTTTTGCCTGAAAATAGAAATTTTTCTAGCACAGTACAAATCGACTTTTTGGGCCAAAAAAACGTGTTTTAGCATTTTTTTTGCCTGAAAATTGAATTTTTTCTAGCACAGTACAAATCGACTTTTTGGGCCAAAAAAACGTGTTTTAGCATTTTTTTTGCCTGAAAATTAAAATTTTTCTAGCACAGTACAAATCGACTTTTTGGGCCAAAAAAACGTGTTTTAGCATTTTTTTTGCCTGAAAATTGAAATTTTTCAAGCACAGTACAAATCGACTTTTTGGGCCAAAAAAACGTGTTTTAGCATTTTTTTTGCCTGAAAATTGAAATTTTTCTAGCACAGTACAAATCGACTTTTTGGGCCAAAAAAACGTGTTTTAGCATTTTTTTTGCCTGAAAATTGAAATTTTTCTAGCACTGTACAAATCGACTTTTTGGGCCAAAAAAACGTGTTTTTGCATTTTTTTTGCCTGAAAATTGAAATTTTTCTAGCACAGTACAAATCGACTTTTTGGGCCAAAAAAACGTGTTTTAGCATTTTTTTTGCCTGAAAATTGAAATTTTTCTAGCACAGTACAAATCGACTTTTTGGGCCAAAAAAACGTGTTTTAGCATTTTTTTTGCCTGAAAATTAAAATTTTTCTAGCACAGTACAAATCGACTTTTTGGGCCAAAAAAACGTGTTTTAGCATTTTTTTTGCCTGAAAATTGAAATTTTTCTAGCACAGTACAAATCGACTTTTTGGGCCAAAAAAACGTGTTTTAGCATTTTTTTTGCCTGAAAATTGAAATTTTTCTAGCACAGTACAAATCGACTTTTTGGGCCAAGAAAACGTGTTTTAGCATTTTTTTTGCCTGAAAATTGAAATTTTTCTAGCACAGTACAAATCGACTTTTTGGGCCAAAAAAACGTGTTTTAGCATTTTTTTTGCCTGAAAATTGAAATTTTTCTAGCACAGTACAAATCGACTTTTTGGGCCAAAAAAACGTGTTTTAGCATTTTTTTTGCCTGAAAATTGAAATTTTTCTAGCACAGTACAAATCGACTTTTTGGGCCAAAAAAACGTGTTTTAGCATTTTTTTTGCCTGAAAATTGAATTTTTTCTAGCACAGTACAAATCGACTTTTTGGGCCAAAAAAACGTGTTTTAGCATTTTTTTTGCCTGAAAATTAAAATTTTTCTAGCACAGTACAAATCGACTTTTTGGGCCAAAAAAACGTGTTTTAGCATTTTTTTTGCCTGAAAATTGAAATTTTTCTAGCACAGTACAAATCGACTTTTTGGGCCAAAAAAACGTGTTTTAGCATTTTTTTTGCCTGAAAATTGAAATTTTTCTAGCACAGTACAAATCGACTTTTTGGGCCAAAAAAACGTGTTTTAGCATTTTTTTTGCCTGAAAATTGAAATTTTTCTAGCACTGTACAAATCTACTTTTTGGGCCAAAAAAACGTGTTTTTGCATTTTTTTTGCCTGAAAATTGAAATTTTTCTAGCACAGTACAAATCGACTTTTTGGGCCAAAAAAACGTGTTTTAGCATTTTTTTTGCCTGAAAATTGAAATTTTTCTAGCACAGTACAAATCGACTTTTTGGGCCAAAAAAACGTGTTTTAGCATTTTTTTTGCCTGAAAATTGAAATTTTTCTAGCACAGTACAAATCGACTTTTTGGGCCAAAAAAACGTGTTTTAGCATTTTTTTTGCCTGAAAATTGAAATTTTTCTAGCACAGTACAAATCGACTTTTTGGGCCAAAAAAACGTGTTTTAGCATTTTTTTTGCCTGAAAATTGCAATTTTTCTAGCACAGTACAAATCGACTTTTTGGGCCAAGAAAACGTGTTTTAGCATTTTTTTTGCCTGAAAATTGAAATTTTTCTAGCACAGTACAAATCGACTTTTTGGGCCAAAAAAACGTGTTTTAGCATTTTTTTTTGCCTGAAAATTGAATTTTTTCTAGCACAGTACAAATCGACTTTTTGGGCCAAAAAAACGTGTTTTAGCATTTTTTTTGCCTGAAAATTGAAATTTTTCTAGCACAGTACAAATCGACTTTTTGGGCCAAAAAAACGTGTTTTAGCATTTTTTTTGCCTGAAAATTGAAATTTTTCTAGCACAGTACAAATCGACTTTTTGGGCCAAAAAAACGTGTTTTAGCATTTTTTTGCCTGAAAATTGAAATTTTTCTAGCACAGTACAAATCGACTTTTTGGGCCAAAAAAACGTGTTTTAGCATTTTTTTTGCCTGAAAATTGAAATTTTTCTAGCACAGTACAAATCGACTTTTTGGGCCAAAAAAACGTGTTTTAGCATTTTTTTTGCCTGAAAATTGAATTTTTTCTAGCACAGTACAAATCGACTTTTTGGGCCAAAAAAACGTGTTTTAGCATTTTTTTTGCCTGAAAATTGAATTTTTTCTAGCACTGTACAAATCGACTTTTTGGGCCAAAAAAACGTGTTTATGCATTTTTTTTGCCTGAAAATTGAAATTTTTCTAGCACTGTACAAATCGACTTTTTGGGCCAAAAAAACGTGTTTTAGCATTTTTTTTGCCTGAAAATTGAAATTTTTCTAGCACTGTACAAATCGACTTTTTGGGCCAAAAAAACGTGTTTTAGCATTTTTTTTTGCCTGAAAATTGAAATTTTTCTAGCACAGTACAAATCGACTTTTTGGGCCAAAAAAACGTGTTTTAGCATTTTTTTTGCCTGAAAATTGAAATTTTTCTAGCACAGTACAAATCGACTTTTTGGGCCAAAAAAACGTGTTTTAGCATTTTTTTTGCCTGAAAATTGAAATTTTTCTAGCACAGTACAAATCGACTTTTTGGGCCAAAAAAACGTGTTTTAGCATTTTTTTTGCCTGAAAATTGAAATTTTTCTAGCACTGTACAAATCGACTTTTTGGGCCAAAAAAACGTGTTTTAGCATTTTTTTTGCCTGAAAATTGAATTTTTTCTAGCACAGTACAAATCGACTTTTTGGGCCAAAAAAACGTGTTTTAGCATTTTTTTTGCCTGAAAATTGAAATTTTTCAAGCACTGTACAAATCGACTTTTTGGGCCAAAAAAACGTGTTTTTGCATTTTTTTTTGCCTGAAAATTGAAATTTTTCTAGCACAGTACAAATCGACTTTTTGGGCCAAAAAAACGTGTTTTAGCATTTTTTTTGCCTGAAAATTGAAATTTTTCTAGCACAGTACAAATCGACTTTTTGGGCCAAAAAAACGTGTTTTAGCATTTTTTTTGCCTGAAAATTGAAATTTTTCTAGCACTGTACAAATCGACTTTATGGGCCAAAAAAACGTGTTTTAGCATTTTTTTTGCCTGAAAATTGAAATTTTTCTAGCACTGTACAAATCGACTTTTTGGGCCAAAAAAACGTGTTTTAGCATTTTTTTTGCCTGAAAATTGAAATTTTTCTAGCACTGTACAAATCGACTTTTTGGGCCAAAAAAACGTGTTTTTGCATTTTTTTTGCCTGAAAATTGAAATTTTTCTAGCACTGTACAAATCGACTTTTTGGGCCAAAAAAACGTGTTTTAGCATTTTTTTTTGCCTGAAAATTGAAATTTTTCTAGCACAGTACAAATCGACTTTTTGGGCCAAAAAAACGTGTTTTAGCATTTTTTTTGCCTGAAAATTGAAATTTTTCTAGCACAGTACAAATCGACTTTTTGGGCCAAAAAAACGTGTTTTTGCATTTTTTTTGCCTGAAAATTGAAATTTTTATAGCACTGTACAAATCGACTTTTTGGGCCAAAAAAACGTGTTTTAGCATTTTTTTTGCCTGAAAATTGAAATTTTTCTAGCACAGTACAAATCGACTTTTTGGGCCAAAAAAACGTGTTTTAGCATTTTTTTTGCCTGAAAATTGAAATTTTTCTAGCACTGTACAAATCGACTTTTTGGGCCAAAAAAACATGTTTTTGCATTTTTTTTGCCTGAAAATTGAAATTTTTCTAACACAGTACAAATCGACTTTTTGGGCCAAAAAAACGTGTTTTAGCATTTTTTTTTGCCTGAAAATTGAAATTTTTCTAGCACAGTACAAATCGACTTTTTGGGCCAAAAAAACGTGTTTTAGCATTTTTTTTGCCTGAAAATTGAAATTTTTCTAGCACAGTACAAATCGACTTTTTGGGCCAAAAAAACGTGTTTTAGCATTTTTTTTGCCTGAAAATTGAAATTTTTCTAGCACAGTACAAATCGACTTTTTGGGCTAAAAAAACGTGTTTTAGCATTTTTTTTAACTGAAAATTGAATTTTTTCTAGCACAGTACAAATCGACTTTTTGGGCCAAAAAAACGTGTTTTAGCATTTTTTTTGCCTGAAAATTGAAATTTTTCTAGCACAGTACAAATCGACTTTTTGGGCCAAAAAAACGTGTTTTAGCATTTTTTTTGCCAGAAAATTGAAATTTTTCTAGCACTGTACAAATCGACTTTTTGGGCCAAAAAAACGTGTTTTTTGCATTTTTTTTGCCTGAAAATTGAAATTTTTCTAGCACAGTACAAATCGACTTTTTGGGCCAAAAAAACGTGTTTTAGCATTTTTTTTGCCTGAAAATTGAAATTTTTCTAGCACTGTACAAATCGACTTTTTGGGCCAAAAAAACGTGTTTTAGCATTTTTTTTGCCTGAAAATTGAAATTTTTCTAGCACAGTACAAATCGACTTTTTGGGCCAAAAAAACGTGTTTTAGCATTTTTTTTGCCTGAAAATTGAAATTTTTCTAGCACAGTACAAATCGACTTTTTGGGCCAAAAAAACGTGTTTTAGCATTTTTTTTGCCTGAAAATTGAAATTTTTCTAGCACAGTACAAATCGACTTTTTGGGCCAAAAAAACGTGTTTTAGCATTTTTTTTGCCTGAAAATTGAAATTTTTCTAGCACAGTACAAATCGACTTTTTGGGCCAAAAAAACGTGTTTTAGCATTTTTTTTGCATGAAAATTGAATTTTTTCTAGCACTGTACAAATCGACTTTTTGGGCCAAAAAAACCTGTTTTTTCATTTTTTTTGCCTGAAAATTGAAATTTTTCTAGCACAGTACAAATCGACTTTTTGGGCCAAAAAAACGTGTTTTAGCATTTTTTTTGCCTGAAAATTGAAATTTTTCTAGCACAGTACAAATCGACTTTTTGGGCCAGAAAAACGTGTTTTAGCATTTTTTTTGCCTGAAAATTGAATTTTTTCTAGCACAGTACAAATCGACTTTTTGGGCCAAAAAAACGTGTTTTAGCATTTTTTTTGCCTGAAAATTGAAATTTTTCTAGCACAGTACAAATCGACTTTTTGGGCCAAAAAAACAT
The DNA here is from genome assembly GCA_034508575.1 of Petrolisthes manimaculis. Taxonomy (NCBI): domain Eukaryota; kingdom Metazoa; phylum Arthropoda; class Malacostraca; order Decapoda; family Porcellanidae; genus Petrolisthes; species Petrolisthes manimaculis. Next base: position 389,566 of record JAWZYT010000498.1, on the reverse strand, counting down.
GTTTTAGCATTTTTTTTGCCTGAAAATTGAAATTTTTCTAGCACAGTACAAATCGACTTTTTGGGCCAAAAAAACGTGTTTTAGCATTTTTTTTGCCTGAAAATTGAAATTTTTCTAGCACAGTACAAATCGACTTTTTGGGCCAAAAAAACGTGTTTTAGCATTTTTTTTGCCTGAAAATTGAAATTTTTCTAGCACAGTACAAATCGACTTTTTGGGCCAAAAAAACGTGTTTTAGCATTTTTTTTGCCTGAAAATTGAAATTTTTCTAGCACAGTACAAATCGACTTTTTGGGCCAAAAAAACGTGTTTTTGCATTTTTTTGCCTGAAAATTGAAATTTTTCTAGCACAGTACAAATCGACTTTTTGGGCAAAAAAAAACGTGTTTTAGCATTTTTTTTGCCTGAAAATTGAAATTTTTCTAGCACTGTACAAATCGACTTTTTGGGCCAAAAAAACGTGTTTTAGCATTTTTTTTGCCTGAAAATTGAAATTTTTCTAGCACAGTACAAATCGACTTTTTGGGCCAAAAAAACGTGTTTTAGCATTTTTTTTGCCTGAAAATTGAAATTTTTCTAGCACAGTACAAATCGACTTTTTGGGCCAAAAAAACGTGTTCTAGCATTTTTTTTGCCTGAAAATTGATTTTTTTCTAGCACAGTACAAATCAACTTTTTGGGCCAAAAAAACGTGTTTTAGCATTTTTTTTGCCTGAAAATTGAAATTTTTCTAGCACTGTACAAATCGACTTTTTGGGCCAAAAAAACGTGTTTTTGCAATTTTTTTGCCTGAAAATTGAAATTTTTCTAGCACTGTACAAATCGACTTTTTGGGCCAAAAAAACGTGTTTTAGCATTTTTTTTGCCTGAAAATTGAAATTTTTCTAGCACAGTACAAATCGACTTTTTGGGCCAAAAAAACGTGTTTTAGCATTTTTTTTGCCTGAAAATTGAAATTTTTCTAGCACAGTACAAATCGTTTTTTTGGGCCAAAAAAACGTGTTTTAGCATTTTTTTTGCCTGAAAATTGAATTTTTTCTAGCTCAGTACAAATCGACTTTTTGGGCCAAAAAAACGTGTTTTAGCATTTTTTATGCCTGAAAATTGAAATTTTTCTAGCACAGTACAAATCGACTTTTTGGGCCAAAAAAACGTGTTTTAGCATTTTTTTTGCCTGAAAATTGAAATTTTTCTAGCACAGTACAAATCAACTTTTTGGGCCAAAAAAACGTGTTTTAGCATTTTTTTTGCCTGAAAATTGAAATTTTTCTAGCACAGTACAAATCGACTTTTTGGGCCAAAAAAACGTGTTTTAGCATTTTTTTTGCCTGAAAATTGAAATTTTTCTAGCACAGTACAAATCGACTTTTTGGGCCAAAAAAACGTGTTTTAGCATTTTTTTTGCCTGAAAATTGAAATTTTTCTAGCACAGTACAAATCGACTTTTTGGGCCAAAAAAACGTGTTTTAGCATTTTTTTTGCCTGAAAATTGAAATTTTTCTAGCACAGTACATATCGACTTTTTGGGCCAAAAAAACGTGTTTTAGCATTTTTTTTTGCCTGAAAATTGAAATTTTTCTAGCACAGTACAAATCGACTTTTTGGGCCAAAAAAACGTGTTTTAGCATTTTTTTTGCCTGAAAATTGAAATTTTTCTAGCACAGTACAAATCGACTTTTTGGGCCAAAAAAACGTGTTTTAGCATTTTTTTTGCCTGAAAATTGAAATTTTTCTAGCACTGTACAAATCGACTTTTTGGGCCAAAAAAACGTGTTTTAGCATTTTTTTTGCCTGAAAATTGAAATTTTTCTAGCACAGTAGAAATCAACTTTTTGGGCCAAAAAACGTGTTTTAGCATTTTTTTTGCCTGAAAATTGAAATTTTTCTAGCACTGTACAAATCGACTTTTTGGGCCAAAAAAACGTGTTTTAGCATTTTTTTTGCCTGAAAATTGATTTTTTTCTAGCACAGTACAAATCGACTTTTTGGGCCAAAAAAACGTGTTTTAGCATTTTTTTTGCCTGAAAATTGAAATTTTTCTAGCACAGTACAAATCGACTTTTTGGGCCAAAAAAACGTGTTTTAGCATTTTTTTTGCCTGAAAATTGAAATTTTTCTAGCACAGTACAAATCGACTTTTTGGGCCAAAAAAACGTGTTTTAGCATTTTTTTTGCCTGAAAATTGATATTTTTCTAGCACTGTACAAATCGACTTTTTGGGCCAAAAAAACGTGTTTTAGCATTTTTTTTGCCTGAAAATTGAAATTTTTCTAGCACAGTACAAATCGACTTTTTGGGCCAAAAAAACGTGTTTTAGCATTTTTTTTGCCTGAAAATTGAAATTTTTCTAGCACTGTACAAATCGACTTTTTGGGCCAAAAAAACGTGTTTTTTGCATTTTTTTTGCCTGAAAATTGAAATTTTTCTAGCACAGTACAAATCGACTTTTTGGGCCAAAAAAACGTGTTTTAGCATTTTTTTTGCCTGAAAATTGAAATTTTTCTAGCACTGTACAAATCGACTTTTTGGGCCAAAAAAACGTGTTTTAGCATTTTTTTTGCCTGAAAATTGAAATTTTTCTAGCACAGTACAAATCGACTTTTTGGGCCAAAAAAACGTGTTTTAGCATTTTTTTTGCCTGAAAATTGAAATTTTTCTAGCACAGTACAAATCGACTTTTTGGGCCAAAAAAACGTGTTTTAGCATTTTTTTTGCCTGAAAATTGAAATTTTTCTAGCACTGTACAAATCGACTTTTTGGGCCAAAAAAACGTGTTTTAGCATTTTTTTTGCCTGAAAATTGAAATTTTTCTAGCACAGTACAAATCGACTTTTTGGGCCAAAAAAACGTGTTTTAGCATTTTTTTTGCATGAAAATTGAATTTTTTCTAGCACTGTACAAATCGACTTTTTGGGCCAAAAAAACCTGTTTTTTCATTTTTTTTGCCTGAAAATTGAAATTTTTCTAGCACAGTACAAATCGACTTTTTGGGCCAAAAAAACGTGTTTTAGCATTTTTTTTGCCTGAAAATTGAAATTTTTCTAGCACAGTACAAATCGACTTTTTGGGCCAGAAAAACGTGTTTTAGCATTTTTTTTGCCTGAAAATTGAATTTTTTCTAGCACAGTACAAATCGACTTTTTGGGCCAAAAAAACGTGTTTTAGCATTTTTTTTGCCTGAAAATTGAAATTTTTCTAGCACAGTACAAATCGACTTTTTGGGCCAAAAAAACATGTTTTAGCATTTTTTTTGCCTGAAAATTGAAATTTTTCTAGCACAGTACAAATCGACTTTTTGGGCCAAAAAAACGTGTTTTAGCATTTTTTTTGCCTGAAAATTGAAATTTTTCTAGCACAGTACAAATCGACTTTTTGGGCCAAAAAAACGTGTTTTAGCATTTTTTTTGCCTGAAAATTGAAATTTTTCTAGCACAGTACAAATCGACTTTTTGGGCCAAAAAAACGTGTTTTAGCATTTTTTTTGCCTGAAAATTGAAATTTTTCTAGCACAGTACAAATCGACTTTTTGGGCCAAAAAAACGTGTTTTTGCATTTTTTTGCCTGAAAATTGAAATTTTTCTAGCACAGTACAAATCGACTTTTTGGGCAAAAAAAAACGTGTTTTAGCATTTTTTTTGCCTGAAAATTGAAATTTTTCTAGCACTGTACAAATCGACTTTTTGGGCCAAAAAAACGTGTTTTAGCATTTTTTTTGCCTGAAAATTGAAATTTTTCTAGCACAGTACAAATCGACTTTTTGGGCCAAAAAAACGTGTTTTAGCATTTTTTTTGCCTGAAAATTGAAATTTTTCTAGCACAGTACAAATCGACTTTTTGGGCCAAAAAAACGTGTTCTAGCATTTTTTTTGCCTGAAAATTGATTTTTTTCTAGCACAGTACAAATCAACTTTTTGGGCCAAAAAAACGTGTTTTAGCATTTTTTTTGCCTGAAAATTGAAATTTTTCTAGCACTGTACAAATCGACTTTTTGGGCCAAAAAAACGTGTTTTTGCAATTTTTTTGCCTGAAAATTGAAATTTTTCTAGCACTGTACAAATCGACTTTTTGGGCCAAAAAAACGTGTTTTAGCATTTTTTTTGCCTGAAAATTGAAATTTTTCTAGCACAGTACAAATCGACTTTTTGGGCCAAAAAAACGTGTTTTAGCATTTTTTTTGCCTGAAAATTGAAATTTTTCTAGCACAGTACAAATCGTTTTTTTGGGCCAAAAAAACGTGTTTTAGCATTTTTTTTGCCTGAAAATTGAATTTTTTCTAGCTCAGTACAAATCGACTTTTTGGGCCAAAAAAACGTGTTTTAGCATTTTTTATGCCTGAAAATTGAAATTTTTCTAGCACAGTACAAATCGACTTTTTGGGCCAAAAAAACGTGTTTTAGCATTTTTTTTGCCTGAAAATTGAAATTTTTCTAGCACAGTACAAATCAACTTTTTGGGCCAAAAAAACGTGTTTTAGCATTTTTTTTGCCTGAAAATTGAAATTTTTCTAGCACAGTACAAATCGACTTTTTGGGCCAAAAAAACGTGTTTTAGCATTTTTTTTGCCTGAAAATTGAAATTTTTCTAGCACAGTACAAATCGACTTTTTGGGCCAAAAAAACGTGTTTTAGCATTTTTTTTGCCTGAAAATTGAAATTTTTCTAGCACAGTACAAATCGACTTTTTGGGCCAAAAAAACGTGTTTTAGCATTTTTTTTGCCTGAAAATTGAAATTTTTCTAGCACAGTACATATCGACTTTTTGGGCCAAAAAAACGTGTTTTAGCATTTTTTTTTGCCTGAAAATTGAAATTTTTCTAGCACAGTACAAATCGACTTTTTGGGCCAAAAAAACGTGTTTTAGCATTTTTTTTGCCTGAAAATTGAAATTTTTCTAGCACAGTACAAATCGACTTTTTGGGCCAAAAAAACGTGTTTTAGCATTTTTTTTGCCTGAAAATTGAAATTTTTCTAGCACTGTACAAATCGACTTTTTGGGCCAAAAAAACGTGTTTTAGCATTTTTTTTGCCTGAAAATTGAAATTTTTCTAGCACAGTAGAAATCAACTTTTTGGGCCAAAAAACGTGTTTTAGCATTTTTTTTGCCTGAAAATTGAAATTTTTCTAGCACTGTACAAATCGACTTTTTGGGCCAAAAAAACGTGTTTTAGCATTTTTTTTGCCTGAAAATTGATTTTTTTCTAGCACAGTACAAATCGACTTTTTGGGCCAAAAAAACGTGTTTTAGCATTTTTTTTGCCTGAAAATTGAAATTTTTCTAGCACAGTACAAATCGACTTTTTGGGCCAAAAAAACGTGTTTTAGCATTTTTTTTGCCTGAAAATTGAAATTTTTCTAGCACAGTACAAATCGACTTTTTGGGCCAAAAAAACGTGTTTTAGCATTTTTTTTGCCTGAAAATTGATATTTTTCTAGCACTGTACAAATCGACTTTTTGGGCCAAAAAAACGTGTTTTAGCATTTTTTTTGCCTGAAAATTGAAATTTTTCTAGCACAGTACAAATCGACTTTTTGGGCCAAAAAAACGTGTTTTAGCATTTTTTTTGCCTGAAAATTGAAATTTTTCTAGCACTGTACAAATCGACTTTTTGGGCCAAAAAAACGTGTTTTAGCATTTTTTTTGCCTGAAAATTGAAATTTTTCTAGCACAGTACAAATCGACTTTTTGGGCCAAAAAAACGTGTTTAAGCATTTTTTTTGCCTGAAAATTGAAATTTTTCTAGCACAGTACAAATCGACTTTTTGGGCCAAAAAAACATGTTTTAGCATTTTTTTTGCCTGAAAATTGAAATTTTTCTAGCACAGTACAAATCGACTTTTTGGGCCAAAAAAACGTGTTTTTGCATTTTTTTTGCCTGAAAATTGAAATTTTTCTAGCACAGTACAAATCGACTTTTTGGGCCAAAAAAACGTGTTTTAGCATTTTTTTTTGCCTGAAAATTGAAATTTTTCTAGCACTGTACAAATCGACTTTTTGGGCCAAAAAAACGTGTTTTTGCATTTTTTTTGCCTGAAAATTGAAATTTTTCTAGCACAGTACAAATCGACTTTTTGGGCCAAAAAAACGTGTTTTAGCATTTTTTTTGCCTGAAAATTGAAATTTTTCTAGCACAGTACAAATCGACTTTTTGGGCCAAAAAAACGTGTTTTAGCATTTTTTTTGCCTGAAAATTGAAATTTTTCTAGCACTGTACAAATTGACTTTTTGGGCCAAAAAAACGTGTTTTTGCATTTTTTTTGCCTGAAAATTGAAATTTTTCTAGCACAGTACAAATCGACTTTTTGGGCCAAAAAAACGTGTTTTAGCATTTTTTTTGCCTGAAAATTGAAATTTTTCTAGCACAGTACAAATCGACTTTTTGGGCCAAAAAAACGTGTTTTAGCATTTTTTTTGCCTGAAAATTGAAATTTTTCTAGCACAGTACAAATCGACTTTTTGGGCCAAAAAAACGTGTTTTAGCATTTTTTTTGCCTGAAAATTGAAATTTTTCTAGCACAGTACAAATCGACTTTTTGGGCCAAAAAAACGTGTTTTAGCATTTTTTTTGCCTGAAAATTGAAATTTTTCTAGCACAGTACAAATCGACTTTTTGGGCCAAAAAAAACGTGTTTTAGCATTTTTTTTTGCCTGAAAATTGAAATTTTTCTAGCACTGTACAAATCGACTTTTTGGGCCAAAAAAACGTGTTTTAGCATTTTTTTTGCCTGAAAATTGAAATTTTTCTAGCACTGTACAAATCGACTTTTTGGGCCAAAAAAACGTGTTTTTGCATTTTTTTTGCCTGAAAATTGAAATTTTTCTAGCACAGTACAAATCGACTTTTTGGGCCAAAAAAACGTGTTTTAGCATTTTTTTTGCCTGAAAATTGAAATTTTTCTAGCACAGTACAAATCGACTTTTTGGGCCAAAAAACGTGTTTTAGCATTTTTTTTGCCTGAAAATTGAAATTTTTCTAGCACAGTACAATTCGACTTTTTGGGCCAAAAAAACGTGTTTTAGCATTTTTTTTGCCTGAAAATTGAAATTTTTCTAGCACAGTACAAATCGACTTTTTGGGCCAAAAAAACGTGTTTTAGCATTTTTTTTGCCTGAAAATTGAAATTTTTCTAGCACAGTACAAATCGACTTTTTGGGCAAAAAAAACGTGTTTTAGCATTTTTTTTGCCTGAAAATTGAAATTTTTCTAGCACAGTACAAATCGACTTTTTGGGCCAAAAAAACGTGTTTTAGCATTTTTTTTGCCTGAAAATTGAAATTTTTCTAGCACAGTACAAATCGACTTTTTGGGCCAAAAAAACGTGTTTTAGCATTTTTTTTTGCCTGAAAATTGAAATTTTTCTAGCACTGTACAAATCGACTTTTTGGGCCAAAAAAACGTGTTTTAGCATTTTTTTTGCCTGAAAATTGAAATTTTTCTAGCACTGTACAAATCGACTTTTTGGGCCAAAAAAACGTGTTTTTGCATTTTTTTTGCCTGAAAATTGAAATTTTTCTAGCACAGTACAAATCGACTTTTTGGGCCAAAAAAACGTGTTTTAGCATTTTTTTTGCCTGAAAATTGAAAATTTTCTAGCACAGTACAAATCGACTTTTTGGGCCAAAAAAACGTGTTTTAGCATTTTTTTTGCCTGAAAATTGAAATTTTTCTAGCACAGTACAAATCGACTTTTTGGGCCAAAAAAACGTGTTTTAGCATTTTTTTTGCCTGAAAATTAAAATTTTTCTAGCACAGTACAAATCGACTTTTTGGGCCAAAAAAACGTGTTTTAGCATTTTTTTTGCCTGAAAATTGAAATTTTTCTAGCACAGTACAAATCGACTTTTTGGGCCAAAAAAACGTGTTTTAGCATTTTTTTTGCCTGAAAATTGAAATTTTTCTAGCACAGTACAAATCGACTTTTTGGGCCAAAAAAACGTGTTTTAGCATTTTTTTTGCCTGAAAATTGAAATTTTTCTAGCACAGTACAAATCGACTTTTTGGGCCAAAAAAACGTGTTTTAGCATTTTTTTTGCCTGAAAAATGAAATTTTTCTAGCACAGTACAAATCGACTTTTTGGGCCAAAAAAACGTGTTTTAATATTTTTTTTGCCTGAAAATTGAATTTTTTCTAGCACAGTATAAATCGACTTTTTGGGCCAAAAAAACGTGTTTTAGCATTTTTTTTGCCTGAAAATTGAAATTTTTCTAGCACAGTACAAATCGACTTTTGGGGCCAAAAAAACGTGTTTTAGCATTTTTTTTGCCTGAAAATTGAAATTTTTCTAGCACAGTACAAATCGACTTTTTGGGCCAAAAAAACGTGTTTTAGCATTTTTTTTGCCTGAAAATTGAAATTTTTCTAGCACAGTACAAATCGACTTTTTGGGCCAAAAAAACGTGTTTTAGCATTTTTTTTGCCTGAAAATTGAAATTTTTCTAGCACTGTACAAATCGACTTTTTTGGCCAAAAAAACGTGTTTTTGCATTTTTTTTGCCTGAAAATTGAAATTTTTCTAGCACAGTACAAATCGACTTTTTGGGCCAAAAAAACGTGTTTTAGCATTTTTTTTGCCTGAAAATTGATTTTTTTCTAGCACAGTACAAATCGACTTTTTGGGCCAAAAAAACGTGTTTTAGCATTTTTTTTGCCTGAAAATTGAAATTTTTCTAGCACTGTACAAATCGACTTTTTTGGCCAAAAAAACGTGTTTTTGCATTTTTTTTGCCTGAAAATTGAAATTTTTCTAGCACAGTACAAATCGACTTTTTGGGCCAAAAAAACGTGTTTTAGCATTTTTTTTGCCTGAAAATTGAAATTTTTCTAGCACAGTACAAATCGACTTTTTGGGCCAAAAAAACGTGTTTTAGCATTTTTTTTGCCTGAAAATTGAAATTTTTCTAACACAGTACAAATCGACTTTTTGGGCCAAAAAAACGTGTTTTAGCATTTTTTTTGCCTGAAAATTGAAATTTTTCTAGCACAGTACAAATCGACTTTTTGGGCCAAAAAAACGTGTTTTAGCATTTTTTTTGCCTGAAAATTGATTTTTTTCTAGCACAGTACAAATCGACTTTTTGGGCCAAAAAAACGTGTTTTAGCATTTTTTTTGCCTGAAAATTGAAATTTTTCTAGCACAGTACAAATCGACTTTTTGGGCCAAAAAAAACGTGTTTTAGCATTTTTTTTGCCTGAAAATTGATTTTTTTCTAGCACAGTACAAATCGACTTTTTGGGCCAAAAAAACGTGTTTTAGCATTTTTTTTGCCTGAAAATTGAAATTTTTCTAGCACAGTACAAATCGACTTTTTGGGCCAAAAAAACGTGTTTTAGCATTTTTTTTGCCTGAAAATTGAAATTTTTCTAGCACAGTACAAATCGACTTTTTGGGCCAAAAAAACGTGTTTTAGCATTTATTTTGCCTGAAAATTGAAATTTTTCTAGCACAGTACAAATCGACTTTTTGGGCCAAAAAAACGTGTTTTAGCATTTTTTTTGCCTGAAAATTGAAATTTTTCTAGCACAGTACAAATCGACTTTTTGGGCCAAAAAAACGTGTTTTAGCATTTTTTTTGCCTGAAAATTGAAATTTTTCTAGCACAGTACAAATCGACTTTTTGGGCCAAAAAAACGTGTTTTTGCATTTTTTTTGCCTGAAAATTGAAATTTTTCTAGCACAGTACAAATCGACTTTTTGGGCCAAAAAAACGTGTTTTAGCATTTTTTTTGCCTGAAAATTGAAATTTTTCTAGCACAGTACAAATCGACTTTTTGGGCCAAAAAAACGTGTTTTAGCATTTTTTTTGCCTGAAAATTGAAATTTTTCTAGCACAGTACAAATCGACTTTTTGGGCCAAAAAAACGTGTTTTAGCATTTTTTTTGCCTGAAAATTGAAATTTTTCTAGCACAGTACAAATCGACTTTTTGGGCCAAAAAAACTTGTTTTAGCATTTTTTTTGCCTGAAAATTGAAATTTTTCTAGCACAGTACAAATCGACTTTTTGGGCCAAAAAAACGTGTTTTAGCATTTTTTTTGCCTGAAAATTGAAATTTTTCTAGCACTGTACAAATCGACTTTTTGGGCCAAAAAAACGTGTTTTTGCTTTTTTTTTGCCTGAAAATTGAAATTTTTCTAGCACAGTACAAATCGACTTTTTGGGCCAAAAAAACGTGTTTTAGCATTTTTATTGCCTGAAAATTGAAATTTTTCTAGCACAGTACAAATCGACTTTTTGGGCCAAAAAAACGTGTTTTAGCATTTTTTTTGCCTGAAAATTGAAATTTTTCTAGCACAGTACATATCGACTTTTTGGGCCAAAAAAACGTGTTTTAGATTTTTTTTTGCCTGAAAATTGAAATTTTTCTAGCACAGTACAAATCGACTTTTTGGGCCAAAAAAACGTGTTTTAGCATTTTTTTTGCCTGAAAATTGAATTTTTTTTAGCACAGTACAAATCGACTTTTTGGGCCAAAAAAACGTGTTTTAGCATTTTTTTTGCCTGAAAATTGAAATTTTTCTAGCACTGTACAAATCGACTTTTTGGGCCAAAAAAACGTGTTTTAGCATTTTTTTTGCTTGAAAATTGAATTTTTTCTAGCACAGTACAAATCGACTTTTTGGGCCAAAAAAACGTGTTTTAGCATTTTTTTTGCCGGAAAATTGAAATTTTTCTAGCACAGTACAAATCGACTTTTTGGGCCAAAAAAACGTGTTTTAGCATTTTTTTTGCCTGAAAATTGAATTTTTTCTAGCACAGTACAAATCGACTTTTTGGGCCAAAAAAACGTGTTTTAGCATTTTTTTTGCCTGAAAATTGAAATTTTTCTAGCACAGTACAAATCGACTTTTTGGGCCAAAAAAACGTGTTTTTGCATTTTTTTTGCCTGAAAATTGAAATTTTTCTAGCACAGTACAAATCGACTTTTTGGGCCAAAAAAACGTGTTTTAGCATTTTTTTTGCCTGAAAATTGAAATTTTTCTAGCACAGTACAAATCGACTTTTTGGGCCAAAAAAACGTGTTTTAGCATTTTTTTTGCCTGAAAATTGAAATTTTTCTAGCACAGTACAAATCGACTTTTTGGGCCAAAAAAACGTGTTTTAGCATTTTTTTTGCCTGAAAATTGAAATTTTTCTAGCACAGTACAAATCGACTTTTTGGGCCAAAAAAACGTGTTTTAGCATTTTTTTTGCCTGAAAATTGAAATTTTTCTAGCACAGTACAAATCGACTTTTTGGGCCAAAAAAACGTGTTTTAGCATTTTTTTTGCCTGAAAATTGAAATTTTTCTAGCACAGTACAAATCGACTTTTTGGGCCAAAAAAACGTGTTTTAGCATTTTTTTTGCCTGAAAATTGAAATTTTTCTAGCACAGTACAAATCGACTTTTTGGGCCAAAAAAACGTGTTTTAGCATTTTTTTTGAATGAAAATTGAATTTTTTCTAGCACAGTACAAATCGACTTTTTGGGCCAAAAAAACGTGTTTTAGCATTTTTTTTGCCTGAAAATTGAAATTTTTCTAGCACTGTACAAATCGACTTTTTGGGCCAAAAAAACGTGTTTTTGCATTTTTTTTGCCTGAAAATTGAAATTTTTCTAGCACAGTACAAATTGACTTTTTGGGCCAAAAAAACGTGTTTTAGCATTTTTTTTGCCTGAAAATAGAAATTTTTCTAGCACAGTACAAATCGACTTTTTGGGCCAAAAAAACGTGTTTTAGCATTTTTTTTGCCTGAAAATTGAAATTTTTCTAGCACAGTACAAATCGACTTTTTGGGCCAAAAAAACGTGTTTTAGCATTTTTTTTGCCTGAAAATTGAAATTTTTCTAGCACAGTACAAATCGACTTTTTGGGCCAAAAAAACGTGTTTTAGCATTTTTTTTGCCTGAAAATTGAAATTTTTCTAGCACAGTACAAATCGACTTTTTGGGCCAAAAAAACGTGTTTTAGCATTTTTTTTGCCTGAAAATTGAAATTTTTCTAGCACAGTACAAATCGACTTTTTGGGCCAAAAAAACGTGTTTTAGCATTTTTTTTGCCTGAAAATTGATTTTTTTCTAGCACAGTACAAATCGACTTTTTGGGCCAAAAAAACGTGTTTTAGCATTTTTTTTGCCTGAAAATTGAAATTTTTCTAGCACAGTACAAATCGACTTTTTGGGCCAAAAAAACGTGTTTTAGCATTTTTTTTGCCTGAAAATTGAAATTTTTCTAGCACAGTACAAATCGACTTTTTGGGCCAAAAAAACGTGTTTTAGCATTTTTTTTGCCTGAAAATTGAATTTTTTCTAGCACAGTACAAATCGACTTTTTGGGCCAAAAAAACGTGTTTTAGCATTTTTTTTGCCTGAAAATTGAAATTTTTATAGCACTGTACAAATCGACTTTTTGGGCCAAAAAAACGTGTTTTTGCATTTTTTTTGCCTGAAAATTGAAATTTTTCTAGCACAGTACAAATTGACTTTTTGGGCCAAAAAAACGTGTTTTAGCATTTTTTTTGCCTGAAAATTGAAATTTTTCTAGCACAGTACAAATCGACTTTTTGGGCCAAAAAAACGTGTTTTAGCATTTTTTTTGCCTGAAAATTGAATTTTTTCTAGCACAGTACAAATCGACTTTTTGGGCCAAAAAAACGTGTTTTAGCATTTTTTTGCCTGAAAATTGAAATTTTTCTAGCACAGTACAAATCGACTTTTTGGGCCAAAAAAACGTGTTTTAGCATTTTTTTTGCCTGAAAATTGAAATTTTTCTAGCACTGTACAAATCGACTTTTTGGGCCAAAAAAACGTGTTTTTGCATTTTTTTTGCCTGAAAATTGACATTTTTCTAGCACAGTACAAATCGACTTTTTGGGCCAAAAAAACGTGTTTTAGCATTTTTTTTGCCTGAAAATTGAAATTTTTCTAGCACAGTACAAATCGACTTTTTGGGCCAAAAAAACGTGTTTTAGCATTTTTTTTGCCTGAAAATTGAAATTTTTCTAGCACTGTACAAATCGACTTTTTGGGCCAAAAAAACGTGTTTTTGCATTTTTTTTGCCTGAAAATTGAAATTTTTCTAGCACAGTACAAATCGACTTTTTGGGCCAAAAAAACGTGTTTTAGCATTTTTTTTGCCTGAAAATTGAAATTTTTCTAGCACAGTACAAATCGACTTTTTGGGCCAAAAAAACGTGTTTTAGCATTTTTTTTGCATGAAAATTGAAATTTTTCTAGCACAATACAAATCGACTTTTTGGGCCAAAAAAACGTGTTTTAGCATTTTTTTTGCCTGAAAATTGAAATTTTTCTAGCACTGTACAAATCGACTTTTTGGGCCAAAAAAACGTGTTTTAGCATTTTTTTTGCCTGAAAATTGAAATTTTTCTAGCACAGTACAAATCGACTTTTTGGGCCAAAAAAACGTGTTTTAGCATTTTTTTTTGCCTGAAAATTGAAATTTTTCTAGCACTGTACAAATCGACTTTTTGGTCCAAAAAAACGTGTTTTTGCATTTTTTTTGCCTGAAAATTGAAATTTTTCTAGCACTGTACAAATCGACTTTTTGGGCCAAAAAAACGTGTTTTAGCATTTTTTTTGCCTGAAAATTGAAATTTTTCTAGCACAGTACAAATCGACTTTTTGGGCCAAAAAAACGTGTTTTAGCATTTTTTTTGCCTGAAAATTGAAATTTTTCTAGCACAGTACAAATCGACTTTTTGGGCCAAAAAAACGTGTTTTTGCATTTTTTTTGCCTGAAAATTGAAATTTTTCTAGCACAGTACAAATCGACTATTTGGGCCAAAAAAACGTGTTTTAGCATTTTTTTTGCCTGAAAATTGAAATTTTTCTAGCACTGTACAAATCGACTTTTTGGGCCAAAAAAACGTGTTTTAGCATTTTTTTTGCCTGAAAATTGAAATTTTTCTAGCACTGTACAAATCGACTTTTTGGGCCAAAAAAACGTGTTTTAGCTTTTTTTTTGCCTGAAAATTGAAATTTTTCTAGCACAGTACAAATAGACTTTTTGGGCCAAAAAAACGTGTTTTAGCATTTTTTTTGCCTGAAAATTGAAATTTTTCTAGCACAGTACAAATCGACTTTTTGTGCCAAAAAAACGTGTTTTAGCATTTTTTTTGCCTGAAAATTGAAATTTTTCTAGCACTGTACAAATCGACTTTTTGGGCAAAAAAAACGTGTTTTTGCATTTTTTTTGCCTGAAAATTGAAATTTTTCTAGCACAGTACAAATCGACTTTTTGGGCCAAAAAAACGTGTTTTAGCATTTTTTTTGCCTGAAAATTGAAATTTTTCTAGCACAGTACAAATCGACTTTTTGGGCCAAAAAAACGTATTTTAGCATTTTTTTTGCATGAAAATTGAAATTTTTCTAGCACAGTACAAATCGACTTTTTGGGCCAAAAAAACGTGTTTTAGCATTTTTTTTGCCTGAAAATTGAAATTTTTCTAGCACTGTACAAATCGACTTTTTGGGCCAAAAAAACGTGTTTTAGCATTTTTTTTGCCTGAAAATTGAAATTTTTCTAGCACAGTACAAATCGACTTTTTGGGCCAAAAAAACTTGTTTTATCATTTTTTTTTGCCTGAAAATTGAATTTTTTCTAGCACAGTACAAATCGACTTTTTGGGCCAAAAAAACGTGTTTTAGCATTTTTTTTGCCTGAAAATTGAAATTTTTCTAGCACAGTACAAATCGACTTTTTGGGCCAAAAAAACGTATTTTAGCATTTTTTTTGCCTGAAAATTGAAATTTTTCTAGCACTGTACAAATCGACTTTTTGGGCCAAAAAAACGTGTTTTAGCATTTTTTTTGCCTGAAAATTGAAATTTTTCTAGCACAGTACAAATCGACTTTTTGGGCCAAAAAAACTTGTTTTATCATTTTTTTTTGCCTGAAAATTGAATTTTTTCTAGCACAGTACAAATCGACTTTTTGGGCCAAAAAAACGTGTTTTAGCATTTTTTTTGCCTGAAAATTGAAATTTTTCTAGCACAGTACAAATCGACTTTTTGGGCCAAAAAAACGTATTTTAGCATTTTTTTTGCATGAAAATTGAAATTTTTCTAGCACAGTACAAATCGACTTTTTGGGCCAAAAAAACGTGTTTTAGCATTTTTTTTGCCTGAAAATTGAAATTTTTCTAGCACTGTACAAATCGACTTTTTGGGCCAAAAAAACGTGTTTTAGCATTTTTTTTGCCTGAAAATTGAAATTTTTCTAGCACAGTACAAATCGACTTTTTGGGCCAAAAAAACGTGTTTTATCATTTTTTTTGCCTGAAAATTGAAATTTTTCTAGCACTGTACAAATCGACTTTTTGGTCCAAAAAAACGTGTTTTTGCATTTTTTTTGCCTGAAAATTGAAATTTTTCTAGCACTGTACAAATCGACTTTTTGGGCCAAAAAAACGTGTTTTAGCATTTTTTTTGCCTGAAAATTGAAATTTTGTCTAGCACAGTACAAATCGACTTTTTGGGCCAAAAAAACGTGTTTTAGCATTTTTTTTGCCTGAAAATTGAAATTTTTCTAGCACAGTACAAATCGACTTTTTGGGCCAAAAAAACGTGTTTTTGCATTTTTTTTGCCTGAAAATTGAAATTTTTCTAGCACAGTACAAATCGACTATTTGGGCCAAAAAAACGTGTTTTAGCATTTTTTTTGCCTGAAAATTGAATTTTTTCTAGCACTGTACAAATCGACTTTTTGGGCCAAAAAAACGTGTTTTTGCATTTTTTTTGCCTGAAAATTGAAATTTTTCTAGCACAGTACAAATCGACTTTTTGGGCCAAAAAAACGTGTTTTAGCATTTTTTTTGCCTGAAAATTGAAATTTTTCTAGCACAGTACAAATCGACTTTTTGGGCCAAAAAAACGTGTTTTAGCATTTTTTTGCCTGAAAATTGAAATTTTTCTAGCACAGTACAAATCGACTTTTTGGGCCAAAAAAACGTGTTTTAGCATTTTTTTTGCCTGAAAATTGAAATTTTTCTAGCACTGTACAAATCGACTTTTTGGGCCAAAAAAACGTGTTTTAGCATTTTTTTTGCCTGAAAATTGAAATTCTTCTAGCACAGTACAAATCGACTTTTTGGGCCAAAAAAACGTGTTTTAGCATTTTTTTTGCCTGAAAATTGAAATTTTTCTAGCACTGTACAAATCGACTTTTTGATCCAAAAAAACGTGTTTTTGCATTTTTTTTGCCTGAAAATTGAAATTTTTGTAGCACTGTACAAATCGACTTTTTGGGCCAAAAAAACGTGTTTTAGCATTTTTTTTGCCTGAAAATTGAAATTTTTCTAGCACAGTACAAATCGACTTTTTGGGCCAAAAAAACGTGTTTTAGCATTTTTTTTGCCTGAAAATTGAAATTTTTCTAGCACAGTACAAATCGACTTTTTGGGCCAAAAAAACGTGTTTTTGCATTTTTTTTGCCTGAAAATTGAAATTTTTCTAGCACAGTACAAATCGACTATTTGGGCCAAAAAAACGTGTTTTAGCATTTTTTTTGCCTGAAAATTGAAATTTTTCTAGCACTGTACAAATCGACTTTTTGGGCCAAAAAAACGTGTTTTTGCATTTTTTTTGCCTGAAAATTGAAATTTTTCTAGCACAGTACAAATCGACTTTTTGGGCCAAAAAAACGTGTTTTAGCATTTTTTTTGCCTGAAAATTGAAATTTTTCTAGCACAGTACAAATCGACTTTTTGGGCCAAAAAAACGTGTTTTAGCATTTTTTTTGCCTGAAAATTGAAATTTTTCTAGCACTGTACAAATCGACTTTTTGGGCCAAAAAAACGTGTTTTAGCTTTTTTTTTGCCTGAAAATTGAAATTTTTCTAGCACAGTACAAATCGACTTTTTGGGCCAAAAAAACGTGTTTTAGCATTTTTTTTGCCTGAAAATTGAAATTTTTCTAGCACAGTACAAATCGACTTTTTGGGCCAAAAAAACGTGTTTTAGCATTTTTTTTGCCTGAAAATTGAAATTTTTCTAGCACAGTACAAATCGACTTTTTGGGCCCAAAAAACGTGTTTTAGCCTTTTTTTTGCCTGAAAATTGAAATTTTTCTAGCACTGTACAAATCGACTTTTTGGGCCAAAAAAACGTGTTTTAGCATTTTTTTTGCCTGAAAATTGAAATTTTTCTAGCACAGTACAAATCGACTTTTTGGGCCAAAAAACGTGTTTTAGCATTTTTTTTGCCTGAAAATTGAAATTTTTCTAGCACAGTACAAATCGACTTTTTGGGCCAAAAAAACATGTTTTAGCATTTTTTTTGCCTGAAAATTGAAATATTTCTAGCACAGTACAAATCGACTTTTTGGGCCAAAAAAACGTGTTTTAGCATTTTTTTGGCCTGAAAATTGAAATGTTTCTAGCACAGTACAAATCGACTTTTTGGGCCAAAAAAACGTGTTTTAGCATTTTTTTTTGCCTGAAAATTGAAATTTTTCTAGCACTGTACAAATCGACTTTTTGGGCCAAAAAAACGTGTTTTTGCATTTTTTTTGCCTGAAAATTGAAATTTTTCTAGCACAGTACAAATCGACTTTTTGGGCCAAAAAAACGTGTTTTAGCATTTTTTTTGCCTGAAAATTGAAATTTTTCTAGCACAGTACAAATCGACTTTTTGGGCCAAAAAAACGTGTTTTAGCATTTTTTTTGCCTGAAAATTGAAATTTTTCTAGCACTGTACAAATCGACTTTTTGGGCCAAAAAAACGTGTTTTTGCATTTTTTTTGCCTGAAAATTGAAATTTTTCTAGCACAGTACAAATCGACTTTTTGGGCCAAAAAAACGTGTTTTAGCATTTTTTTTGCCAGAAAATTGAAATTTTTCTAGCACAGTACAAATCGACTTTTTGGGCCAAAAAAACGTGTTTTAGCATTTTTTTTGCCTGAAAATTGAAATTTTTCTAGTACAGTACAAATCGACTTTTTGGGCCAAAAAAACGTGTTTTAGCATTTTTTTTGCCTGAAAATTGAAATTTTTCTAGCACAGTACAAATCGACTTTTTGGGCCAAAAAAACGTGTTTTAGCATTTTTTTTGCCTGAAAATTGAATTTTTTCTAGCACAGTACAAATCGACTTTTTGGGCCAAAAAAACGTGTTTTAGCATTTTTTTTGCCTGAAAATTGAAATTTTTCTAGCACAGTACAAATCGACTTTTTGGGCCAAAAAAACGTGTTTTAGCATTTTTTTTGCCTGAAAATTGAAATTTTTCTAGCACAGTACAAATCGACTTTTTGGGCCAAAAAAACGTGTTTTAGCATTTTTTTTGCCTGAAAATTGAAATTTTTCTAGCACAGTACAAATCGACTTTTTGGGCCAAAAAAACGTGTTTTATCATTTTTTTTGCCTGAAAATTGAAATTTTTCTAGCACAGTACAAATCGACTTTTTGGGCCAAAAAAACGTGTTTTTGCATTTTTTTTGCCTGAAAATTGAAATTTTTCTAGCACAGTACAAATCGACTATTTGGGCCAAAAAAACGTGTTTTAGCATTTTTTTTGCCTGAAAATTGAAATTTTTCTAGCACTGTACAAATCGACTTTTTGGGCCAAAAAAACGTGTTTTTGCATTTTTTTTGCCTGAAAATTGAAATTTTTCTAGCACAGTACAAATCGACTTTTTGGGCCAAAAAAACGTGTTTTAGCATTTTTTTTGCCTGAAAATTGAAATTTTTCTAGCACAGTACAAATCGACTTTTTGGGCCAAAAAAACGTGTTTTAGCATTTTTTTTGCCTGAAAATTGAAATTTTTCTAGCACAGTACAAATCGACTTTTTGGGCCAAAAAAACGTATTTTAGCATTTTTTTTGCATGAAAATTGAAATTTTTCTAGCACAGTACAAATCGACTTTTTGGGCCAAAAAAACGTGTTTTAGCATTTTTTTTGCCTGAAAATTGAAATTTTTCTAGCACTGTACAAATCGACTTTTTGGGCCAAAAAAACGTGTTTTAGCATTTTTTTTGCCTGAAAATTGAAATTTTTCTAGCACAGTACAAATCGACTTTTTGGGCCAAAAAAACGTGTTTTATCATTTTTTTTGCCTGAAAATTGAAATTTTTCTAGAACTGTACAAATCGACTTTTTGGTCCAAAAAAACGTGTTTTTGCATTTTTTTTGCCTGAAAATTGAAATTTTTCTAGCACTGTACAAATCGACTTTTTGGGCCAAAAAAACGTGTTTTAGCATTTTTTTTGCCTGAAAATTGAAATTTTGTCTAGCACAGTACAAATCGACTTTTTGGGCCAAAAAAACGTGTTTTAGCATTTTTTTTTGCCTGAAAATTGAAATTTTTCTAGCACAGTACAAATCGACTTTTTGGGCCAAAAAAACGTGTTTTTGCATTTTTTTTGCCTGAAAATTGAAATTTTTCTAGCACAGTACAAATCGACTATTTGGGCCAAAAAAACGTGTTTTAGCATTTTTTTTGCCTGAAAATTGAAATTTTTCTAGCACTGTACAAATCGACTTTTTGGGCCAAAAAAACGTGTTTTTGCATTTTTTTTGCCTGAAAATTGAAATTTTTCTAGCACAGTACAAATCGACTTTTTGGGCCAAAAAAACGTGTTTTAGCATTTTTTTTTGCCTGAAAATTGAAATTTTTCTAGCACAGTACAAATCGACTTTTTGGGCCAAAAAAACGTGTTTTAGCATTTTTTTTGCCTGAAAATTGAAATTTTTCTAGCACAGTACAAATCGACTTTTTGGGCCAAAAAAACGTGTTTTAGCATTTTTTTTGCCTGAAAATTGAAATTTTTCTAGCACTGTACAAATCGACTTTTTGGGCCAAAAAAACGTGTTTTAGCATTTTTTTTGCCTGAAAATTGAAATTTTTCTAGCACAGTACAAATCGACTTTTTGGGCCAAATAAACGTGTTTTAGCATTTTTTTTGCCTGAAAATTGAAATTTTTCTAGCACTGTACAAATCGACTTTTTGGTCCAAAAAAACGTGTTTTTGCATTTTTTTTGCCTGAAAATTGAAATTTTTGTAGCACTGTACAAATCGACTTTTTGGGCCAAAAAAACGTGTTTTAGCATTTTTTTTGCCTGAAAATTGAAATTTTTCTAGCACAGTACAAATCGACTTTTTGGGCCAAAAAAACGTGTTTTAGCATTTTTTTTGCCTGAAAATTGAAATTTTTCTAGCACAGTACAAATCGACTTTTTGGGCCAAAAAAACGTGTTTTTGCATTTTTTTTGCCTGAAAATTGAAATTTTTCTAGCACAGTACAAATCGACTATTTGGGCCAAAAAAACGTGTTTTAGCATTTTTTTTGCCTGAAAATTGAAATTTTTCTAGCACTGTACAAATCGACTTTTTGGGCCAAAAAAACGTGTTTTTGCATTTTTTTTGCCTGAAAATTGAAATTTTTCTAGCACAGTACAAATCGACTTTTTGGGCCAAAAAAACGTGTTTTAGCATTTTTTTTGCCTGAAAATTGAAATTTTTCTAGCACAGTACAAATCGACTTTTTGGGCCAAAAAAACGTGTTTTAGCATTTTTTTTGCCTGAAAATTGAAATTTTTCTAGCACTGTACAAATCGACTTTTTGGGCCAAAAAAACGTGTTTTTGCATTTTTTTTGCCTGAAAATTGAAATTTTTCTAGCACAGTACAAATCGACTTTTTGGGCCAAAAAAACGTGTTTTAGCATTTTTTTTGCCTGAAAATTGAAATTTTTCTAGCACAGTACAAATCGACTTTTTGGGCCAAAAAAACGTGTTTTAGCATTTTTTTTGCCTGAAAATTGAAATTTTTCTAGCACTGTACAAATCGACTTTTTGGGCCAAAAAAACGTGTTTTTGCATTTTTTTTGCCTGAAAATTGAAATTTTTCTAGCACAGTACAAATCGACTTTTTGGGCCAAAAAAACGTGTTTTAGCATTTTTTTTGCCTGAAAATTGAAATTTTTCTAGCACAGTACAAATCGACTTTTTGGGCCAAAAAAACGTGTTTTAGCATTTTTTTTGCCTGAAAATTGAAATTTTTCTAGTACAGTACAAATCGACTTTTTGGGCCAAAAAAACGTGTTTTAGCATTTTTTTTGCCTGAAAATTGAAATTTTTCTAGCACAGTACAAATCGACTTTTTGGGCCAAAAAAACGTGTTTTAGCATTTTTTTTGCCTGAAAATTGAAATTTTTCTAGCACAGTACAAATCGACTTTTTGGGCCAAAAAAACGTGTTTTAGCATTTTTTTTGCCTGAAAATTGAAATTTTTCTAGCACAGTACAAATCGACTTTTTGGGCCAAAAAAATGTGTTTTAGCATTTTTTTTGCCTGAAAATTGAAATTTTTCTAGCACAGTACAAATCGACTTTTTGGGCCAAAAAAACGTGTTTTAGCATTTTTTTTGCCTGAAAATTGAAATTTTTCTAGCACAGTACAAATCGACTTTTTGGGCCAAAAAAACGTGTTTTATCATTTTTTTTGCCTGAAAATTGAAATTTTTCTAGCACAGTACAAATCGACTTTTTGGGCCAAAAAAACGTGTTTTAGCATTTTTTTTGCCTGAAAATTGAAATTTTTCTAGCACAGTACAAATCGACTTTTTGGGCCAAAAAACGTGTTTTAGCATTTTTTTTGCCTGAAAATTGAAATTTTTCTAGCACAGTACAATTCGACTTTTTGGGCCAAAAAAACGTGTTTTAGCATTTTTTTTGCCTGAAAATTGAAATTTTTCTAGCACAGTACAAATCGACTTTTTGGGCCAAAAAAACGTGTTTTAGCATTTTTTTTGCCTGAAAATTGAAATTTTTCTAGCACAGTACAATTCGACTTTTTGGGCCAAAAAAACGGGTTTTTGCATTTTTTTTGCCTGAAAATTGAAATTTTTCTAGCACAGTACAAATCGACTTTTTGGGCTAAAAAAACGTGTTTTAGCATTTTTTTTGCCTGAAAATTGAAAATTTTCTAGCACAGTACAAATCGACTTTTTGGGCCAAAAAAACGTGTTTTAGCATTTTTTTTGCCTGAAAATTGAAATTTTTCTAGCACAGTACAAATCGACTTTTTGGGCCAAAAAAACGTGTTTTAGCATTTTTTTTGCCTGAAAATTAAAATTTTTCTAGCACAGTACAAATCGACTTTTTGGGCCAAAAAAACGTGTTTTAGCATTTTTTTTGCCTGAAAAATGAAATTTTTCTAGCACAGTACAAATCGACTTTTTGGGCCAAAAAAACGTGTTTTAGCATTTTTTTTGCCTGAAAATTGAAATTTTTCTAGCACAGTACAAATCGACTTTTTGGGCCAAAAAAACGTGTTTTAGCATTTTTTTTGCCTGAAAATTGAAATTTTTCTAGCACAGTACAAATCGACTTTTTGGGCCAAAAAAACGTGTTTTAGCATTTTTTTTGCCTGAAAATTGAAATTTTTCTAGCACAGTACAAATCGACTTTTTGGGCCAAAAAAACGTGTTTTAACATTTTTTTTGCCTGAAAATTGAATTTTTTCTAGCACAGTACAAATCGACTTTTTGGGCCAAAAAAACGTGTTTTAGCATTTTTTTTGCCTGAAAATTGAAATTTTTCTAGCACAGTACAAATCGACTTTTTGGGCCAAAAAAACGTGTTTTAGCATTTTTTTTGCCTGAAAATTGAAATTTTTCTAGCACAGTACAAATCGACTTTTTGGGCCAAAAAAACGTGTTTTAGCATTTTTTTTGCCTGAAAATTGAAATTTTTCTAGCACAGTACAAATCGACTTTTTGGACCAAAAAAACGTGTTTTAGCATTTTTTTTGCCTGAAAATTGAAATTTTTCTAGCACTGTACAAATCGACTTTTTTGGCCAAAAAAACGTGTTTTTGCATTTTTTTTGCCTGAAAATTGAAATTTTTCTAGCACAGTACAAATTGACTTTTTGGGCCAAAAAAACGTGTTTTAGCATTTTTTTTGCCTGAAAATTGAAATTTTTCTAGCACAGTACAAATCGACTTTTTGGGCCAAAAAAACGTGTTTTAGCATTTTTTTTGCCTGAAAATTGAAATTTTTCTAACACAGTACAAATCGACTTTTTGGGCCAAAAAAACGTGTTTTTAGCATTTTTTTTGCCTGAAAATTGAAATTTTTCTAGCACAGTACAAATCGACTTTTTGGGCCAAAAAAACGTGTTTTAGCATTTTTTTTGCCTGAAAATTGATTTTTTTCTAGCACAGTACAAATCGACTTTTTGGGCCAAAAAAACGTGTTTTAGCATTTTTTTTGCCTGAAAATTGAAATTTTTCTAGCACAGTACAAATCGACTTTTTGGGCCAAAAAAAACGTGTTTTAGCATTTTTTTTGCCTGAAAATTGATTTTTTTCTAGCACAGTACAAATCGACTTTTTGGGCCAAAAAAACGTGTTTTAGCATTTTTTTTGCCTGAAAATTGAAATTTTTCTAGCACAGTACAAATCGACTTTTTGGGCCAAAAAAACGTGTTTTAGCATTTTTTTTGCCTGAAAATTGAAATTTTTCTAGCACAGTACAAATCGACTTTTTGGGCCAAAAAAACGTGTTTTAGCATTTATTTTGCCTGAAAATTGAAATTTTTCTAGCACAGTACAAATCGACTTTTTGGGCCAAAAAAACGTGTTTTAGCATTTTTTTTGCCTGAAAATTGAAATTTTTCTAGCACAGTACAAATCGACTTTTTGGGCCAAAAAAACGTGTTTTAGCATTTTTTTTGCCTGAAAATTGAAATTTTTCTAGCACAGTACAAATCGACTTTTTGGGCCAAAAAAACGTGTTTTAGCATTTTTTTTGCCTGAAAATTGAAATTTTTCTAGCACAGTACAAATCGACTTTTTGGGCCAAAAAAACGTGTTTTAGCATTTTTTTTGCCTGAAAATTGAAATTTTTCTAGCACAGTACAAATCGACTTTTTGGGCCAAAAAAACGTGTTTTAGCATTTATTTTGCCTGAAAATTGAAATTTTTCTAGCACAGTACAAATCGACTTTTTGGGCCAAAAAAACGTGTTTTAGCATTTTTTTTGCCTGAAAATTGAAATTTTTCTAGCACAGTACAAATCGACTTTTTGGGCCAAAAAAACGTGTTTTAGCATTTTTTTTGCCTGAAAATTGAAATTTTTCTAGCACAGTACAAATCGACTTTTTGGGCCAAAAAAACGTGTTTTAGCATTTTTTTTGCCTGAAAATTGAAATTTTTCTAGCACTGTACAAATCGACTTTTTGGGCCAAAAAAACGTGTTTTTGCATTTTTTTTGCCTGAAAATTGAAATTTTTCTAGCACAGTACAAATCGACTTTTTGGGCCAAAAAAACGTGTTTTAGCATTTTTTTTGCCTGAAAATTGAAATTTTTCTAGCACAGTACAAATCGACTTTTTGGGCCAAAAAAACGTGTTTTAGCATTTTTTTTGCCTGAAAATTGAAATTTTTCTAGCACAGTACAAATCGACTTTTTGGGCCAAAAAAACGTGTTTTAGATTTTTTTTTGCCTGAAAATTGAAATTTTTCTAGCACAGTACAAATCGACTTTTTGGGCCAAAAAAACGTGTTTTTGCATTTTTTTTGCCTGAAAATTGAATTTTTTTTAGCACAGTACAAATCGACTTTTTGGGCCAAAAAAACGTGTTTTAGCATTTTTTTTGCCTGAAAATTGAAATTTTTCTAGCACTGTACAAATCGACTTTTTGGGCCAAAAAAACGTGTTTTAGCATTTTTTTTGCTTGAAAATTGAAATTTTTCTAGCACAGTACAAATCGACTTTTTGGGCCAAAAAAACGTGTTTTAGCATTTTTTTTGCCTGAAAATTGAAATTTTTCTAGCACAGTACAAATCGACTTTTTGGGCCAAAAAAACGTGTTTTAGCATTTTTTTTGCCTGAAAATTGAATTTTTTCTAGCACAGTACAAATCGACTTTTTGGGCCAAAAAAACGTGTTTTAGCATTTTTTTTGCCTGAAAATTGAAATTTTTCTAGCACAGTACAAATCGACTTTTTGGGCCAAAAAAACGTGTTTTTGCATTTTTTTTGCCTGAAAATTGAAATTTTTCTAGCACAGTACAAATCGACTTTTTGGGCCAAAAAAACGTGTTTTAGCATTTTTTTTGCCTGAAAATTGAAATTTTTCTAGCACAGTACAAATCGACTTTTTGGGCCAAAAAAACGTGTTTTAGCATTTTTTTTGCCTGAAAATTGAAATTTTTCTAGCACAGTACAAATCGACTTTTTGGGCCAAAAAAACGTGTTTTAGCATTTTTTTTGCCTGAAAATTGAAATTTTTCTAGCACAGTACAAATCGACTTTTTGGGCCAAAAAAACGTGTTTTAGCATTTTTTTTGCCTGAAAATTGAAATTTTTCTAGCACAGTACAAATCGACTTTTTGGGCCAAAAAAACGTGTTTTAGCATTTTTTTTGCCTGAAAATTGAAATTTTTCTAGCACAGTACAAATCGACTTTTTGGGCCAAAAAAACGTGTTTTAGCATTTTTTTTGCCTGAAAATTGAAATTTTTCTAGCACAGTACAAATCGACTTTTTGGGCCAAAAAACGTGTTTTAGCATTTTTTTTGCCTGAAAATTGAATTTTTTCTAGCACAGTACAAATCGACTTTTTGGGCCAAAAAAACGTGTTTTAGCATTTTTTTTGCCTGAAAATTGAAATTTTTCTAGCACAGTACAAATCGACTTTTTGGGCCAAAAAAACGTGTTTTAGCATTTTTTTTTGCCTGAAAATTGAAATTTTTCTAGCACAGTACAAATCGACTTTTTGGGCCAAAAAAACGTGTTTTAGCATTTTTTTTGCCTGAAAATTGAAATTTTTCTAGCACAGTACAAATCGACTTTTTGGGCCAAAAAAACGTGTTTTAGCATTTTTTTTGCCTGAAAATTGAAATTTTTCTAGCACAGTACAAATCGACTTTTTGGGCCAAAAAAACGTGTTTTAGCATTTTTTTTGCCTGAAAATTGAAATTTTTCTAGCACAGTACAAATCGACTTTTTGGGCCAAAAAAACGTGTTTTAGCATTTTTTTTGCCTGAAAATTGAAATTTTTCTAGCACAGTACAAATCGACTTTTTGGGCCAAAAAAACGTGTTTTTGCATTTTTTTTGCCTGAAAATTGAAATTTTTCTAGCACAGTACAAATCGACTTTTTGGGCCAAAAAAACGTGTTTTAGCATTTTTTTTGCCTGAAAATTGAAATTTTTCTAGCACTGTACAAATCGACTTTTTGGTACCAAAAAACGTGTTTTTGCATTTTTTTTGCCTGAAAATTGAAAATTTTCTAGCACTGTACAAATCGACTTTTTGGGCCAAAAAAACGTGTTTTAGCATTTTTTTTGCCTGAAAATTGAAATTTTTCTAGCACAGTACAAATCGACTTTTTGGGCCAAAAAAACGTGTTTTAGCATTTTTTTTGCCTGAAAATTGAAATTTTTCTAGCACAGTACAAATCGACTTTTTGGGCCAAAAAAACGTGTTTTTGCATTTTTTTTGCATGAAAATTGAAATTTTTCTAGCACAGTACAAATCGACTATTTGGGCCAAAAAAACGTGTTTTAGCATTTTTTTTGCCTGAAAATTGAAATTTTTCTAGCACTGTACAAATCGACTTTTTGGGCCAAAAAAACGTGTTTTTGCATTTTTTTTGCCTGAAAATTGAAATTTTTCTAGCACAGTACAAATCGACTTTTTGGGCCAAAAAAACGTGTTTTAGCATTTTTTTTGCCTGAAAATTGAAATTTTTCTAGCACAGTACAAATCGACTTTTTGGGCCAAAAAAACGTGTTTTAGCATTTTTTTTGCCTGAAAATTGAAATTTTTCTAGCACAGTACAAATCGACTTTTTGGGCCAAAAAAACGTGTTTTAGCATTTTTTTTGCCTGAAAATTGAAATTTATCTAGCACTGTACAAATCGACTTTTTGGGCCAAAAAAACGTGTTTTAGCTTTTTTTTTGCCTGAAAATTGAAATTTTTCTAGCACAGTACAAATCGACTTTTTGGGCCAAAAAACGTGTTTTAGCATTTTTTTTGCCTGAAAATTGAAATTTTTCTAGCACAGTACAAATCGACTTTTTGGGCCAAAAAAACGTGTTTTAGCATTTTTTTTGCCTGAAAATTGAAATTTTTCTAGCACTGTACAAATCGACTTTTTGGGCCAAAAAAACGTGTTTTTGCATTTTTTTTGCCTGAAAATTGAAATTTTTCTAGAACAGTACAAATCGACTTTTTGGGCCAAAAAAACGTGTTTTAGCATTTTTTTTGCCTGAAAATTGAAATTTTTCTAGCACAGTACAAATCGACTTTTTGGGCCAAAAAAACGTATTTTAGCATTTTTTTTGCCTGAAAATTGAAATTTTTCTAGCACAGTACAAATCGACTTTTTGGGCCAAAAAAACGTGTTTTAGCATTTTTTTTGCCTGAAAATTGAAATTTTTCTAGCACTGTACAAATCGACTTTTTGGGCAAAAAAAACGTGTTTTAGCATTTTTTTTGCCTGAAAATTGAAATTTTTCTAGCACAGTACAAATCGACTTTTTGGGCCAAAAAAACGTGTTTTATCATTTTTTTTGCCTGAAAATTGAAATTTTTCTAGCACTGTACAAATCGACTTTTTGGTCCAAAAAAACGTGTTTTTGCATTTTTTTTGCCTGAAAATTGAAATTTTTCTAGTACTGTACAAATCGACTTTTTGGGCCAAAAAAACGTGTTTTAGCATTTTTTTTGCCAGAAAATTGAAATTTTTCTAGCACAGTACAAATCGACTTTTTGGGCCAAAAAAACGTGTTTTAGCATTTTTTTTGCCTGAAAATTGAAATTTTTCTAGCACAGTACAAATCGACTTTTTGGGCCAAAAAAACGTGTTTTAGCATTTTTTTTGCCTGAAAATTGAAATTTTTCTAGCACAGTACAAATCGACTTTTTGGTCCAAAAAAACGTGTTTTTGCATTTTTTTTGCCTGAAAATTGAAATTTTTCTAGCACTGTACAAATCGACTTTTTGGGCCAAAAAAACGTGTTTTAGCATTTTTTTTGCCTGAAAATTGAAATTTTTCTAGCACAGTACAAATCGACTTTTTGGGCCAAAAAAACGTGTTTTAGCTTTTTTTTTGCCTGAAAATTGAAATTTTTCTAGCACAGTACAAATCGACTTTTTGGGCCAAAAAAACGTGTTTTAGCCTTTTTTTTGCCTGAAAATTGAAATTTTTCTAGCACAGTACAAATCGACTATTTGGGCCAAAAAAACGTGTTTTAGCATTTTTTTTGCCTGAAAATTGAAATTTTTCTAGCACTGTACAAATCGACTTTTTGGGCCAAAAAAACGTGTTTTTGCATTTTTTTTGCCTGAAAATTGAAATTTTTCTAGCACAGTACAAATCGACTTTTTGGGCCAAAAAAACGTGTTTTAGCATTTTTTTTGCCTGAAAATTGAAATTTTTCTAGCACAGTACAAATCGACTTTTTGGGCCAAAAAAACGTGTTTTAGCATTTTTTTTGCCTGAAAATTGAAATTTTTCTAGCACAGTACAAATCGACTTTTTGGGCCAAAAAAACGTGTTTTAGCATTTTTTTTGCCTGAAAATTGAAATTTTTCTAGCACTGTACAAATCGACTTTTTGGGCCAAAAAAACGTGTTTTAGCTTTTTTTTTGCCTGAAAATTGAAATTTTTCTAGCACAGTACAAATCGACTTTTTGGGCCAAAAAAACGTGTTTTAGCATTTTTTTTGCCTGAAAATTGAAATTTTTCTAGCACAGTACAAATCGACTTTTTGGGCCAAAAAAACGTGTTTTAGCATTTTTTTTGCCTGAAAATTGAATTTTTTCTAGCACTGTACAAATCGACTTTTTGTGCCAAAAAAATGTGTTTTTGCATTTTTTTTGCCTGAAAATTGAATTTTTTCTAGCACAGTACAAATCGACTTTTTGGGCCAAAAAAACGTGTTTTAGCATTTTTTTTGCCTGAAAATTGAAATTTTTCTAGCACAGTACAAATCGACTTTTTGGGCCAAAAAAACGTGTTTTAGCATTTTTTTTGCATGAAAATTGAAATTTTTCTAGCACAGTACAAATCGACTTTTTGGGCCAAAAAAACGTGTTTTAGCATTTTTTTTGCCTGAAAATTGAATTTTTTCTAGCACTGTACAAATCGACTTTTTGGGCCAAAAAAACGTGTTTTAGCATTTTTTTTGCCTGAAAATTGAAATTTTTCTAGCACAGTACAAATCGACTTTTTGGGCCAAAAAAACGTGTTTTATCATTTTTTTTGCCTGAAAATTGAAATTTTTCTAGCACTGTACAAATCGACTTTTTGGTCCAAAAAAACGTGTTTTTGCATTTTTTTTGCCTGAAAATTGAAATTTTTCTAGCACTGTACAAATCGACTTTTTGGGCCAAAAAAACGTGTTTTAGCATTTTTTTTGCCTGAAAATTGAAATTTTTCTAGCACAGTACAAATCGACTTTTTGGGCCAAAAAAACGTGTTTTAGCATTTTTTTTGCCTGAAAATTGAAATTTTTCTAGCACAGTACAAATCAACTTTTTGGGCCAAAAAAACGTGTTTTTGCTTTTTTTTTGCCTGAAAATTGAAATTTTTCTAGCACAGTACAAATCGACTATTTGGGCCAAAAAAACGTGTTTTAGCATTTTTTTTGCCTGAAAATTGAAATTTTTCTAGCACTGTACAAATCGACTTTTTGGGCCAAAAAAACGTGTTTTAGCATTTTTTTTGCCTGAAAATTGAAATTTTTCTAGCACAGTACAAATCGACTTTTTGGGCCAAAAAAACGTGTTTTAGCATTTTTTTTGCCTGAAAATTGAAATTTTTCTAGCACAGTACAAATCGACTTTTTGGGCCAAAAAAACGTGTTTTAGCTTTTTTTTTGCCTGAAAATTGAAATTTTTCTAGCACAGTACAAATCGACTTTTTGGGCCAATAAAACATGTTTTAGCATTTTTTTGGCCTGAAAATTGAAATTTTTCTAGCACAGTACAAATCGACTTTTTGGGCCAAAAAAACGTGTTTTAGCTTTTTTTTTGCCTGAAAATTGAAATTTTTCTAGCACAGTACAAATCGACTTTTTGGGCCAAAAAAACGTGTTTTAGCATTTTTTTTTCCTGAAAATTGAAATTTTTCTAGCACAGTACAAATCGACTTTTTGGGCCAAAAAAACGTGTTTTAGCATTTTTTTTGCCTGAAAATTGATTTTTTTCTAGCACAGTACAAATCGACTTTTTGGGCCAAAAAAACGTGTTTTAGCATTTTTTTTGCCTGAAAATTGAAATTCTTCTAGCACAGTACAAATCGACTTTTTGGGCCAAAAAAACGTGTTTTAGCATTTTTTTTGCCTGAAAATTGAAATTTTTCTAGCACAGTACAAATCGACTTTTTGGTCCAAAAAAACGTGTTTTTGCATTTTTTTTGCCTGAAAATTGAAATTTTTCTAGCACTGTACAAATCGACTTTTTGGGCCAAAAAAACGTGTTTTAGCATTTTTTTTGCCTGAAAATTGAAATTTTTCTAGCACAGTACAAATCGACTTTTTGGGCCAAAAAAACGTGTTTTAGCTTTTTTTTTGCCTGAAAATTGAAATTTTTCTAGCACAGTACAAATCGACTTTTTGGGCCAAAAAAACGTGTTTTAGCCTTTTTTTTGCCTGAAAATTGAAATTTTTCTAGCACAGTACAAATCGACTATTTGGGCCAAAAAAACGTGTTTTAGCATTTTTTTTGCCTGAAAATTGAAATTTTTCTAGCACTGTACAAATCGACTTTTTGGGCCAAAAAAACGTGTTTTTGCATTTTTTTTGCCTGAAAATTGAAATTTTTCTAGCACAGTACAAATCGACTTTTTGGGCCAAAAAAACGTGTTTTAGCATTTTTTTTGCCTGAAAATTGAAATTTTTCTAGCACAGTACAAATCGACTTTTTGGGCCAAAAAAACGTGTTTTAGCATTTTTTTTGCCTGAAAATTGAAATTTTTCTAGCACAGTACAAATCGACTTTTTGGGCCAAAAAAACGTGTTTTAGCATTTTTTTTGCCTGAAAATTGAAATTTTTCTAGCACTGTACAAATCGACTTTTTGGGCCAAAAAAACGTGTTTTAGCTTTTTTTTTGCCTGAAAATTGAAATTTTTCTAGCACAGTACAAATCGACTTTTTGGGCCAAAAAAACGTGTTTTAGCATTTTTTTTGCCTGAAAATTGAAATTTTTCTAGCACAGTACAAATCGACTTTTTGGTCCAAAAAAACGTGTTTTTGCATTTTTTTTGCCTGAAAATTGAAATTTTTCTAGCACTGTACAAATCGACTTTTTGGGCCAAAAAAACGTGTTTTAGCATTTTTTTTGCCTGAAAATTGAAATTTTTCTAGCACAGTACAAATCGACTTTTTGGGCCAAAAAAACGTGTTTTAGCTTTTTTTTTGCCTGAAAATTGAAATTTTTCTAGCACAGTACAAATCGACTTTTTGGGCCAAAAAAACGTGTTTTAGCCTTTTTTTTGCCTGAAAATTGAAATTTTTCTAGCACAGTACAAATCGACTATTTGGGCCAAAAAAACGTGTTTTAGCATTTTTTTTGCCTGAAAATTGAAATTTTTCTAGCACTGTACAAATCGACTTTTTGGGCCAAAAAAACGTGTTTTTGCATTTTTTTTGCCTGAAAATTGAAATTTTTCTAGCACAGTACAAATCGACTTTTTGGGCCAAAAAAACGTGTTTTAGCATTTTTTTTGCCTGAAAATTGAAATTTTTCTAGCACAGTACAAATCGACTTTTTGGGCCAAAAAAACGTGTTTTAGCATTTTTTTTGCCTGAAAATTGAAATTTTTCTAGCACAGTACAAATCGACTTTTTGGGCCAAAAAAACGTGTTTTAGCATTTTTTTTGCCTGAAAATTGAAATTTTTCTAGCACTGTACAAATCGACTTTTTGGGCCAAAAAAACGTGTTTTAGCTTTTTTTTTGCCTGAAAATTGAAATTTTTCTAGCACAGTACAAATCGACTTTTTGGGCCAAAAAAACGTGTTTTAGCATTTTTTTTGCCTGAAAATTGAAATTTTTCTAGCACAGTACAAATCGACTTTTTGGGCCAAAAAAACGTGTTTTAGCATTTTTTTTGCCTGAAAATTGAATTTTTTCTAGCACTGTACAAATCGACTTTTTGTGCCAAAAAAATGTGTTTTTGCATTTTTTTTGCCTGAAAATTGAATTTTTTCTAGCACAGTACAAATCGACTTTTTGGGCCAAAAAAACGTGTTTTAGCATTTTTTTTGCCTGAAAATTGAAATTTTTCTAGCACAGTACAAATCGACTTTTTGGGCCAAAAAAACGTGTTTTAGCATTTTTTTTGCATGAAAATTGAAATTTTTCTAGCACAGTACAAATCGACTTTTTGGGCCAAAAAAACGTGTTTTAGCATTTTTTTTGCCTGAAAATTGAATTTTTTCTAGCACTGTACAAATCGACTTTTTGGGCCAAAAAAACGTGTTTTAGCATTTTTTTTGCCTGAAAATTGAAATTTTTCTAGCACAGTACAAATCGACTTTTTGGGCCAAAAAAACGTGTTTTATCATTTTTTTTGCCTGAAAATTGAAATTTTTCTAGCACTGTACAAATCGACTTTTTGGTCCAAAAAAACGTGTTTTTGCATTTTTTTTGCCTGAAAATTGAAATTTTTCTAGCACTGTACAAATCGACTTTTTGGGCCAAAAAAACGTGTTTTAGCATTTTTTTTGCCTGAAAATTGAAATTTTTCTAGCACAGTACAAATCGACTTTTTGGGCCAAAAAAACGTGTTTTAGCATTTTTTTTGCCTGAAAATTGAAATTTTTCTAGCACAGTACAAATCAACTTTTTGGGCCAAAAAAACGTGTTTTTGCTTTTTTTTTGCCTGAAAATTGAAATTTTTCTAGCACAGTACAAATCGACTATTTGGGCCAAAAAAACGTGTTTTAGCATTTTTTTTGCCTGAAAATTGAAATTTTTCTAGCACTGTACAAATCGACTTTTTGGGCCAAAAAAACGTGTTTTAGCATTTTTTTTGCCTGAAAATTGAAATTTTTCTAGCACAGTACAAATCGACTTTTTGGGCCAAAAAAACGTGTTTTAGCATTTTTTTTGCCTGAAAATTGAAATTTTTCTAGCACAGTACAAATCGACTTTTTGGGCCAAAAAAACGTGTTTTAGCTTTTTTTTTGCCTGAAAATTGAAATTTTTCTAGCACAGTACAAATCGACTTTTTGGGCCAATAAAACATGTTTTAGCATTTTTTTGGCCTGAAAATTGAAATTTTTCTAGCACAGTACAAATCGACTTTTTGGGCCAAAAAAACGTGTTTTAGCTTTTTTTTTGCCTGAAAATTGAAATTTTTCTAGCACAGTACAAATCGACTTTTTGGGCCAAAAAAACGTGTTTTAGCATTTTTTTTTCCTGAAAATTGAAATTTTTCTAGCACAGTACAAATCGACTTTTTGGGCCAAAAAAACGTGTTTTAGCATTTTTTTTGCCTGAAAATTGATTTTTTTCTAGCACAGTACAAATCGACTTTTTGGGCCAAAAAAACGTGTTTTAGCATTTTTTTTGCCTGAAAATTGAAATTCTTCTAGCACAGTACAAATCGACTTTTTGGGCCAAAAAAACGTGTTTTAGCATTTTTTTTGCCTGAAAATTGAAATTTTTCTAGCACAGTACAAATCGACTTTTTGGGCCAAAAAAACGTGTTTTAGCATTTTTTTTGCCTGAAAATTGAAATTTTTCTAGCACAGTACAAATCGACTTTTTGGGCCAAAAAAACGTGTTTTAGCATTTTTTTTGCCTGAAAATTGAAATTTTTCTAGCACAGTACAAATCGACTTTTTGGGCCAAAAAAACGTGTTTTAGCATTTTTTTTGCCTGAAAATTGAATTTTTTCAAGCACAGTACAAGTCGACTTTTTGGGCCAAAAAAACGTGTTTTAGCATTTTTTTTGCCTGAAAATTGAAATTTTTCTAGCACAGTACAAATCGACTTTTTGGGCCAAAAAAACGTGTTTTAGCATTTTTTTTGCCTGAAAATTGAAATTTTTCTAGCACAGTACAAATCGACTTTTTGGGCCAAAAAAACGTGTATTAGCATTTTTTTTGCCTGAAAATTGAAATTTTTCTAGCACAGTACAAATCGACTTTTTGGGCCAAAAAAACGTGTTTTAGCATTTTTTTTGCCTGAAAATTGAAATTTTTCTAGCACAGTACAAATCGACTTTTTGGGCCAAAAAAACGTGTTTTAGCATTTTTTTTGCCTGAAAATTGAAATTTTTCTAGCACAGTACAAATCGACTTTTTGGGCCAAAAAAACGTGTTTTAGCATTTTTTTTGCCTGAAAATTGAATTTTTTCTAGCACAGTACAAATCGACTTTTTGGGCCAAAAAAACGTGTTTTAGCATTTTTTTTGCCTGAAAATTAAAATTTTTCTAGCACAGTACAAATCGACTTTTTGGGCCAAAAAAACGTGTTTTAGCATTTTTTTTGCCTGAAAATTGAAATTTTTCTAGCACAGTACAAATTTACTTTTTGGGCCAAAAAAACATGTTTTAGCATTTTTTTTGCCTGAAAATTGAAATTTTTCTAGCACAGTACAAATCGACTTTTTGGGCCAAAAAAACGTGTTTTAGCATTTTTTTTGCCTGAAAATTGAAATTTTTCTAGCACAGTACAAATCGACTTTTTGGGCCAAAAAAACGTGTTTTAGCATTTTTTTTGCCTGAAAATTGAATTTTTTCTAGCACAGTACAAATCGACTTTTTGGGCCAAAAAAACGTGTTTTAGCATTTTTTTTGCCTGAAAATTGAAATTTTTCTAGCACAGTACAAATCGACTTTTTGGGCCAAAAAAACGTGTTTTAGCATTTTTTTTGCCTGAAAATTGATTTTTTTCTAGCACAGTACAAATCGACTTTTTGGGCCAAAAAAACGTGTTTTAGCATTTTTTTTTGCCTGAAAATTGAAATTTTTCTAGCACAGTACAAATCGACTTTTTGGGCCAAAAAAACGTGTTTTAGCATTTTTTTGCCTGAAAATTGAAATTTTTCTAGCACAGTACAAATCGACTTTTTGGGCCAAAAAAAACGTGTTTTAGCATTTTTTTTGCCTGAAAATTGAAATTTTTCTAGCACAGTACAAATCGACTTTTTGGGCCAAAAAAACGTGTTTTAGCATTTTTTTTGCCTGAAAATTGCAATTTTTCTAGCATAGTACAAATCGACTTTTTGGGCCAAAAAAAATGTGTTTTAGCATTTTTTTTGCCTGAAAATTGAAATTTTTCTAGCACAGTACAAATCGACTTTTTGGGCCAAAAAAACGTGTTTTAGCATTTTTTTTGCCTGATAATTGAAATTTTTCTAGCACTGTACAAATCGACTTTTTGGGTCAAAAAAACGTGTTTTTGCATTTTTTTTGCCTGAAAATTGAAATTTTTCTAGCACAGTACAAATCGACTTTTTGGGCCAAAAAAACGTGTTTTAGCATTTTTTTTGCCTGAAAATTGAAATTTTTCTAGCACTGTACAAATCGACTTTTTGGGCCAAAAAAACGTGTTTTAGCATTTTTTTTGCCTGAAAATTGAAATTTTTCTAGCACAGTACAAATCGACTTTTTGGGCCAAAAAAACGTGTTTTAGCATTTTTTTTGCCTGAAAATTGAAATTTTTCTAGCACAGTACAAATCGACTTTTTGGGCCAAAAAAACGTGTTTTAGCATTTTTTTTGCCTGAAAATTGAATTTTTTCTAGCACAGTACAAATCGACTTTTTGGGCCAAAAAAACGTGTTTTAGCATTTTTTTTGCCTGAAAATTGAAATTTTTCTAGCACAGTACAAATCGACTTTTTGGGCCAAAAAAACGTGTTTTAGCATTTTTTTTGCCTGAAAATTGAAATTTTTCTAGCACAGTACAAATCGACTTTTTGGGCCAAAAAAACGTGTTTTTGCATTTTTTTTGCCTGAAAATTGAAATTTTTCTAGCACAGTACAAATCGACTTTTTGGGCCAAAAAAACGTGTTTTAGCATTTTTTTTGCCTGAAAATTGAAATTTTTCTAGCACTGTACAAATCGACTTTTTGGGCCAAAAAAACGTGTTTTTGCATTTTTTGCCTGAAAATTGAAATTTTTCTAGCACAGTACAAATCGACTTTTTGGGCCAAAAAAACGTGTTTTAGCATTTTTTTTGCCTGAAAATTGAAATTTTTCTAGCACAGTACAAATCGACTTTTTGGGCCCAAAAAACGTGTTTTAGCATTTTTTTTGCCTGAAAATTGAAATTTTTCTAGCACAGTACAAATCGACTTTTTGGGCCCAAAAAACGTGTTTTAGCATTTTTTTTGCCTGAAAATTGAAATTTTTCTAGCACAGTACACATCGACTTTTTGGGCCAAAAAAACGTGTTTTAGCATTTTTTTTGCCTGAAAATTGAAATTTTTCTAGCACAGTACAAATCGACTTTTTGGGCCAAAAAAACATGTTTTAGCATTTTTTTTGCCTGAAAATTGAAATTTTTCTAGCACAGTACAAATCGACTTTTTGGGCCAAAAAAACGTGTTTTAGCATTTTTTTTGCCTGAAAATTGAAATTTTTCTAGCACAGTACAAATCGACTTTTTGGGCCAAAAAAACGTGTTTTAGCATTTTTTTTGGCTGAAAATTGAAATTTTTCTAGCACAGTACAAATCGACTTTTTGGGCCAAAAAAACGTGTTTTAGCATTTTTTTTGCCTGAAAATTGAAATTTTTCTAGCACAGTACAAATCGACTTTTTGGGCCAAAAAAACGTGTTTTTGCATTTTTTTTGCCTGAAAATTGAAATTTTTCTAGCACAGTACAAATCGACTTTTTGGGCCAAAAAAACGTGTTTTAGCATTTTTTTTGCCTGAAAATTGACATTTTTCTAGCACAGTACAAATCGACTTTTTGGGCCAAAAAAACGTGTTTTAGCATTTTTTTTGCCTGAAAATTGAAATTTTTCTAGCACAGTACAAATCGACTTTTTGGGCCAAAAAAACGTGTTTTAGCATTTTTTTTGCCTGAAAATTGAAATTTTTCTAGCACAGTACAAATCGACTTTTTGGGCCAAAAAAACGTGTTTTAGCATTTTTTTTGCCTGAAAATTGAAATTTTTCTAGCACAGTACAAATCGACTTTTTGGGCCAAAAAAACGTGTTTTAGCATTTTTTTTGCCTGAAAATTGAAATTTTTCTAGCACAGTACAAATCGACTTTTTGGGCTAAAAAAACGTGTTTTAGCATTTTTTTTGCCTGAAAATTGAAATTTTTCTAGCACAGTACAAATCGACTTTTTGGGCCAAAAAAACGTGTTTTAGCATTTTTTTTGCCTGAAAATTGAATTTTTTCTAGCACAGTACAAATCGACTTTTTGGGCCAAAAAAACGTGTTTTTGCATTTTTTTTGCCTGAAAATTGAAATTTTTCTAGCACTGTACAAATCGACTTTTTGGGCCAAAAAAACGTGTTTTTGCATTTTTTTTGCCTGAAAATTGAAATTTTTCTAGCACAGTACAAATCGACTTTTTGGGCCAAAAAAACGTGTTTTAGCATTTTTTTTGCCTGAAAATTGAAATTTTTCTAGCACAGTACAAATCGACTTTTTGGGCCAAAAAAACGTGTTTTAGCATTTTTTTTGCCTGAAAATTGAAATTTTTCTAGCACAGTTCAAATCGACTTTTTGGGCCAAAAAAACGTGTTTTAGCATTTTTTTTGCCTGAAAATTGATTTTTTTCTAGCACAGTACAAATCGACTTTTTGGGCCAAAAAAACGTGTTTTAGCATTTTTTTTTGCCTGAAAATTGAAATTTTTCTAGCACAGTACAAATCGACTTTTTGGGCCAAAAAAACGTGTTTTAGCATTTTTTTTGCCTGAAAATTGAAATTTTTCTAGCACAGTACAAATCGACTTTTTGGGCCAAAAAAACGTGTTTTAGCATTTTTTTTGCCTGAAAATTGAAATTTTTCTAGCACAGTACAAATCGACTTTTTGGGCCAAAAAAGCGTGTTTTAGCATTTCTTTTGCCTGAAAATTGAAATTTTTCTAGCACAGTACAAATCGACTTTTTGGGCCAAAAAAACGTGTTTTAGCATTTTTTTTGCCTGAAAATTGAAATTTTTCTAGCACTGTACAAATCGACTTTTTGGGCCAAAAAAACGTGTTTTTGCTTTTTTTTTGCCTGAAAATTGAATTTTTTTTAGCACAGTACAAATCGACTTTTTGGGCCAAAAAAACGTGTTTTAGCATTTTTTTTGCCTGAAAATTGAAATTTTTCTAGCACAGTACAAATCGACTTTTTGTGCCAAAAAAACGTGTTTTAGCATTTTTTTTGCCTGAAAATTGAAATTTTTCTAGCACAGTACAAATCGACTTTTTGGGCCAAAAAAACGTGTTTTAGCATTTTTTTTGCCTGAAAATTGAAATTTTTCTAGCACAGTAGAAATCGACTTTTTGGGCCAAAAAAACGTGTTTTAGCATTTTTTTTGCCTGAAAATTGAAATTTTTCTAGCACAGTACAAATCGACTTTTTGGGCCAAAAAACGTGTTTTAGCATTTTTTTTGCCTGAAAATTGAATTTTTTCTAGCACAGTACAAATCGACTTTTTGGGCCAAAAAAATGTGTTTTAGCATTTTTTTTTTCCTGAAAATTGAAATTTTTCTAGCACAGTACAAATCGACTTTTTGGGACAAAAAAACGTGTTTTTTCATTATTTTTGCCTGAAAATTGAAATTTTTCTAGCACAGAACAAATCGACTTTTTGGGCCAAAAAAACGTGTTTTAGCATTTTTTTTGCCTGAAAATTGAAATTGTTCTAGCACTGTACAAATCGACTTTTTGGGCCAAAAAAACTTGTTTTTGCATTTTTTTTGCCTGAAAATTGAAATTTTTCTAGCACTGTACAAATCGACTTTTTGGGCCAAAAAAACGTGTTTTTGCATTTTTTTTGCCTGAAAATTGAAATTTTTCTAGCACAGTACAAATCGACTTTTTGGGCCAAAAAAACGTGTTTTAGCATTTTTTTTGCCTGAAAATTGAAATTTTTCTAGCACAGTACAAATCGACTTTTTGGGCCAAAAAAACGTGTTTTAGCATTTTTTTTGCCTGAAAATTGAAATTTTTCTAGCACTGTACAAATCGACTTTTTGGGCCAAAAAAACGTGTTTTAGCATTTTTTTTGCCTGAAAATTGAATTTTTTCTAGCACAGTACAAATCGACTTTTTGGGCCAAAAAAACGTGTTTTAGCATTTTTTTTGCCTGAAAATTGAAATTTTTCTAGCACAGTACAAATCGACTTTTTGGGCCAAAAAAATGTGTTTTAGCATTTTTTTTGCCTGGAAATTGAAATTTTTCTAGCACAGTACAAATCGACTTTTTGGGCCAAAAAAACGTGTTTTAGCATTTTTTTTGCCTGAAAATTGAATTTTTTCTAGCACAGTACAAATCGACTTTTTGGGCCAAAAAAACGTGTTTTAGCATTTTTTTTGCCTGAAAATTGAAATTTTTCTAGCACAGTACAAATCGACTTTTTGGGCCAAAAAAACGTGTTTTAGCATTTTTTTTCCCTGAAAATTGAAATTTTTCTAGCACAGTACAAATCGACTTTTTGGGCCAAAAAAACGTGTTTTAGCATTTTT
This sequence comes from Petrolisthes manimaculis, assembly GCA_034508575.1. Classification (NCBI taxonomy): domain Eukaryota; kingdom Metazoa; phylum Arthropoda; class Malacostraca; order Decapoda; family Porcellanidae; genus Petrolisthes; species Petrolisthes manimaculis. The sequence goes on along the minus strand of JAWZYT010000498.1, from coordinate 349,963 downwards.
TTTTCCTGAAAATTGAAATTTTTCTAGCACAGTACAAATCGACTTTTTGGGACAAAAAAACGTGTTTTTGCATTTTTTTTGCCTGAAAATTGAAATTTTTCTAGCACAGTACAAATCGACTTTTTGGGCCAAAAAAACGTGTTTTAGCATTTTTTTTGCCTGAAAATTGAAATTTTTCTAGCACTGTACAAATCGACTTTTTGGGCCAAAAAAACTTGTTTTTGCATTTTTTTTGCCTGAAAATTGAAATTTTTCTAGCACAGTACAAATCGACTTTTTGGGCCAAAAAAACGTGTTTTTGCATTTTTCTTGCCTGAAAATTGAATTTTTTCTAGCACAGTAGAAATCGACTTTTTGGGCCAAAAAAACGTGTTTTAGCATTTTTTTTGCCTGAAAATTGAAATTTTTCTAGCACAGTACAAATCGACTTTTTGGGCCAAAAAAACGTGTTTTAGCATTTTTTTTGCCTGAAAATTGAAATTTTTCTAGCACAGTACAAATCGACTTTTTGGGCCAAAAAAAACGTGTTTTAGCATTTTTTTTTTCCTGAAAATTGAAATTTTTCTAGCACAGTACAAATCGACTTTTTGGGACAAAAAAACGTGTTTTTGCATTTTTTTTGCCTGAAAATTGAAATTTTTCTAGCACAGTACAAATCGACTTTTTGGGCCAAAAAAACGTGTTTTAGCATTTTTTTTGCCTGAAAATTGAAATTTTTCTAGCACTGTACAAATCGACTTTTTGGGCCAAAAAAACTTGTTTTTGCATTTTTTTTGCCTGAAAATTGAAATTTTTCTAGCACTGTACAAATCGACTTTTTGGGCCAAAAAAACGTGTTTTTGCATTTTTTTTGCCTGAAAATTGAAATTTTTCTAGCACAGTACAAATCGACTTTTTGGGCCAAAAAAACGTGTTTTAGCATTTTTTTTGCCTGAAAATTGAAATTTTTCTAGCACAGTACAAATCGACTTTTTGGGCCAAAAAAACGTGTTTTAGGATTTTTTTTGCCTGAAAATTGAAATTTTTCTAGCACAGTGCAAATCGACTTTTTGGGCCAAAAAAACGTGTTTTAGCATTTTTTTTGCCTGAAAATTGAATTTTTTCTAGCACAGTACAAATCGACTTTTTCAGCCAAAAAAACGTGTTTTAGCATTTTTTTTGCCTGAAAATTGAATTTTTTCTAGCACAGTACAAATCGACTTTTTGGGCCAAAAAAACGTGTTTTAGCATTTTTTTTGCCTGAAAATTGAAATTTTTCTAGCACAGTACAAATCGACTTTTTGGGCCAAAAAAACGTGTTTTAGCATTTTTTTTGCCTGAAAATTGAAATTTTTCTAGCACAGTACAAATCGACTTTTTGGGCCAAAAAAACGTGTTTTAGCATTTTTTTTGCCTGAAAATTGAAATTTTTCTAGCACTGTACAAATCGACTTTTTGGGCCAAAAAAACTTGTTTTTGCATTTTTTTTGCCTGAAAATTGAAATTTTTCTAGCACAGTACAAATCGACTTTTTGGGCCAAAAAAACGTGTTTTTGCATTTTTCTTGCCTGAAAATTGAAATTTTTCTAGCACAGTACAAATCGACTTTTTGGGCCAAAAAAACGTGTTTTAGCATTTTTTTTGCCTGAAAATTGATTTTTTTCTAGCACAGTACAAATCGACTTTTTGGGCCAAAAAAACGTGTTTTAGCATTTTTTTTGCCTGAAAATTGAATTTTTTCTAGCACAGTACAAATCGACTTTTTGGGCCAAAAAAACGTGTTTTAGCATTTTTTTTGCCTGAAAATTGAAATTTTTCTAGCACAGTACAAATCGACTTTTTGGGCCAAAAAAATGTGTTTTAGCATTTTTTTTGCCTGAAAATTGAAATTTTTCTAGCACAGTACAAATCGACTTTTTGGGCCAAAAAAACGTGTTTTAGCATTTTTTTTGCCTGAAAATTGAAATTTTTCTAGCACAGTGCAAATCGACTTTTTGGGCCAAAAAAACGTGTTTTAGCATTTTTTTTGCCTGAAAATTGAAATTTTTCTAGCACAGTACAAATCGACTTTTTGGGCCAAAAAAACGTGTTTTTGCATTTTTTTTGCCTGAAAATTGAAATTTTTCTAGCACAGTACAAATCGACTTTTTGGGCCAAAAAAACGTGTTTTAGCATTTTTTTTGCCTGAAAATTGAAATTTTTCTAGCACTGTACAAATCGACTTTTTGGGCCAAAAAAACGTGTTTTTGCATTTTTTTTGCCTGAAAATTGAAATTTTTCTAGCACAGTACAAATCGACTTTTTGGGCCAAAAAAACGTGTTTTTGCATTTTTTTTGCCTGAAAATTGAAATTTTTCTAGCACAGTACAAATCGACTTTTTGGGCCAAAAAAACGTGTTTTAGCATTTTTTTTGCCTGAAAATTGAAATTTTTCTAGCACAGTACAAATCGACTTTTTGGGCCAAAAAAACGTGTTTTAGCATTTTTTTTGCCTGAAAATTGAAATTTTTCTAGCACAGTACAAATCGACTTTTGGGGCCAAAAAAACGTGTTTTAGCATTTTTTTTGCCTGAAAATTGAAATTTTTCTAGCACAGTACAAATCGACTTTTTGGGCCAAAAAAACGTGTTTTAGCATTTTTTTTGCCTGAAAATTGAAATTTTTCTAGCACAGTACAAATCGACTTTTTGGGCCAATAAAACGTGTTTTAGCATTTTTTTTGCCTGAAAATTGAAATTTTTCTAGCACAGTACAAATCGACTTTTTGGGCCAAAAAAACGTGTTTTAGCATTTTTTTTGCCTGAAAATTGAAATTTTTCTAGCACAGTACAAATCGACTTTTTGGGCCAAAAAAACGTGTTTTAGCATTTTTTTTGCCTGAAAATTGAAATTTTTCTAGCACAGTACAAATCGACTTTTTGGGCCAAAAAAACGTGTTTTAGCATTTTTTTTGCCTGAAAATTGAAATTTTTCTAGCACAGTACAAATCGACTTTTTGGCCCAAAAAAACGTGTTTTAGCATTTTTTTTGCCAGAAAATTGAAATTTTCCTAGCACAGTACAAATCGACTTTTTGGGCCAAAAAAACGTGTTTTAGCATTTTTTTTGCCTGAAAATTGAAATTTTTCTAGCACAGTGCAAATCGACTTTTTGGGCCAAAAAAACGTGTTTTAGCATTTTTTTTGCCTGAAAATTGAAATTTTTCTAGCACAGTACAAATCGACTTTTTGGGCAAAAAAAACGTGTTTTTGCATTTTTTTTGCCTGAAAATTGAATTTTTTCTAGCACAGTACAAATCGACTTTTTGGGCCAAAAAAATGTGTTTTAGCATTTTTTTTGCCTGAAAATTGAAATTTTTCTAGCACAGTACAAATCGACTTTTTGGGCCAAAAAAACGTGTTTTAGCATTTTTTTTGCCTGAAAATTGAAATTTTTCTAGCACTGTACAAATCGAATTTTTGGGCCAAAAAAACGTGTTTTTGCATTTTTTTTGCCTGAAAATTGAAATTTTTCTAGCACAGTACAAATCGACTTTTTGGGCCAAAAAAACGTGTTTTAGCATTTTTTTTGCCTGAAAATTGCAATTTTTCTAGCACAGTACAAATCGACTTTTTGGGCCAAAAAAACGTGTTTTAGCATGTTTTTTGCCTGAAAATAGAAATTTTTCTAGCACAGTACAAATCGACTTTTTGGGCCAAAACAACGTGTTTTAGCATTTTTTTTGCCTGAAAATTGAAATTTTTCTAGCACTGTACAAATCGACTTTTTGGGCCAAAAAAACGTGTTTTTGCATTTTTTTTGCCTGAAAATTGAATTGAAATTTTTCTAGCACTGTAAAAATCGACTTTTTGGGCCAAAAAAACGTGTTTTTGCATTTTTTTTGCCTGAAAATTGATATTTTTCTAGCACAGTACAAATCGACTTTTTGGGCCAAAAAAACGTGTTTTAGCATTTTTTTTGCCTGAAAATTGAAATTTTTCTAGCACAGTACAAATCGACTTTTTGGGCCAAAAAAACGTGTTTTAGCATTTTTTTTGCCTGAAAATTGAAATTTTTCTAGCACAGTACAAATCGACTTTTGGGACCAAAAAAACGTGTTTTAGCATTTTTTTTGCCTGAAAATTGAAATTTTTCTAGCACTGTACAAATCGACTTTTTGGGCTAAAAAAACCTGTTTTAGCATTTTTTTTGCCTGAAAATTGAAATTTTTCTAGCACAGTACAAATCGACTTTTTGGGCCAAAAAAACGTGTTGTAGCATTTTTTTTGCCTGAAGATTGAAATTTTTCTAGCACTGTACAAATCGACTTTTTGGGCCAAAAAAACGTGTTTTAGCATTTTTTTTGCCTGAAAATTGAAATTTTTCTAGCACAGTACAAATCGACTTTTTGGGCCAAAAAAACGTGTTTCAGCATTTTTTTTGCCTGAAAATTGAAATTTTTCTAGCACAGTACAAATCGACTTTTTGGGCCAAAAAAACGTGTTTTAGCATTTTTTTTGCCTGAAAATTGAATTTTTTCTAGCACAGTACAAATCGACTTTTTGGGCCAAAAAAACGTGTTTTAGCATTTTTTTTGCCTGAAAATTGAAATTTTTCTAGCACAGTACAAATCGACTTTTTGGGCCAAAAAAACGTGTTTTAGCATTTTTTTTGCCTGAAAATTGAATTTTTTCTAGCACAGTACAAATCGACTTTTTGGGCCAAAAAAACGTGTTTTAGCATTTTTTTTGCCTGAAAATTGAAATTTTTCTAGCACAGTACAAATCGACTTTTTGGGCCAAAAAAACGTGTTTTAGCATTTTTTTTGCATGAAAATTGAAATTTTTCTAGCACTGTACAAATCGACTTTTTGGGCCAAAAAAACGTGTTTTTGCATTTTTATTGCCTGAAAATTGAAATTTTTCTAGCACAGTACAAATCGACTTTTTGGGCCAAAAAAACGTGTTTTAGCATTTTTTTTGCCTGAAAATTGAAATTTTTCTAGCACAGTACAAATCGACTTTTTGGGCCAAAAAAACGTGTTTTAGCATTTTTTTTGCCTGAAAATTGAAATTTTTCTAGCACAGTACAAATCGACTTTTTGGGCCAAAAAAACGTGTTTTAGCATTTTTTTTGCCTGAAAATTGAATTTTTTCTAGCACAGTACAAATCGACTTTTTGGGCCAAAAAAACGTGTTTTAGCATTTTTTTTGCCTGAAAATTTAAATTTTTCTAGCACAGTACAAATCGACTTTTTGGGCCAAAAAAACGTGTTTTAGCATTTTTTTTGCCTGAAAATTGAAATTTTTCTAGCACAGTACAAATCGACTTTTTGGGCCAAAAAAACGTGTTTTAGCATTTTTTTTGCCTGAAAATTGAATTTTTTCTAGCACAGTACAAATCGACTTTTTGGGCCAAAAAAACGTGTTTTAGCATTTTTTTTGCATGAAAATTGAAATTTTTCTAGCACAGTACAAATCGACTTTTTGGGCCAAAAAAACGTGTTTTAGCATTTTTTTTGCATGAAAATTGAAATTTTTCTAGCACTGTACAAATCGACTTTTTGGGCCAAAAAAACGTGTTTTTGCATTTTTTTTGCCTGAAAATTGAAATTTTTCTAGCACAGTACAAATCGACTTTTTGGGCCAAAAAAACGTGTTTTAGCATTTTTTTTGCCTGAAAATTGAATTTTTTCTAGCACAGTACAAATCGACTTTTTGGGCCAAAAAAACGTGTTTTAGCATTTTTTTTGCCTGAAAATTGAAATTTTTCTAGCACAGTACAAATCGACTTTTTGGGCCAAAAAAACGTGTTTTAGCATTTTTTTTGCCTGAAAATTGATTTTTTTCTAGCACAGTACAAATCGACTTTTTGGGCCAAAAAAACGTGTTTTAGCATTTTTTTTGCCTGAAAATTGAAATTTTTCTAACACAGTACAAATCGACTTTTTGGGCCAAAAAAACGTGTTTTAGAATTTTTTTTGCCTGAAAATTGAAATTTTTCTAGCACAGTACAAATCGACTTTTTGGGCCAAAAAAACGTGTTTTAGCATTTTTTTTGCCTGAAAATTGAAATTTTTCTAGCACAGAACAAATCGACTTTTTGGGCCAAAAAAACGTGTTTTAGCATTTTTTTTGCCTGAAAATTGAAATTTTTCTAGCACAGTACAAATCGACTTTTTGGGCCAAGAAAACGTGTTTTAGCATTTTTTTTTCCTGAAAATTGAAATTTTTCTAGCACAGTACAAATCGACTTTTTGGGCCAAAAAAACGTGTTTTAGCATTTTTTTTGCCTGAAAATTGAAATTTTTCTAGCACAGTACAAATCGACTTTTTGGGCCAAAAAAACGTGTTTTAGCATTTTTTTTGCCTGAAAATTGAAATTTTTCTAGCACAGTACAAATCGACTTTTTGGGCCAAAAAAACGTGTTTTAGCATTTTTTTTGCCTGAAAATTGAAATTTTTCTAGCACTGTACAAATCGACTTTTTGGGCCAAAAAAACGTGTTTTAGCATTTTTTTTGCCTGAAAATTGAAATTTTTCTAGCACAGTACAAATCGACTTTTTGGGCCAAAAAAACGTGTTTTAGCATTTTTTTTGCCTGAAAATTGAAATTTTTCTAGCACTGTACAAATCGACTTTTTGGGCCAAAAAAACGTGTTTTTGCATTTTTTTTGCCTGAAAATTGAAATTTTTCTAGCACTGTACAAATCGACTTTTTGGGCCAAAAAAACGTGTTTTTGCATTTTTTTTGCCTGAAAATTGAAATTTTTCTAGCACTGTACAAATCGACTTTTTGGGCCAAAAAAACGTGTTTTAGCATTTTTTTTGCCTGAAAATTGAATTTTTTCTAGCACAGTACAAATCGACTTTTTGGGCCAAAAAAACGTGTTTTAGCATTTTTTTTGCCTGAAAATTGAAATTTTTCTAGCACAGTACAAATCGACTTTTTGGGCCAAAAAAAACGTGTTTTTGCATTTTTTTTGCCTGAAAATTGAAATTTTTATAGCACAGTACAAATCGACTTTTTGGGCCAAAAAAACGTGTTTTAGCATTTTTTTTGCCTGAAAATTGAAATTTTTATAGCACTGTACAAATCGACTTTTTGGGCCAAAAAAACGTGTTTTTGCATTTTTTTTGCCTGAAAATTGAAATTTTTCTAGCACAGTACAAATCGACTTTTTGGGCCAAAAAAACGTGTTTTAGCATTTTTTTTGCCTGAAAATTGAAATTTTTCTAGCACAGTACAAATCGACTTTTTGGGCCAAAAAAACGTGTTTTAGCATTTTTTTTGCCTATAAATTGAAATTTTTCTAGCACAGTACAAATCGACTTTTTGGGCCAAAAAAACGTGTTTTAGCATTTTTTTTGCCTGAAAATTGAAATTTTTCTAGCACAGTACAAATCGACTTTTTGGGCCAAAAAAACGTGTTTTAGCATTTTTTTTGCCTGAAAATTGAAATTTTTCTAGCACTGTACAAATCGACTTTTTGGGCCAAAAAAACGTGTTTTTGCATTTTTTTTGCCTGAAAATTGAAATTTTTCTAGCACAGTACAAATCGACTTTTTGGGCCAAAAAAACATGTTTTAGCATTTTTTTTTGCCTGAAAATTGAAATTTTTCTAGCACTGTACAAATCGACTTTTTGGGCCAAAAAAACGTGTTTTTGCATTTTTTTTGCCTGAAAATTGAAATTTTTCTAGCACAGTACAAATCGACTTTTTGGGCCAAAAAACGTGTTTTAGCATTTTTTTTGCCTGAAAATTGAAATTTTTCTAGCACAGTACAAATCGACTTTTTGGGCCAAAAAAACGTGTTTTAGCATTTTTTTTGCCTGAAAATTGAAATTTTTCTAGCACAGTACAAATCGACTTTTTGGGCCAAAAAAACGTGTTTTAGCATTTTTTTTGCCTGAAAATTGAAATTTTTCTAGCACAGTACAAATCGACTTTTTGGGCCAAAAAACGTGTTTTAGCACTTTTTTTGCCTGAAAATTGAAATTTTTCTAGCACAGTACAAATCGACTTTTTGGGCCAAAAAAACGTGTTTTAGCATTTTTTCTGCCTGAAAATTGAAATTTTTCTAGCACAGTACAAATCGACTTTTTGGGCCAAAAAAACGTGTTTTAGCATTTTTTTTGCCTGAAAATTGATTTTTTTCTAGCACAGTACAAATCGACTTTTTGGGCCAAAAATACGTGTTTTAGCATTTTTTTTGCCTGAAAATTGAAATTTTTCTAGCACAGTACAAATCGACTTTTTGGGCCAAAAAAACGTGTTTTAGTATTTTTTTTGCCTGAAAATTGAAATTTTTCTAGCACAGTACAAATCGACTTTTTGGTCCAAAAAAACGTGTTTTAGCATTTTTTTTGCCTGAAAATTGAAATTTTTCTAGCACAGTACAAATCGACTTTTTGGGCCAAAAAAACGTGTTTTAGCATTTTTTTTGCCTGAAAATTGAAATTTTTCTAGCACTGTACAAATCGACTTTTTGGGCCAAAAAAACGTGTTTTAGCATTTTTTTTGCCTGAAAATTGAAATTTTTCTAGCACAGTACAAATCGACTTTTTGGGCCAAAAAAACGGGTTTTAGCATTTTTTTTTGCCTGAAAATTGAAATTTTTCTAGCACAGTACAAATCGACTTTTTGGGCCAAAAAAACGTGTTTTAGCATTTTTTTTGCCTGAAAATTGAAATTTTTCTAGCACAGTACAAATCGACTTTTTGGGCCAAAAAAACGTGTTTTAGCATTTTTTTTGCCTGAAAATTGAAATTTTTCTAGCACTGTACAAATCGACTTTTTGGGCCAAAAAAACGTGTTTTTGCATTTTTTTTGCCTGAAAATTGAATTTTTTCTAGCACAGTACAAATCGACTTTTTGGGCCAAAAAAACGTGTTTTAGCATTTTTTTTGCCTGAAAATTGAAATTTTTCTAGCACAGTACAAATCGACTTTTTGGACCAAAAAAACGTGTTTTAGCATTTTTTTTGCCTGAAAATTGAAATTTTTCTATCACAGTACAAATCGACTTTTTGGGCCAAAAAAACGTGTTTTAGCATTTTTTTGCCTGAAAATTGAAATTTTTCTAGCACAGTACAAATCGACTTTTTGGGCCAAAAAAACGTGTTTTAGCATTTTTTTTGCCTGAAAATTGAAATTTTTCTAGCACAGTACAAATCGACTTTTTGGGCCAAAAAAAAAGTGTTTTAGCATTTTTTTTGCCTGAAAATTGAAATTTTTCTAGCACTGTACAAATCGACTTTTTGGGCCAAAAAAACGTGTTTTAGCATTTTTTTTGCCTGAAAATTGAAATTTTTCTAGCACAGTACAAATCGACTTTTTGGGCCAAAAAAACGTGTTTTAGCATTTTTTTTGCCTGAAAATTGAAATTTTTCTAGCACAGTACAAATCGACTTTTTGGGCCAAAAAAACGTGTTTTAGCATTTTTTTTGCCTGAAAATTGAAATTTTTCTAGCACAGTACAAATCGACTTTTTGGGCCAAAAAAACGTGTTTTAGCCTTTTTTTTGCCTGAAAATTGAAATTTTTCTAGCACAGTACAAATCGACTTTTTGGGCCAAAAAAACGTGTTTTAGCATTTTTTTTTGCCTGAAAATTGAAATTTTTCTAGCACAGTACAAATCGACTTTTTGGGCCAAAAAAACGTGTTTTAGCATTTTTTTTGCCTGAAAATTGAAATTTTTCTAGCACAGTACAAATCGACTTTTTGGGCCAAAAAAACGTGTTTTAGCATTTTTTTTGCCTGAAAATTGAAATTTTTCTAGCACAGTACAAATCGACTTTTTGGGCCAAAAAAACGTGTTTTAGCATTTTTTTTGCCTGAAAATTGAAATTTTTCTAGCACAGTACAAATCGACTTTTTGGGCCAAAAAAACGTGTTTTAGCATTTTTTTTGCCTGAAAATTGAAATTTTTCTAGCACAGTACAAATCGACTTTTTGGGCCAAAAAAACGTGTTTTAGCATTTTTTTTGCCTGAAAATTGAAATTTTTCTAGCACAGTACAAATCGACTTTTTGGGCCAAAAAAACGTGTTTTAGCCTTTTTTTTGCCTGAAAATTGAAATTTTTCTAGCACAGTACAAATCGACTTTTTGGGCCAAAAAAACATGTTTTAGCATTTTTTTTGCCTGAAAATTGAAATTTATCTAGCACAGTACAAATCGACTTTTTGGGCCAAAAAAACGTGTTTTAGCATTTTTTTTGCCTGAAAATTGAAATTTTTCTAGCACTGTACAAATCGACTTTTTGGGCCAAAAAACGTGTTTTTGGATTTTTTTTGCCTGAAAATTGAAATTTTTCTAGCACAGTACAAATCGACTTTTTGGGCCAAAAAAACGTGTTTTAGCATTTTTTTTGCCTGAAAATTGATTTTTTTCTAGCACAGTACAAATCGACTTTTTGGGCCAAAAAAACGTGTTTTAGCATTTTTTTTGCCTGAAAATTGAATTTTTTCTAGCACAGTACAAATCGACTTTTTGGGCCAAAAAAACGTGTTTTAGCATTTTTTTTGCATGAAAATTGAAATTTTTCTAGCACAGTACAAATCGACTTTTTGGGCCAAAAAAACGTGTTTTAGCATTTTTTTTGCATGAAAATTGAAAGTCGATTAGTAGAGTTAGAGTTTATATAGTAGAGTTTAAATAGTAGAGTTTAAATAGTAGAGTTTAAATAGTAGAGTTTAAATAGTAGAGTTTAAATAGTAGAGTTTAAATAGTAGAGTTTAAATAGTAGAGTTTAAATAGTAGAGTTTAAATAGTAGAGTTTAAATAGTAGAGTTAGAGTTTAAATAGTAGAGTTAGAGTTTAAATAGTAGAGTTTAAATAGTAGAGTTTAAATAGTAGAATTTAAATAGTAGAGTTTAAATAGTAGAGTTTAGATAGTAGAGTTTAGATAGTAGAGTTTAGAGAGTAGAGTTTAAATAGTAGAGTTTAAATAGTAGAGTTTAAATAGTAGAGTTTAAATAGTAGAGTTAGAGTTTAAATAGTAGAGTTTAAATAGTAGAGTTTAAATAGTAGAGTTTAATTAGTAGAGTTTAAATAGTAGAGTTTAAATAGTAGAGTTTAATTAGTAGAGTTTAAATAGTAGAGTTTAAATAGTAGAGTTTAAATAGTAGAGTTTAAATAGTAGAGTTTAAATAGTAGAGTTTAAATAGTAGAGTTTAAATAGTAGAGTTTAAAAAGTAGAGTTTAAATAGTAGAGTTTAAATAGTAGAGTATAAATAGTAGAGTTTAAATAGTAGAGTTTAAATAGTAGTGTTTAAATAGTAGAGTTTAAATAGTAGAGTTTAAATAGTAGAGTTTAAATAGTGGAGTTTAAATAGTAGAGTTTAAATAGTAGAGTTTAAATAGTAGAGTTTAAATAGTAGAGTTTAAATAGTAGAGTTTAAATAGTAGAGTTTAAATAGTAGAGTTTAAATAGTAGAGTTTAAATAGCAGAGTTTAAATAGCAGAGTTTAAATAGCAGAGTTTATATAGCAGAGTTTAAATAGTAGAGTTTAAATAGTAGAGATTAAATAGTAGAGTTTAAATAGTAGAGTTTAAATAGTAGAGTTTAAATAGTAGAGTTTAAATAGTAGAGTTTAAATAGTAAAGTTTAAATAATAGAGTTTAAATAGTAGAGTTTAAATAGTAGAGTTTAAATAGTAGAGTTTAAATAGTAGAGTTTAAATAGTAGAGTTTAAATAGTAAAGTATAAATAGTAGAGTTTAAATAGTAGAGTTTAAATAGTAGAGTTAGAGTTTAAATAGTAGAGTTTAAATAGTAGAGTTTAAATAGTAGAGTTTAAATAGTAGAGTTTAAATAGTAGAGTTTAAATAGTAGAGTTTAAATAGTAGAGTTTAAATAGTAGAGTTTAAATAGTAGAGTTTAAATAGTAGAGTTTAAATAGTAGAGTTAGAGTTTAAATATTAGAGTTAGAGTTTAAATAGTAGAGTTTAAATAGTAGAGTTTAAATAGTAGAATTTAAATAGTAGAGTTTAAATAGTAGAGTTTAGATAGTAGAGTTTAGATAGTAGAGTTTAAATAGTAGAGTTTAAATAGTAGAGTTTAAATAGTAGAGTTAGAGTTTAAATAGTAGAGTTTAAATAGTAGAGTTTAAATAGTAGAGTTTAATTAGTAGAGTTTAAATAGTAGAGTTTAAATAGTAGAGTTTAAATAGTAGAGTTTAAATAGTAGAGTTTAAATAGTAGAGTTTAAATAGTAGAGTTTAAATAGTAGAGTTTAAATAGTAGAGTTTATGTAGTAGAGTTTAAAAAGTAGAGTTTAAATAGTAGAGTTTAAATAGTAGAGTTTAAATAGCAGAGTTTAAATAGTAGAGTTTAGATAGTAGAGTTTAGATAGTAGAGTTTAGATAGTAGAGTTTAGATAGTAGTGTATAAATAGTAGAGTTTAAATAGTAGAGTTTAAATAGTAGTGTTTAAATAGTAGAGTTTAAATAGTAGAGTTTAAATAGTAGAGTTTATATAGTGGAGTTTAAATAATAGAGTTTAAATAGTAGAGTTTAAATAGTAGAGTTTAAATAGTAGAGTTTAAATAGTAGAGTTTAAATAGTAGAGTTTAAATAGTAGAGTTTAAATAGTAGAGTTTAAATAGTAGAGTTTAAATAGCAGAGTTTAAATAGCAGAGTTTAAATAGCAGAGTTTATATAGCAGAGTTTAAATAGTAGAGTTTAAATAGTAGAGATTAAATAGTAGAGTTTAAATAGTAGAGTTTAAATAGTAGAGTTTAAATAGTAGAGTTTAAATAATAGAGTTTAAATAGTAGAGTTTAAATAGTAGAGTTTAAATAATAGAGTTTAAATAGTAGAGTTTAAATAGTAGAGTTTAAATAGTAGAGTTTAAATAGTAGAGTTTAAATAGTAAAGTATAAATAGTAGAGTTTAAATAGTAGAGTTTAAATAGTAGAGTTAGAGTTTAAATAGTAGAGTTTAAATAGTAGAGTTTAAATAGTAGAGTTTAAATAGTAGAGTTTAAAAAGTAGAGTTTAAATAGTAGAGTTTAAATAGTAGAGTTTAAATAGTAGAGTTTAAATAGTAGAGTTTAAATAGTAGAGTTTAAATAGTAGAGTTTAAATAGTAGAGTTTAAATAGTAGAGTTTAATTAGTAGAGTTTAAATAGTAGAGTTTAAATAATAGAGTTTAAATAGTAGAGTTTAAATAGTAGAGTTTAGATAGTAGAGTTTAGATAGTAGAGTTTAGATAGTAGAGTTTAAATAGTAGAGTTTAAATAGTAGAGTTTAAATAGTAGAGTTTAAATAGTAGAGTTTAAATAGTAGAGTTTAGATAGTAGAGTTTAGATAGTAGAGTTTAGATAGTAGAGTTTAGATAGTAGAGTTTAGATAGTAGAGTTTAAATAGTAGAGTTTAAATAGTAGAGTTTAAATAGTAGAGTTTAAATAGTAGAGTTTAGATAGTAGAGTTTAGATAGTAGAGTTTAAATAGTAGAGTTTAAATAGTAGAGTTTAAATAGTAGAGTTTAAATAGTAGAGTTTAAATAGTAGAGTTTAAATAGTAGAGTTTAAATAGTAGAGTTTAAATAGTAAAGTTTAGATGGTAGAGTTTAGATGGTAGAGTTTAAATAGTAGAGTTTAAATAGTAGAGTTTAAATAGTAGAGTTTAAATAGTAGAGTTAGAGTTTAAATACTAGAGTTTAAATAGTAGAGTTTAAATAGTAGAGTTTAAATAGTAGAGTTAGAGTTTAAATAGTAGAGTTTAAATAGTAGAGTTTAAATAGTAGAGTTTAAATAGTAGAGTTTAAATAGTAGAGTTTAAATAGTAGAGTTTAGATAGTAGAGTTTAAATAGTAGAGTTTAAATAGTAGAGTTTAAATAGTAGAGTTTAAATAGTAGAGTTTAAATAGTAGAGTTTAAATAGTAGAGTTTAAATAGTTGAGTTTAAATAGTAGAGTTTAAATAGTAGAGTTTAAATAGTAGAGTTTAAATAGTAGAGTTTAAATAGTAGAGTTTAAATAGTAGAGTTTAAATAGTAGAGTTAGAGTTTAAATAGTAGAGTTTAAATAGTAGAGTTCAATTAGTAGAGTTTAAATAGTAGAGTTTAAATAGTAGAGTTTAAATAGTAGAGTTTAAATAGTAGAGTTTAAATAGTAGAGTTTAAATAGTAGAGTTTAAATAGTAGAGTTTAAATAGTAGAGTTTAAATAGTAGAGTTTAAATAGTAGAGTTTAAATAGTAGAGTTTAAATAGTAGAGTTTAAATAGTAGAGTTTAAATAGTAGAGTTTAAAAAGTTGAGTTTAAAAAGTAGAGTTTAAATAGTAGAGTATAAATAGTAGAGTTTAAATAGTAGAGTTTAAATAGTAGTGTTTAAATAGTAGAGTTTAAATAGTAGAGTTTAAATAGTAGAGTTTAAATAGTGGAGTTTAAATAGTAGAGTTTAAATAGTAGAGTTTAAATAGTAGAGTTTAAATAGTAGAGTTTAAATAGTAGAGTTTAAATAGTAGAGTTTAAATAGTAGAGTTTAAATAGTAGAGTTTAAATAGTAGAGTTTAAATAGTAGAGTTTAAATAGCAGAGTTTAAATAGCAGAGTTTAAATAGCAGAGTTTAAATAGCAGAGTTTATATAGCAGAGTTTAAATAGTAGAGTTTAAATAGTAGAGATTAAATAGTAGAGTTTAAATAGTAGAGTTTAAATAGTAGAGTTTAAATAGTAGAGTTTAAATAGTAGAGTTTAAATAGTAGAGTTTAAATAATAGAGTTTAAATAATAGAGTTTAAATAGTAGAGTTTAAATAGTAGAGTTTAAATAGTAGAGTTTAAATAGTAGAGTTTAAATAGTAAAGTATAAATAGTAGAGTTTAAATAGTAGAGTTTAAATAGTAGAGTTAGAGTTTAAATAGTAGAGTTTAAATAGTAGAGTTTAAATAGTAGAGTTTAAATAGTAGAGTTTAAATAGTAGAGTTTAAATAGTAGAGTTTAAATAGTAGAGTTTAAATAGTAGAGTTTAAATAGTAGAGTTTAAATAGTAGAGTTTAAATAGTAGAGTTTAAATAGTAGAGTTTAAATAGTAGAGTTTAAATAGTAGAGTTTAAAAAGTTGAGTTTAAAAAGTAGAGTTTAAATAGTAGAGTATAAATAGTAGAGTTTAAATAGTAGAGTTTAAATAGTAGTGTTTAAATAGTAGAGTTTAAATAGTAGAGTTTAAATAGTAGAGTTTAAATAGTGGAGTTTAAATAGTAGAGTTTAAATAGTAGAGTTTAAATAGTAGAGTTTAAATAGTAGAGTTTAAATAGTAGAGTTTAAATAGTAGAGTTTAAATAGTAGAGTTTAAATAGTAGAGTTTAAATAGTAGAGTTTAAATAGTAGAGTTTAAATAGCAGAGTTTAAATAGCAGAGTTTAAATAGCAGAGTTTAAATAGCAGAGTTTATATAGCAGAGTTTAAATAGTAGAGTTTAAATAGTAGAGATTAAATAGTAGAGTTAAAATAGTAGAGTTTAAATAGTAGAGTTTAAATAGTAGAGTTTAAATAGTAGAGTTTAAATAGTAGAGTTTAAATAGTAGAGTTTAAATAGTAGAGTTTAAATAGTAGAGTTTAAATAGTAGAGTTTAAATAGTAGAGTTTAGATGGTAGAGTTTAGATGGTAGAGTTTAGATGGTAGAGTTTAGATGGTAGAGTTTAGATAGTAGAGTTTAAATAGTAGAGTTTAAATAGTAGAGTTTAAATAGTAGAGTTAGAGTTTAAATAGTAGAGTTTAAATAGTAGAGTTTAAATAGTAGAGTTTAAATAGTAGAGTTTAAATAGTAAAGTATAAATAGTAGAGTTTAAATAGTAGAGTTTAAATAGTAGAGTTAGAGTTTAAATAGTAGAGTTTAAATAGTAGAGTTTAAATAGTAGAGTTTAAATAGTAGAGTTTAAATAGTAGAGTTTAAATAGTAGAGTTTAAATAGTAGAGTTTAAATAGTAGAGTTTAAATAGTAGAGTTTAAATAGTAGAGTTTAAATAGTAGAGTTAGAGTTTAAATATTAGAGTTAGAGTTTAAATAGTAGAGTTTAAATAGTAGAGTTTAAATAGTAGAATTTAAATAGTAGAGTTTAAATAGTAGAGTTTAGATAGTAGAGTTTAGATAGTAGAGTTTAAATAGTAGAGTTTAAATAGTAGAGTTTAAATAGTAGAGTTTAAATAGTAGAGTTAGAGTTTAAATAGTAGAGTTTAAATAGTAGAGTTTAAATAGTAGAGTTTAATTAGTAGAGTTTAAATAGTAGAGTTTAAATAGTAGAGTTTAAATAGTAGAGTTTAAATAGTAGAGTTTAAATAGTAGAGTTTAAATAGTAGAGTTTAAATAGTAGAGTTTAAATAGTAGAGTTTATGTAGTAGAGTTTAAAAAGTAGAGTTTAAATAGTAGAGTTTAAATAGTAGAGTTTAAATAGCAGAGTTTAAATAGTAGAGTTTAGATAGTAGAGTTTAGATAGTAGAGTTTAGATAGTAGAGTTTAGATAGTAGTGTATAAATAGTAGAGTTTAAATAGTAGAGTTTAAATAGTAGTGTTTAAATAGTAGAGTTTAAATAGTAGAGTTTAAATAGTAGAGTTTATATAGTGGAGTTTAAATAGTAGAGTTTAAATAGTAGAGTTTAAATAGTAGAGTTTAAATAGTAGAGTTTAAATAGTAGAGTTTAAATAGTAGAGTTTAAATAGTAGAGTTTAAATAGTAGAGTTTAAATAGTAGAGTTTAAATAGTAGAGTTTAAATAGTAAAGTATAAATAGTAGAGTTTAAATAGTAGAGTTTAAATAGTAGAGTTAGAGTTTAAATAGTAGAGTTTAAATAGTAGAGTTTAAATAGTAGAGTTTAAATAGTAGAGTTTAAATAGTAGAGTTTAAATAGTAGAGTTTAAAAAGTTGAGTTTAAAAAGTAGAGTTTAAATAGTAGAGTATAAATAGTAGAGTTTAAATAGTAGAGTTTAAATAGTAGTGTTTAAATAGTAGAGTTTAAATAGTAGAGTTTAAATAGTAGAGTTTAAATAGTGGAGTTTAAATAGTAGAGTTTAAATAGTAGAGTTTAAATAGTAGAGTTTAAATAGTAGAGTTTAAATAGTAGAGTTTAAATAGTAGAGTTTAAATAGTAGAGTTTAAATAGTAGAGTTTAAATAGTAGAGTTTAAATAGTAGAGTTTAAATAGCAGAGTTTAAATAGCAGAGTTTAAATAGCAGAGTTTAAATAGCAGAGTTTATATAGCAGAGTTTAAATAGTAGAGTTTAAATAGTAGAGATTAAATAGTAGAGTTTAAATAGTAGAGTTTAAATAGTAGAGTTTAAATAGTAGAGTTTAAATAGTAGAGTTTAAATAGTAGAGTTTAAATAATAGAGTTTAAATAATAGAGTTTAAATAGTAGAGTTTAAATAGTAGAGTTTAAATAGTAGAGTTTAAATAGTAGAGTTTAAATAGTAAAGTATAAATAGTAGAGTTTAAATAGTAGAGTTTAAATAGTAGAGTTAGAGTTTAAATAGTAGAGTTTAAATAGTAGAGTTTAAATAGTAGAGTTTAAATAGTAGAGTTTAAATAGTAGAGTTTAAATAGTAGAGTTTAAATAGTAGAGTTTAAATAGTAGAGTTTAAATAGTAGAGTTTAAATAGTAGAGTTTAAATAGTAGAGTTTAAATAGTAGAGTTTAAATAGTAGAGTTTAAAAAGTTGAGTTTAAAAAGTAGAGTTTAAATAGTAGAGTATAAATAGTAGAGTTTAAATAGTAGAGTTTAAATAGTAGTGTTTAAATAGTAGAGTTTAAATAGTAGAGTTTAAATAGTAGAGTTTAAATAGTGGAGTTTAAATAGTAGAGTTTAAATAGTAGAGTTTAAATAGTAGAGTTTAAATAGTAGAGTTTAAATAGTAGAGTTTAAATAGTAGAGTTTAAATAGTAGAGTTTAAATAGTAGAGTTTAAATAGTAGAGTTTAAATAGTAGAGTTTAAATAGCAGAGTTTAAATAGCAGAGTTTAAATAGCAGAGTTTAAATAGCAGAGTTTATATAGCAGAGTTTAAATAGTAGAGTTTAAATAGTAGAGATTAAATAGTAGAGTTAAAATAGTAGAGTTTAAATAGTAGAGTTTAAATAGTAGAGTTTAAATAGTAGAGTTTAAATAGTAGAGTTTAAATAGTAGAGTTTAAATAGTAGAGTTTAAATAGTAGAGTTTAAATAGTAGAGTTTAGATGGTAGACTTTAGATGGTAGAGTTTAGATGGTAGAGTTTAGATGGTAGAGTTTAGATAGTAGAGTTTAAATAGTAGAGTTTAAATAGTAGAGTTTAAATAGTAGAGTTAGAGTTTAAATAGTAGAGTTTAAATAGTAGAGTTTAAATAGTAGAGTTTAAATAGTAGAGTTTAAATAGTAGAGTTAGAGTTTAAATAGTAGAGTTTAAATAGTAGAGTTTAAATAGTAGAGTTTAAATAGTAGAGTTTAAATAGTTGAGTTTAAATAGTAGAGTTTAAATAGTAGAGTTTAAATAGCAGAGTTTAAATAGTAGAGTTTAAATAGTACAGTTTAAATAGTAGAGTTTAAATAGTAGTGTTTAAATAGTAGAGTTTAAATAGTTGAGTTTAAATAGTAAAGTTTAAATAGTAGAGTTTAAATAGTAGAGTTTAAATAGTAGAGTTAGAGTTTAAATAGTAGAGTTTAATTAGTAGAGTTTAAATAGTAGAGTTTAAATAGTAGAGTTTAAATAGTAGAGTTTAAATAGTAGAGTTTAAATAGTAGAGTTTAAATAGTAGAGTTTAAATAGTAGAGTTTAGATAGTAGAGTTTAAATAGTAGTGTTTAAATAGTAGTCTTTAAATAGTAGAGTTTAAATAGTAGAGTTTAAATAGTAGAGTTTAAATAGTAGAGTTTAAATAGTAGAGTTTAAATAGTGGAGTTTAAATAGTGGAGTTTAAATAGTGGAGTTTAAATAGTAGAGTTTATATAGTAGAGTTTAAATAGTGGAGTTTAAGTAGTAGAGTTTAAATAGTAGAATTTAAATAGTAGAGTTTAAATAGTCGAGTTTAAATAGTAGAGTTTAAATAGTAGAGTTTAAATAGTATAGTTTAAATAGTAGAGTTTAAATAGTAGAGTTAGAGTTTAAATAGTAGAGTTTAAATAGTAGAGTTTAAATAGTATAGTTTAAATAGTGTAGTTTAAATAGTAGAGTTTAAATAGTAGAGTTTAATTAGTAGAGTTTAAATAGTAGAGTTTAAATAGTAGAGTTTAAATAGTAGAGTTTAAATAGTAGAGTTTAAATAGTAGAGTTTAAATAGTAGAGTTTAAATAGTAGAGTTTAAATAGTAGAGTTTAAATAGTAGAGTTTAAATAGTAGAGTTTATATAGTAGAGTTTAAAAAGTAGAGTTTAAATAGTAGAGTTTAAATAGTAGACTATAAATAGTAGAGTTTAAATAGTAGAGTTTAAATAGTAGGCTTTAAATAGTAGAGTTTAAATAGAAGAGTTTAAATAGTAGAGTTTAAATAGTAGAGTTTAAATAGTAGAGTTTAATTAGTAGAGTTTAAATAGTGGAGTTTAAATAGTAGAGTTTAAATAGTAGAGTTTAAATAGTGGAGTTTAAATAGTGGAGTTTAAATAGTGGAGTTTAAATAGTGGAGTTTAAATAGTAGAGTTTAAATTGTAGAGTTTAAATAGTAGAGTTTAAATAGTAGAGTTTAGATAGTAGAGTTTAAATAGTAGAGTTTAAATAGTAGAGTTTAAATAGTAGAGTTAGAGTTTAAATAGTAGAGTTTAAATAGTAGAGTTTAAATAGTATAGTTTAAATAGTAGAGTTTAAATAGTAGAGTTTAAAAAGTAGAGTTTAAATAGTAGAGTTTAAAAAGTAGAGTTTAAATAGTAGAGTTTAAATAGTAGAGTTTATATAGTAGAGTTTAAAAAGTAGAGTTTAAATAGTAGAGTTTAAATAGTAGAGTATAAATAGTAGAGTTTAAATAGTAGAGTTTAAATAGTAGTGTTTAAATAGTAGAGTTTAAATAGTATAGTTTAAATAGTAGAGTTTAAATAGTAGAGTTTAAAAAGTAGAGTTTAAATAGTAGAGTTTAAATAGTAGAGTTTATATAGTAGAGTTTAAAAAGTAGAGTTTAAATAGTAGAGTTTAAATAGTAGAGTTTAAATAGTAGAGTATAAATAGTAGAGTTTAAATAGTAGAGTTTAAATAGTAGTGTTTAAATAGTAGAGTTTAAATAGTAGAGTTTAAATAGTAGAGTTTAAATAGTAGAGTTTAAATAGTAGAGTTTAAATAGTAGAGTTTAAATAGTAGAGTTTAAATAGTAGAGTTTAAATAGTAGAGTTTAAATAGTAGAGTTTAGATAGTAGAGTTTAGATAGTAGAGTTTAAATAGTAGTGTTTAAATAGTAGAGTTTAAATAGTAGAGTTTAAATAGTAGAGTTTAAATAGTAGAGTTTAAATAGTAGAGTTTAAATAGTGGAGTTTAAATAGTGGAGTTTAAATAGTGGAGTTTAAATAGTAGAGTTTAAATAGTAGAGTTTAAATAGTAGAGTTTAAATAGTGGAGTTTAAATAGTAGAGTTTAAATAGTGGAGTTTAAATAGTGGAGTTTAAATAGTGGAGTTTAAATAGTAGAGTTTAAATAGTAGAGTTTAAATAGTAGAGTTTAAATAGTAGAGTTTAAATAGTAGAATTTAAATAGTAGAATTTAAATAGTAGAGTTTAAATAGTAGAGTTTAAATAGTAGAGTTTAAATAGTAGAGTTTAAATAGTAGAGTTTAAATAGTAGAGTTAGAGTTTAAATAGTAGAGATTAAATAGTAGAGTTTAAATAGTAGAGTTTAAATAGTAGAGTTTAAATAGTAGAGTTTAGATAGTAGAGTTTAGATAGTAGAGTTTAGATAGTAGAGTTTAAATAGTAGAGTTTAAATAGTAGAGTTTAAATAGTAGAGTTAGAGTTTAAATAGTAAAGTTTAAATAGTATAGTTTAAATAGTAGAGTTTAAATAGTAGAGTTTAATTAGTAGAGTTTAAATAGTAGAGTTTAAATAGTAGAGTTTAAATAGTAGAGTTTAGATAGTAGAGTTTAAATAGTAGAGTTTAAATAGTAGAGTTTAAATAGTAGAGTTTAAATAGTAGAGTTTAAATAGTAGAGTTTATATAGTAGAGTTTAAAAAGTAGAGTTTAAATAGTAGAGTTTAAATAGTAGAGTATAAATAGTAGAGTTTAAATAGTAGAGTTTAAATAGTAGTGTTTAAATAGTAGAGTTTAAATAGTAGAGTTTAAATAGTAGAGTTTAAATAGTAGAGTTTAAATAGTAGAGTTTAAATAGCAGAGTTTAAATAGCAGAGTTTAAATAGCACAGTTTAAATAGCAGAGTTTATATAGCAGAGTTTAAATAGTAGAGTTTAAATAGTAGAGATTAAATAGTAGAGTTAAAATAGTAGAGTTTAAATAGTAGAGTTTAAATAGTAGAGTTTAAATAGTAGAGTTTAAATAGTAGAGTTTAAATAGTAGAGTTTAAATAGTAGAGTTTAAATAGTAGAGTTTAAATAGTAGAGTTTAGATGGTAGAGTTTAGATGGTAGAGTTTAGATGGTAGAGTTTAGATGGTAGAGTTTAGATAGTAGAGTTTAAATAGTAGAGTTTAAATAGTAGAGTTTAAATAGTAGAGTTAGAGTTTAAATAGTAGAGTTTAAATAGTAGAGTTTAAATAGTAGAGTTTAAATAGTAGAGTTTAAATAGTAGAGTTAGAGTTTAAATAGTAGAGTTTAAATAGTAGAGTTTAAATAGTAGAGTTTAAATAGTAGAGTTTAAATAGTTGAGTTTAAATAGTAGAGTTTAAATAGTAGAGTTTAAATAGCAGAGTTTAAATAGTAGAGTTTAAATAGTACAGTTTAAATAGTAGAGTTTAAATAGTAGTGTTTAAATAGTAGAGTTTAAATAGTTGAGTTTAAATAGTAAAGTTTAAATAGTAGAGTTTAAATAGTAGAGTTTAAATAGTAGAGTTAGAGTTTAAATAGTAGAGTTTAATTAGTAGAGTTTAAATAGTAGAGTTTAAATAGTAGAGTTTAAATAGTAGAGTTTAAATAGTAGAGTTTAAATAGTAGAGTTTAAATAGTAGAGTTTAAATAGTAGAGTTTAGATAGTAGAGTTTAAATAGTAGTGTTTAAATAGTAGTCTTTAAATAGTAGAGTTTAAATAGTAGAGTTTAAATAGTAGAGTTTAAATAGTAGAGTTTAAATAGTAGAGTTTAAATAGTGGAGTTTAAATAGTGGAGTTTAAATAGTAGAGTTTATATAGTAGAGTTTAAATAGTGGAGTTTAAATAGTAGAGTTTAAATAGTAGAATTTAAATAGTAGAGTTTAAATAGTCGAGTTTAAATAGTAGAGTTTAAATAGTAGAGTTTAAATAGTATAGTTTAAATAGTAGAGTTTAAATAGTAGAGTTAGAGTTTAAATAGTACAGTTTAAATAGTAGAGTTTAAATAGTA
This sequence comes from Petrolisthes manimaculis, assembly GCA_034508575.1. Classification (NCBI taxonomy): domain Eukaryota; kingdom Metazoa; phylum Arthropoda; class Malacostraca; order Decapoda; family Porcellanidae; genus Petrolisthes; species Petrolisthes manimaculis. The sequence goes on along the minus strand of JAWZYT010000498.1, from coordinate 327,585 downwards.
GAGTTTAAATAGTAGTGTTTAAATAGTAGAGTTTAGATAGTAGAGTTTAGATAGTTGAGTTTAGATAGTAGAGTTTAAATAGTAGAGTTTAAATAGTAGAGTTTAAATAGTAGAGTTAGAGTTTAAATAGTAGAGTTTAAATAGTAGAGTTTAAATAGTATAGTTTAAATAGTGTAGTTTAAATAGTAGAGTTTAAATAGTAGAGTTTAATTAGTAGAGTTTAAATAGTAGAGTTTAAATAGTAGAGTTTAAATAGTAGAGTTTAAATAGTAGAGTTTAAATAGTAGAGTTTAAATAGTAGAGTTTAAATAGTAGAGTTTAAATAGTAGAGTTTAAATAGTAGAGTTTAAATAGTAGAGTTTATAAAGTAGAGTTTAAAAAGTAGAGTTTAAATAGTAGAGTTTAAATAGTAGACTATAAATAGTAGAGTTTAAATAGTAGAGTTTAAATAGTAGGCTTTAAATAGTAGAGTTTAAATAGAAGAGTTTAAATAGTAGAGTTTAAATAGTAGAGTTTAAATAGTAGAGTTTAATTAGTAGAGTTTAAATAGTGGAGTTTAAATAGTAGAGTTTAAATAGTAGAGTTTAAATAGTGGAGTTTAAATAGTGGAGTTTAAATAGTGGAGTTTAAATAGTGGAGTTTAAATAGTAGAGTTTAAATTGTAGAGTTTAAATAGTAGAGTTTAAATAGTAGAGTTTAGATAGTAGAGTTTAAATAGTAGAGTTTAAATAGTAGAGTTTAAATAGTAGAGTTAGAGTTTAAATAGTAGAGTTTAAATAGTAGAGTTTAAATAGTATAGTTTAAATAGTAGAGTTTAAATAGTAGAGTTTAAAAAGTAGAGTTTAAATAGTAGAGTTTAAAAAGTAGAGTTTAAATAGTAGAGTTTAAATAGTAGAGTTTATATAGTAGAGTTTAAAAAGTAGAGTTTAAATAGTAGAGTTTAAATAGTAGAGTATAAATAGTAGAGTTTAAATAGTAGAGTTTAAATAGTAGTGTTTAAATAGTAGAGTTTAAATAGTATAGTTTAAATAGTAGAGTTTAAATAGTAGAGTTTAAAAAGTAGAGTTTAAATAGTAAAGTTTAAATAGTAGAGTTTATATAGTAGAGTTTAAAAAGTAGAGTTTAAATAGTAGAGTTTAAATAGTAGAGTTTAAATAGTAGAGTATAAATAGTAGAGTATAAATAGTAGAGTTTAAATAGTAGTGTTTAAATAGTAGAGTTTAAATAGTAGAGTTTAAATAGTAGAGTTTAAATAGTAGAGTTTAAATAGTAGAGTTTAAATAGTAGAGTTTAAATAGTAGAGTTTAAATAGTAGAGTTTAAATAGTAGAGTTTAAATAGTAGAGTTTAGATAGTAGAGTTTAGATAGTAGAGTTTAAATAGTAGTGTTTAAATAGTAGAGTTTAAATAGTAGAGTTTAAATAGTAGAGTTTAAATAGTAGAGTTTAAATAGTAGAGTTTAAATAGTGGAGTTTAAATAGTGGAGTTTAAATAGTGGAGTTTAAATAGTAGAGTTTAAATAGTAGAGTTTAAATAGTAGAGTTTAAATAGTGGAGTTTAAATAGTAGAGTTTAAATAGTGGAGTTTAAATAGTGGAGTTTAAATAGTGGAGTTTAAATAGTAGAGTTTAAATAGTAGAGTTTAAATAGTAGAGTTTAAATAGTAGAGTTTAAATAGTAGAATTTAAATAGTAGAATTTAAATAGTAGAGTTTAAATAGTAGAGTTTAAATAGTAGAGTTTAAATAGTAGTGTTTAAATAGTAGAGTTTAAATAGTAGAGTTAGAGTTTAAATAGTAGAGATTAAATAGTAGAGTTTAAATAGTAGAGTTTAAATAGTAGAGTTTAAATAGTAGAGTTTAGATAGTAGAGTTTAGATAGTAGAGTTTAGATAGTAGAGTTTAAATAGTAGAGTTTAAATAGTAGAGTTTAAATAGTAGAGTTAGAGTTTAAATAGTAAAGTTTAAATAGTATAGTTTAAATAGTAGAGTTTAAATAGTAGAGTTTAATTAGTAGAGTTTAAATAGTAGAGTTTAAATAGTAGAGTTTAAATAGTAGAGTTTAGATAGTAGAGTTTAAATAGTAGAGTTTAAATAGTAGAGTTTAAATAGTAGAGTTTAAATAGTAGAGTTTAAATAGTAGAGTTTATATAGTAGAGTTTAAAAAGTAGAGTTTAAATAGTAGAGTTTAAATAGTAGAGTATAAATAGTAGAGTTTAAATAGTAGAGTTTAAATAGTAGTGTTTAAATAGTAGAGTTTAAATAGTAGAGTTTAAATAGTAGAGTTTAAATAGTAGAGTTTAAATAGTAGAGTTTAAATAGTAGAGTTTAAATAGTAGAGTTTAAATAGTAGAGTTTAAATAGTGGAGTTTAAATAGTAGAGTTTAATTAGTAGAGTTTAAATAGTGGAGTTTAAATAGTAGAGTTTAAATAGTAGAGTTTAAATAGTGGAGTTTAAATAGTGGAGTTTAAATAGTAGAGCTTGAATAGTAGAGTTTAAATAGTAGAGTTTAAATAGTAGAGTTTAAATAGTAGAGTTTAAATAGTAGAGTTTAAATAGTAGAGTTTAAATAGTAGAGTTTAAATAGTAGATTTTAAATAGTAGAGTTTAAATAGTAGAGTTAGAGTTTAAATAGTAGAGTTTAAATAGTAGAGTTTAAATAGTAGAATTTAAATAGTAGAGTTTAAATAGTAGAGTTTAGATAGTAGAGTTTAGATAGTAGAGTTTAGATAGTAGAGTTTAAATAGTAGAGTTTAAATAGTAGAGTTTAAATAGTAGAGTTAGAGTTTAAATAGTAGAGTTTAAATAGTAGAGTTAGAGTTTAAATAGTAGAGTTTAAATAGTAGAGTTTAAATAGTAGAGTTTAAATAGTAGAGTTTAAATAGTAGAGTTTAAATAGTAGAGTTTAAATAGTAGAGTTTAAATAGTAGAGTTTATATAGTAGAGTTTATATAGTAGAGTTTAAATAGTAGAGTTTAAATAGTAGAGTTTAAATAGTAGAGTATAAATAGTAGAGTTTAAATAGTAGAGTTTAAATAGTAGTGTTTAAATAGTAGAGTTTAAATAGTAGAGATTAAATAATAGAGTTTAAATAGTAGAGTTTAAATAGTAGAGTTTAAATAGTAGAGTTTAAATAGTAGAATTTAAATAGTAGAGTTTAAATAGTAAAGTTTAGATAGTAGAGTTTAGATAGTAGAGTTTAGATAGTAGAGTTTAGATAGTAGAGTTTAAATAGTAGAGTTTAAATAGTAGAGTTTAAATAGTAGAGTTAGAGTTTAAATAGTAGAGTTTAAATAGTATAGTTTAAATAGTAGAGTTTAAATAGTAGAGTTTAAATAGTAGAGTTTAAATAGTAGAGTTTAAAAAGTAGAGTTTAAATAGTAGAGTTTAAATAGTAGAGTTTATATAGTAAAGTTAAAAAGTAGAGTTTAAATAGTAGAGTTTAAATAGTAGAGTATAAATAGTAGAGTTTAAATAGTAGAGTTTAAATAGTAGTGTTTAAATAGTAGAGTTTAAATAGTAGAGTTTAAATAGTAGAGTTTAAATAGTAGAGTTTAAATAGTAGAGTTTAAAAAGTAGAGTTTAAATAGTAGAGTTTAAATAGTAGAGTTTATATAGTAGAGTTTAAAAAGTAGAGTTTAAATAGTAGAGTTTAAATAGTAGAGTTTAAATAGTAGAGTTAGAGTTTAAATAGTAGAGTTTAAATAGTAGAGTTTAAATAGTATAGTTTAAATAGTGTAGTTTAAATAGTAGAGTTTAAATAGTAGAGTTTAATTAGTAGAGTTTAAATAGTAGAGTTTAAATAGTAGAGTTTAAATAGTAGAGTTTAAATAGTAGAGTTTAAATAGTAGAGTTTAAATAGTAGAGTTTAAATAGTAGAGTTTAAATAGTAGAGTTTATATAGTAGAGTTTAAAAAGTAGAGTTTAAATAGTAGAGTTTAAATAGTAGAGTTTAAATAGTAGACTATAAATAGTAGAGTTTAAATAGTAGTGTTTAAATAGTAGAGTTTAAATAGAAGAGTTTAAATAGTAGAGTTTAAATAGTAGAGTTTAAATAGTAGAGTTTAATTAGTAGAGTTTAAATAGTGGAGTTTAAAAAGTAGAGTTTAAATAGTAGAGTTTAAATAGTGGAGTTTAAATAGTAGAGTTTAAATAGTAGAGTTTAAATAGTGGAGTTTAAATAGTGGAGTTTAAATAGTGGAGTTTAAATAGTAGAGTTTAAATTGTAGAGTTTAAATAGTAGAGTTTAAATAGTAGAGTTTAAATAGTAGAGTTTAAATAGTAGAGTTTAAATAGTAGAGTTAGAGTTTAAATAGTAGAGTTTAAATAGTAGATTTTAAATAGTAGAGTTTAAATAGTAGAATTTAAATAGTAGAGTTTAAATAGTAAAGTTTAGATAGTAGAGTTTAGATAGTAGAGTTTAGATAGTAGAGTTTAGATAGTAGAGTTTAAATAGTAGAGTTTAAATAGTAGAGTTTAAATAGTAGAGTTAGAGTTTAAATAGTAGAGTTTAAATAGTAGAGTTTAAATAGTATAGTTTAAATAGTAGAGTTTAAATAGTAGAGTTTAAATAGTAGAGTTTAAATAGTAGAGTTTAAAAAGTAGAGTTTAAATAGTAGAGTTTAAATAGTAGACTTTATATAGTAGAGTTTAAAAAGTAGAGTTTAAATAGTAGAGTTTAAATAGTAGAGTATAAATAGTAGAGTTTAAATAGTAGAGTTTAAATAGTAGTGTTTAAATAGTAGAGTTTAAATAGTATAGTTTAAATAGTAGAGTTTAAATAGTAGAGTTTAAATAGTAGAGTTTAAAAAGTAGAGTTTAAATAGTAGAGTTTAAATAGTAGAGTTTATATAGTAGAGTTTAAAAAGTAGAGTTTAAATAGTAGAGTTTAAATAGTAGAGTTTAAATAGTAGAGTATAAATAGTAGAGTTTAAATAGTAGAGTTTAAATAGTAGTGTTTAAATAGTAGAGTTTAAATAGTAGAGTTTAAATAGTAGAGTTTAAATAGTAGAGTTTAAATAGTAGAGTTTAAATAGTAGAGTTTAAATAGTAGAGTTTAAATAGCAGAGTTTAAATAGCAGAGTTTAAATAGCAGAGTTTAAATAGCAGAGTTTATATAGCAGAGTTTAAATAGTAGAGTTTAAATAGTAGAGATTAAATAGTAGAGTTAAAATAGTAGAGTTTAAATAGTAGAGTTTAAATAGTAGAGTTTAAATAGTAGAGTTTAAATAGTAGAGTTTAAATAGTAGAGTTTAAATAGTAGAGTTTAAATAGTAGAGTTTAAATAGTAGAGTTTAGATGGTAGAGTTTAGATGGTAGAGTTTAGATGGTAGAGTTTAGATGGTAGAGTTTAGATAGTAGAGTTTAAATAGTAGAGTTTAAATAGTAGAGTTTAAATAGTAGAGTTAGAGTTTAAATAGTAGAGTTTAAATAGTAGAGTTTAAATAGTAGAGTTTAAATAGTAGAGTTTAAATAGTAGAGTTAGAGTTTAAATAGTAGAGTTTAAATAGTAGAGTTTAAATAGTAGAGTTTAAATAGTAGAGTTTAAATAGTTGAGTTTAAATAGTAGAGTTTAAATAGTAGAGTTTAAATAGCAGAGTTTAAATAGTAGAGTTTAAATAGTACAGTTTAAATAGTAGAGTTTAAATAGTAGTGTTTAAATAGTAGAGTTTAAATAGTTGAGTTTAAATAGTAAAGTTTAAATAGTAGAGTTTAAATAGTAGAGTTTAAATAGTAGAGTTAGAGTTTAAATAGTAGAGTTTAATTAGTAGAGTTTAAATAGTAGAGTTTAAATAGTAGAGTTTAAATAGTAGAGTTTAAATAGTAGAGTTTAAATAGTAGAGTTTAAATAGTAGAGTTTAAATAGTAGAGTTTAGATAGTAGAGTTTAAATAGTAGTGTTTAAATAGTAGTCTTTAAATAGTAGAGTTTAAATAGTAGAGTTTAAATAGTAGAGTTTAAATAGTAGAGTTTAAATAGTAGAGTTTAAATAGTGGAGTTTAAATAGTGGAGTTTAAATAGTGGAGTTTAAATAGTAGAGTTTATATAGTAGAGTTTAAATAGTGGAGTTTAAATAGTAGAGTTTAAATAGTAGAATTTAAATAGTAGAGTTTAAATAGTCGAGTTTAAATAGTAGAGTTTAAATAGTAGAGTTTAAATAGTATAGTTTAAATAGTAGAGTTTAAATAGTAGAGTTAGAGTTTAAATAGTACAGTTTAAATAGTAGAGTTTAAATAGTAGAGTTTAAATAGTAGTGTTTAAATAGTAGAGTTTAGATAGTAGAGTTTAGATAGTTGAGTTTAGATAGTAGAGTTTAAATAGTAGAGTTTAAATAGTAGAGTTTAAATAGTAGAGTTAGAGTTTAAATAGTAGAGTTTAAATAGTAGAGTTTAAATAGTATAGTTTAAATAGTGTAGTTTAAATAGTAGAGTTTAAATAGTAGAGTTTAATTAGTAGAGTTTAAATAGTAGAGTTTAAATAGTAGAGTTTAAATAGTAGAGTTTAAATAGTAGAGTTTAAATAGTAGAGTTTAAATAGTAGAGTTTAAATAGTAGAGTTTAAATAGTAGAGTTTAAATAGTAGAGTTTAAATAGTAGAGTTTATATAGTAGAGTTTAAAAAGTAGAGTTTAAATAGTAGAGTTTAAATAGTAGACTATAAATAGTAGAGTTTAAATAGTAGAGTTTAAATAGTAGGCTTTAAATAGTAGAGTTTAAATAGAAGAGTTTAAATAGTAGAGTTTAAATAGTAGAGTTTAAATAGTAGAGTTTAATTAGTAGAGTTTAAATAGTGGAGTTTAAATAGTAGAGTTTAAATAGTAGAGTTTAAATAGTGGAGTTTAAATAGTGGAGTTTAAATAGTGGAGTTTAAATAGTGGAGTTTAAATAGTAGAGTTTAAATTGTAGAGTTTAAATAGTAGAGTTTAAATAGTAGAGTTTAGATAGTAGAGTTTAAATAGTAGAGTTTAAATAGTAGAGTTTAAATAGTAGAGTTAGAGTTTAAATAGTAGAGTTTAAATAGTAGAGTTTAAATAGTATAGTTTAAATAGTAGAGTTTAAATAGTAGAGTTTAAAAAGTAGAGTTTAAATAGTAGAGTTTAAAAAGTAGAGTTTAAATAGTAGAGTTTAAATAGTAGAGTTTATATAGTAGAGTTTAAAAAGTAGAGTTTAAATAGTAGAGTTTAAATAGTAGAGTATAAATAGTAGAGTTTAAATAGTAGAGTTTAAATAGTAGTGTTTAAATAGTAGAGTTTAAATAGTATAGTTTAAATAGTAGAGTTTAAATAGTAGAGTTTAAAAAGTAGAGTTTAAATAGTAGAGTTTAAATAGTAGAGTTTATATAGTAGAGTTTAAAAAGTAGAGTTTAAATAGTAGAGTTTAAATAGTAGAGTTTAAATAGTAGAGTATAAATAGTAGAGTTTAAATAGTAGAGTTTAAATAGTAGTGTTTAAATAGTAGAGTTTAAATAGTAGAGTTTAAATAGTAGAGTTTAAATAGTAGAGTTTAAATAGTAGAGTTTAAATAGTAGAGTTTAAATAGTAGAGTTTAAATAGTAGAGTTTAAATAGTAGAGTTTAAATAGTAGAGTTTAGATAGTAGAGTTTAGATAGTAGAGTTTAAATAGTAGTGTTTAAATAGTAGAGTTTAAATAGTAGAGTTTAAATAGTAGAGTTTAAATAGTAGAGTTTAAATAGTAGAGTTTAAATAGTGGAGTTTAAATAGTGGAGTTTAAATAGTGGAGTTTAAATAGTAGAGTTTAAATAGTAGAGTTTAAATAGTAGAGTTTAAATAGTGGAGTTTAAATAGTAGAGTTTAAATAGTGGAGTTTAAATAGTGGAGTTTAAATAGTGGAGTTTAAATAGTAGAGTTTAAATAGTAGAGTTTAAATAGTAGAGTTTAAATAGTAGAGTTTAAATAGTAGAATTTAAATAGTAGAATTTAAATAGTAGAGTTTAAATAGTAGAGTTTAAATAGTAGAGTTTAAATAGTAGAGTTTAAATAGTAGAGTTTAAATAGTAGAGTTAGAGTTTAAATAGTAGAGATTAAATAGTAGAGTTTAAATAGTAGAGTTTAAATAGTAGAGTTTAAATAGTAGAGTTTAGATAGTAGAGTTTAGATAGTAGAGTTTAGATAGTAGAGTTTAAATAGTAGAGTTTAATTAGTAGAGTTTAAATAGTAGAGTTAGAGTTTAAATAGTAAAGTTTAAATAGTATAGTTTAAATAGTAGAGTTTAAATAGTAGAGTTTAATTAGTAGAGTTTAAATAGTAGAGTTTAAATAGTAGAGTTTAAATAGTAGAGTTTAGATAGTAGAGTTTAAATAGTAGAGTTTAAATAGTAGAGTTTAAATAGTAGAGTTTAAATAGTAGAGTTTAAATAGTAGAGTTTATATAGTAGAGTTTAAAAAGTAGAGTTTAAATAGTAGAGTTTAAATAGTAGAGTATAAATAGTAGAGTTTAAATAGTAGAGTTTAAATAGTAGTGTTTAAATAGTAGAGTTTAAATAGTAGAGTTTAAATAGTAGAGTTTAAATAGTAGAGTTTAAATAGTAGAGTTTAAATAGTAGAGTTTAAATAGTAGAGTTTAAATAGTAGAGTTTAAATAGTGGAGTTTAAATAGTAGAGTTTAATTAGTAGAGTTTAAATAGTGGAGTTTAAATAGTAGAGTTTAAATAGTAGAGTTTAAATAGTGGAGTTTAAATAGTGGAGTTTAAATAGTAGAGCTTGAATAGTAGAGTTTAAATAGTAGAGTTTAAATAGTAGAGTTTAAATAGTAGAGTTTAAATAGTAGAGTTTAAATAGTAGAGTTTAAATAGTAGAGTTTAAATAGTAGATTTTAAATAGTAGAGTTTAAATAGTAGAGTTAGAGTTTAAATAGTAGAGTTTAAATAGTAGAGTTTAAATAGTAGAATTTAAATAGTAGAGTTTAAATAGTAGAGTTTAGATAGTAGAGTTTAGATAGTAGAGTTTAGATAGTAGAGTTTAAATAGTAGAGTTTAAATAGTAGAGTTTAAATAGTAGAGTTAGAGTTTAAATAGTAGAGTTTAAATAGTAGAGTTAGAGTTTAAATAGTAGAGTTTAAATAGTAGAGTTTAAATAGTAGAGTTTAAATAGTAGAGTTTAAATAGTAGAGTTTAAATAGTAGAGTTTAAATAGTAGAGTTTAAATAGTAGAGTTTATATAGTAGAGTTTATATAGTAGAGTTTAAATAGTAGAGTTTAAATAGTAGAGTTTAAATAGTAGAGTATAAATAGTAGAGTTTAAATAGTAGAGTTTAAATAGTAGTGTTTAATTAGTAGAGTTTAAATAGTAGAGATTAAATAATAGAGTTTAAATAGTAGAGTTTAAATAGTAGAGTTTAAATAGTAGAGTTTAAATAGTAGAATTTAAATAGTAGAGTTTAAATAGTAAAGTTTAGATAGTAGAGTTTAGATAGTAGAGTTTAGATAGTAGAGTTTAGATAGTAGAGTTTAAATAGTAGAGTTTAAATAGTAGAGTTTAAATAGTAGAGTTAGAGTTTAAATAGTAGAGTTTAAATAGTATAGTTTAAATAGTAGAGTTTAAATAGTAGAGTTTAAATAGTAGAGTTTAAATAGTAGAGTTTAAAAAGTAGAGTTTAAATAGTAGAGTTTAAATAGTAGAGTTTATATAGTAAAGTTAAAAAGTAGAGTTTAAATAGTAGAGTTTAAATAGTAGAGTATAAATAGTAGAGTTTAAATAGTAGAGTTTAAATAGTAGTGTTTAAATAGTAGAGTTTAAATAGTAGAGTTTAAATAGTAGAGTTTAAATAGTAGAGTTTAAATAGTAGAGTTTAAAAAGTAGAGTTTAAATAGTAGAGTTTAAATAGTAGAGTTTATATAGTAGAGTTTAAAAAGTAGAGTTTAAATAGTAGAGTTTAAATAGTAGAGTTTAAATAGTAGAGTTAGAGTTTAAATAGTAGAGTTTAAATAGTAGAGTTTAAATAGTATAGTTTAAATAGTGTAGTTTAAATAGTAGAGTTTAAATAGTAGAGTTTAATTAGTAGAGTTTAAATAGTAGAGTTTAAATAGTAGAGTTTAAATAGTAGAGTTTAAATAGTAGAGTTTAAATAGTAGAGTTTAAATAGTAGAGTTTAAATAGTAGAGTTTAAATAGTAGAGTTTATATAGTAGAGTTTAAAAAGTAGAGTTTAAATAGTAGAGTTTAAATAGTAGAGTTTAAATAGTAGACTATAAATAGTAGAGTTTAAATAGTAGTGTTTAAATAGTAGAGTTTAAATAGAAGAGTTTAAATAGTAGAGTTTAAATAGTAGAGTTTAAATAGTAGAGTTTAATTAGTAGAGTTTAAATAGTGGAGTTTAAAAAGTAGAGTTTAAATAGTAGAGTTTAAATAGTGGAGTTTAAATAGTAGAGTTTAAATAGTAGAGTTTAAATAGTGGAGTTTAAATAGTGGAGTTTAAATAGTGGAGTTTAAATAGTAGAGTTTAAATTGTAGAGTTTAAATAGTAGAGTTTAAATAGTAGAGTTTAAATAGTAGAGTTTAAATAGTAGAGTTTAAATAGTAGAGTTTAAATAGTAGAGTTAGAGTTTAAATAGTAGAGTTTAAATAGTAGATTTTAAATAGTAGAGTTTAAATAGTAGAATTTAAATAGTAGAGTTTAAATAGTAAAGTTTAGATAGTAGAGTTTAGATAGTAGAGTTTAGATAGTAGAGTTTAGATAGTAGAGTTTAAATAGTAGAGTTTAAATAGTAGAGTTTAAATAGTAGAGTTAGAGTTTAAATAGTAGAGTTTAAATAGTAGAGTTTAAATAGTATAGTTTAAATAGTAGAGTTTAAATAGTAGAGTTTAAATAGTAGAGTTTAAATAGTAGAGTTTAAAAAGTAGAGTTTAAATAGTAGAGTTTAAATAGTAGAGTTTATATAGTAGAGTTTAAAAAGTAGAGTTTAAATAGTAGAGTTTAAATAGTAGAGTATAAATAGTAGAGTTTAAATAGTAGAGTTTAAATAGTAGTGTTTAAATAGTAGAGTTTAAATAGTATAGTTTAAATAGTAGAGTTTAAATAGTAGAGTTTAAATAGTAGAGTTTAAAAAGTAGAGTTTAAATAGTAGAGTTTAAATAGTAGAGTTTATATAGTAGAGTTTAAAAAGTAGAGTTTAAATAGTAGAGTTTAAATAGTAGAGTTTAAATAGTAGAGTATAAATAGTAGAGTTTAAATAGTAGAGTTTAAATAGTAGTGTTTAAATAGTAGAGTTTAAATAGTAGAGTTTAAATAGTAGAGTTTAAATAGTAGAGTTTAAATAGTAGAGTTTAAATAGTAGAGTTTAAATAGTAGAGTTTAAATAGTAGAGTTTAAATAGTAGAGTTTAAATAGTAGAGTTTAGATAGTAGAGTTTAGATAGTAGAGTTTAAATTGTAGTGCTTAAATAGTAGAGTTTAAATAGTAGAGTTTAAATAGTAGAGTTTAAATAGTAGAGTTTAAATAGTAGAGTTTAAATAGTGGAGTTTAAATAGTGGAGTTTAAATAGTGGAGTTTAAATAGTAGAGTTTAAATAGTAGAGTTTACATAGTGGAGTTTAAATAGTAGAGTTTAAATAGTAGAGTTTAAATAGTGGAGTTTAAATAGTGGAGTTTAAATAGTAGAGTTTAAAAAGTAAAGTTTAAATAGTAGAGTTTAAATAGTAGAGTTTAAATAGTAGAGTTTAAATAGTAGAATTTAAATAGTAGAATTTAAATAGTAGAGTTTAAATAGTAGAGTTTAAATAGTAGAGTTTAAATAGTAGAGTTTAAATAGTAGAGTTTAAATAGTAGAGTTAGAGTTTAAATAGTAGAGATTAAATAGTAGAGTTTAAATAGTAGAGTTTAAATAGTAGAGTTTAAATAGTAGAGTTTAGATAGTAGAGTTTAGATAGTAGAGTTTAAATAGTAGAGTTTAAATAGTAGAGTTAGAGTTTAAATAGTAGAGTTTAAATAGTATAGTTTAAATAGTAGAGTTTAAATAGTAGAGTTTAATTAGTAGAGTTTAAATAGTAGAATTTAAATAGTAGAGTTTAAATAGTAGAGTTTAGATAGTAGAGTTTAAATAGTAGAGTTTAAATAGTAGAGTTTAAATAGTAGAGTTTAAATAGTAGAGTTTAAATAGTAGAGTTTATATAGTAGAGTTTAAAAAGTAGAGTTTAAATAGTAGAGTTTAAATAGTAGAGTATAAATAGTAGAGTTTAAATAGTAGAGTTTAAATAGTAGTGTTTAAATAGTAGAGTTTAAATAGTAGAGTTTAAATAGTAGAGTTAAAATAGTAGAGTTTAAATAGTAGAGTTTAAATAGTGGAGTTTAAATAGTAGAGTTTAATTAGTAGAGTTTAAATAGTGGAGTTTAAATAGTAGAGTTTAAATAGTAGAGTTTAAATAGTGGAGTTTAAATAGTGGAGTTTAAATAGTAGAGCTTGAATAGTAGAGTTTAAATAGTAGAGTTTAAATAGTAGAGTTTAAATAGTAGAGTTTAAATAGTAGAGTTTAAATAGTAGAGTTTAAATAGTAGAGTTTAAATAGTAGAGTTTAAATAGTAGAGTTAGAGTTTAAATAGTAGAGTTTAAATAGTAGAGTTTAAATAGTAGAATTTAAATAGTAGAGTTTAAATAGTAGAGTTTAGATAGTAGAGTTTAGATAGTAGAGTTTAAATAGTAGAGTTTAAATAGTAGAGTTTAAATAGTAGAGTTAGAGTTTAAATAGCAGAGTTTAAATAGTAGAGTTAGAGTTTAAATAGTAGAGTTTAAATAGTAGAGTTTAAATAGTAGAGTTTAAATAGTAGAGTTTAAATAGTAGAGTTTAAATAGTAGTGTTTAAATAGTAGAGTTTAAATAGTAGAGATTAAATAATAGAGTTTAAATAGTAGAGTTTAAATAGTAGAGTTTAAATAGTAGAGTTTAAATAGTAGAATTTAAATAGTAGAGTTTAAATAGTAAAGTTTAGATAGTAGAGTTTAGATAGTAGAGTTTAGATAGTAGAGTTTAAATAGTGGAGTTTAAATAGTAGAGTTTAATTAGTAGAGTTTAAATAGTGGAGTTTAAATAGTAGAGTTTAAATAGTAGAGTTTAAATAGTGGAGTTTAAATAGTGGAGTTTAAATAGTAGAGCTTGAATAGTAGAGTTTAAATAGTAGAGTTTAAATAGTAGAGTTTAAATAGTAGAGTTTAAATAGTAGAGTTTAAATAGTAGAGTTTAAATAGTAGAGTTTAAATAGTAGAGTTTAAATAGTAGAGTTAGAGTTTAAATAGTAGAGTTTAAATAGTAGAGTTTAAATAGTAGAGTTTAAATAGTAGAGTTTAAATAGTAGAGTTAGAGTTTAAATAGTAGAGTTTAAATAGTAGAGTTTAAATAGTAGAGTTTAAATAGTAGAGTTTAAATAGTAGAGTTTAAATAGTAGAGTTTAAATAGTAGAGTTTAAATAGTAGAGATTAAATAATAGAGTTTAAATAGTAGAGTTTAAATAGTAGAGTTTAAATAGTAGAGTTTAAATAGTAGAATTTAAAGAGTAGAGTTTAAATAGTAAAGTTTAGATAGTAGAGTTTAGATAGTAGAGTTTAGATAGTAGAGTTTAAATAGTAGAGTTTAAATAGTAGAGTTTAAATAGTAGAGTTTAAATAGTAGAGTTAGAGTTTAAATAGTAGAGTTTAAATAGTAGAGTTTAAATAGTATAGTTTAAATAGTAGAGTTTAAATAGTAGAGTTTAAATAGTAGAGTTTAAATAGTAGAGTTTAAAAAGTAGAGTTTAAATAGTAGAGTTTAAATAGTAGAGTTTATATAGTAGAGTTTAAAAAGTAGAGTTTAAATAGTAGAGTTTAAATAGTAGAGTATAAATAGTAGAGTTTAAATAGTAGAGTTTAAATAGTAGTGTTTAAATAGTAGAGTTTAAATAGTAGAGTTTAAATAGTAGAGTTTAAATAGTAGAGTTTAAATAGTAGAGTTTAAATAGTAGAGTTTAAATAGTAGAGTTTAAATAGTAGAGTTTAAATAGTAGAGTTTAAATAGTAGAGTTAGAGTTTAAATAGTAGAGTTTAAATAGTAGATTTTAAATAGTAGAGTTTAAATAGTAGAATTTAAATAGTAGAGTTTAAATAGTAAAGTTTAGATAGTAGAGTTTAGATAGTAGAGTTTAGATAGTAGAGTTTAGATAGTAGAGTTTAAATAGTAGAGTTTAAATAGTAGAGTTTAAATAGTAGAGTTAGAGTTTAAATAGTATAGTTTAAATAGTAGAGTTTAAATAGTATAGTTTAAATAGTAGAGTTTAAATAGTAGAGTTTAAATAGTAGAGTTTAAATAGTAGAGTTTAAAAAGTAGAGTTTAAATAGTAGAGTTTAAATATTAGAGTTTATATAGTAGAGTTTAAAAAGTAGAGTTTAAATAGTAGAGTTTAAATAGTAGAGTATAAATAGTAGAGTTTAAATAGTAGAGTTTAAATAGTAGTGTTTAAATAGTAGAGTTTAAATAGTATAGTTTAAATAGTAGAGTTTAAATAGTAGAGTTTAAATAGTGGAGTTTAAATAGTAGAGTTTAATTAGTAGAGTTTAAATAGTGGAGTTTAAATAGTAGAGTTTAAATAGTAGAGTTTAAATAGTGGAGTTTAAATAGTAGAGTTTAAATAGTAGAGTTTAAATAGTAGTGTTTAAATAGTAGAGTTTAAATAGTAGAGTTTAAATAGTAGAGTTTAAATAGTAGAGTTTAAATAGTAGAGTTTAAATAGTAGAGTTTAAATAGTAGAGTTTAAATAGTAGAGTTTAAATAGTGGAGTTTAAATAGTAGAGTTTAATTAGTAGAGTTTAAATAGTGGAGTTTAAATAGTAGAGTTTAAATAGTAGAGTTTAAATAGTGGAGTTTAAATAGTGGAGTTTAAATAGTAGAGCTTGAATAGTAGAGTTTAAATAGTAGAGTTTAAATAGTAGAGTTTAAATAGTAGAGTTTAAATAGTAGAGTTTAAATAGTAGAGTTTAAATAGTAGAGTTTAAATAGTAGATTTTAAATAGTAGAGTTTAAATAGTAGAGTTAGAGTTTAAATAGTAGAGTTTAAATAGTAGAGTTTAAATAGTAGAATTTAAATAGTAGAGTTTAAATAGTAGAGTTTAGATAGTAGAGTTTAGATAGTAGAGTTTAGATAGTAGAGTTTAAATAGTAGAGTTTAAATAGTAGAGTTTAAATAGTAGAGTTAGAGTTTAAATAGTAGAGTTTAAATAGTAGAGTTAGAGTTTAAATAGTAGAGTTTAAATAGTAGAGTTTAAATAGTAGAGTTTAAATAGTAGAGTTTAAATAGTAGAGTTTAAATAGTAGAGTTTAAATAGTAGAGTTTAAATAGTAGAGTTTATATAGTAGAGTTTATATAGTAGAGTTTAAATAGTAGAGTTTAAATAGTAGAGTTTAAATAGTAGAGTATAAATAGTAGAGTTTAAATAGTAGAGTTTAAATAGTAGTGTTTAATTAGTAGAGTTTAAATAGTAGAGATTAAATAATAGAGTTTAAATAGTAGAGTTTAAATAGTAGAGTTTAAATAGTAGAGTTTAAATAGTAGAATTTAAATAGTAGAGTTTAAATAGTAAAGTTTAGATAGTAGAGTTTAGATAGTAGAGTTTAGATAGTAGAGTTTAGATAGTAGAGTTTAAATAGTAGAGTTTAAATAGTAGAGTTTAAATAGTAGAGTTAGAGTTTAAATAGTAGAGTTTAAATAGTATAGTTTAAATAGTAGAGTTTAAATAGTAGAGTTTAAATAGTAGAGTTTAAATAGTAGAGTTTAAAAAGTAGAGTTTAAATAGTAGAGTTTAAATAGTAGAGTTTATATAGTAAAGTTAAAAAGTAGAGTTTAAATAGTAGAGTTTAAATAGTAGAGTATAAATAGTAGAGTTTAAATAGTAGAGTTTAAATAGTAGTGTTTAAATAGTAGAGTTTAAATAGTAGAGTTTAAATAGTAGAGTTTAAATAGTAGAGTTTAAATAGTAGAGTTTAAAAAGTAGAGTTTAAATAGTAGAGTTTAAATAGTAGAGTTTATATAGTAGAGTTTAAAAAGTAGAGTTTAAATAGTAGAGTTTAAATAGTAGAGTTTAAATAGTAGAGTTAGAGTTTAAATAGTAGAGTTTAAAATAGTAGAGTTTAAATAGTATAGTTTAAATAGTGTAGTTTAAATAGTAGAGTTTAAATAGTAGAGTTTAATTAGTAGAGTTTAAATAGTAGAGTTTAAATAGTAGAGTTTAAATAGTAGAGTTTAAATAGTAGAGTTTAAATAGTAGAGTTTAAATAGTAGAGTTTAAATAGTAGAGTTTAAATAGTAGAGTTTATATAGTAGAGTTTAAAAAGTAGAGTTTAAATAGTAGAGTTTAAATAGTAGAGTTTAAATAGTAGACTATAAATAGTAGAGTTTAAATAGTAGTGTTTAAATAGTAGAGTTTAAATAGAAGAGTTTAAATAGTAGAGTTTAAATAGTAGAGTTTAAATAGTAGAGTTTAATTAGTAGAGTTTAAATAGTGGAGTTTAAAAAGTAGAGTTTAAATAGTAGAGTTTAAATAGTGGAGTTTAAATAGTAGAGTTTAAATAGTAGAGTTTAAATAGTGGAGTTTAAATAGTGGAGTTTAAATAGTGGAGTTTAAATAGTAGAGTTTAAATTGTAGAGTTTAAATAGTAGAGTTTAAATAGTAGAGTTTAAATAGTAGAGTTTAAATAGTAGAGTTTAAATAGTAGAGTTTAAATAGTAGAGTTAGAGTTTAAATAGTAGAGTTTAAATAGTAGATTTTAAATAGTAGAGTTTAAATAGTAGAATTTAAATAGTAGAGTTTAAATAGTAAAGTTTAGATAGTAGAGTTTAGATAGTAGAGTTTAGATAGTAGAGTTTAGATAGTAGAGTTTAAATAGTAGAGTTTAAATAGTAGAGTTTAAATAGTAGAGTTAGAGTTTAAATAGTAGAGTTTAAATAGTAGAGTTTAAATAGTATAGTTTAAATAGTAGAGTTTAAATAGTAGAGTTTAAATAGTAGAGTTTAAATAGTAGAGTTTAAAAAGTAGAGTTTAAATAGTAGAGTTTAAATAGTAGAGTTTATATAGTAGAGTTTAAAAAGTAGAGTTTAAATAGTAGAGTTTAAATAGTAGAGTATAAATAGTAGAGTTTAAATAGTAGAGTTTAAATAGTAGTGTTTAAATAGTAGAGTTTAAATAGTATAGTTTAAATAGTAGAGTTTAAATAGTAGAGTTTAAATAGTAGAGTTTAAAAAGTAGAGTTTAAATAGTAGAGTTTAAATAGTAGAGTTTATATAGTAGAGTTTAAAAAGTAGAGTTTAAATAGTAGAGTTTAAATAGTAGAGTTTAAATAGTAGAGTATAAATAGTAGAGTTTAAATAGTAGAGTTTAAATAGTAGTGTTTAAATAGTAGAGTTTAAATAGTAGAGTTTAAATAGTAGAGTTTAAATAGTAGAGTTTAAATAGTAGAGTTTAAATAGTAGAGTTTAAATAGTAGAGTTTAAATAGTAGAGTTTAAATAGTAGAGTTTAAATAGTAGAGTTTAGATAGTAGAGTTTAGATAGTAGAGTTTAAATTGTAGTGCTTAAATAGTAGAGTTTAAATAGTAGAGTTTAAATAGTAGAGTTTAAATAGTAGAGTTTAAATAGTAGAGTTTAAATAGTGGAGTTTAAATAGTGGAGTTTAAATAGTGGAGTTTAAATAGTAGAGTTTAAATAGTAGAGTTTACATAGTGGAGTTTAAATAGTAGAGTTTAAATAGTAGAGTTTAAATAGTGGAGTTTAAATAGTGGAGTTTAAATAGTAGAGTTTAAAAAGTAAAGTTTAAATAGTAGAGTTTAAATAGTAGAGTTTAAATAGTAGAGTTTAAATAGTAGAATTTAAATAGTAGAATTTAAATAGTAGAGTTTAAATAGTAGAGTTTAAATAGTAGAGTTTAAATAGTAGAGTTTAAATAGTAGAGTTTAAATAGTAGAGTTAGAGTTTAAATAGTAGAGATTAAATAGTAGAGTTTAAATAGTAGAGTTTAAATAGTAGAGTTTAAATAGTAGAGTTTAGATAGTAGAGTTTAGATAGTAGAGTTTAAATAGTAGAGTTTAAATAGTAGAGTTAGAGTTTAAATAGTAGAGTTTAAATAGTATAGTTTAAATAGTAGAGTTTAAATAGTAGAGTTTAATTAGTAGAGTTTAAATAGTAGAATTTAAATAGTAGAGTTTAAATAGTAGAGTTTAGATAGTAGAGTTTAAATAGTAGAGTTTAAATAGTAGAGTTTAAATAGTAGAGTTTAAATAGTAGAGTTTAAATAGTAGAGTTTATATAGTAGAGTTTAAAAAGTAGAGTTTAAATAGTAGAGTTTAAATAGTAGAGTATAAATAGTAGAGTTTAAATAGTAGAGTTTAAATAGTAGTGTTTAAATAGTAGAGTTTAAATAGTAGAGTTTAAATAGTAGAGTTAAAATAGTAGAGTTTAAATAGTAGAGTTTAAATAGTGGAGTTTAAATAGTAGAGTTTAATTAGTAGAGTTTAAATAGTGGAGTTTAAATAGTAGAGTTTAAATAGTAGAGTTTAAATAGTGGAGTTTAAATAGTGGAGTTTAAATAGTAGAGCTTGAATAGTAGAGTTTAAATAGTAGAGTTTAAATAGTAGAGTTTAAATAGTAGAGTTTAAATAGTAGAGTTTAAATAGTAGAGTTTAAATAGTAGAGTTTAAATAGTAGAGTTTAAATAGTAGAGTTAGAGTTTAAATAGTAGAGTTTAAATAGTAGAGTTTAAATAGTAGAATTTAAATAGTAGAGTTTAAATAGTAGAGTTTAGATAGTAGAGTTTAGATAGTAGAGTTTAAATAGTAGAGTTTAAATAGTAGAGTTTAAATAGTAGAGTTAGAGTTTAAATAGCAGAGTTTAAATAGTAGAGTTAGAGTTTAAATAGTAGAGTTTAAATAGTAGAGTTTAAATAGTAGAGTTTAAATAGTAGAGTTTAAATAGTAGAGTTTAAATAGTAGTGTTTAAATAGTAGAGTTTAAATAGTAGAGATTAAATAATAGAGTTTAAATAGTAGAGTTTAAATAGTAGAGTTTAAATAGTAGAGTTTAAATAGTAGAATTTAAATAGTAGAGTTTAAATAGTAAAGTTTAGATAGTAGAGTTTAGATAGTAGAGTTTAGATAGTAGAGTTTAAATAGTGGAGTTTAAATAGTAGAGTTTAATTAGTAGAGTTTAAATAGTGGAGTTTAAATAGTAGAGTTTAAATAGTAGAGTTTAAATAGTGGAGTTTAAATAGTGGAGTTTAAATAGTAGAGCTTGAATAGTAGAGTTTAAATAGTAGAGTTTAAATAGTAGAGTTTAAATAGTAGAGTTTAAATAGTAGAGTTTAAATAGTAGAGTTTAAATAGTAGAGTTTAAATAGTAGAGTTTAAATAGTAGAGTTAGAGTTTAAATAGTAGAGTTTAAATAGTAGAGTTTAAATAGTAGAGTTTAAATAGTAGAGTTAGAGTTTAAATAGTAGAGTTTAAATAGTAGAGTTTAAATAGTAGAGTTTAAATAGTAGAGTTTAAATAGTAGAGTTTAAATAGTAGAGTTTAAATAGTAGAGTTTAAATAGTAGAGATTAAATAATAGAGTTTAAATAGTAGAGTTTAAATAGTAGAGTTTAAATAGTAGAGTTTAAATAGTAGAATTTAAATAGTAGAGTTTAAATAGTAAAGTTTAGATAGTAGAGTTTAGATAGTAGAGTTTAGATAGTAGAGTTTAAATAGTAGAGTTTAAATAGTAGAGTTTAAATAGTAGAGTTTAAATAGTAGAGTTAGAGTTTAAATAGTAGAGTTTAAATAGTAGAGTTTAAATAGTATAGTTTAAATAGTAGAGTTTAAATAGTAGAGTTTAAATAGTAGAGTTTAAATAGTAGAGTTTAAAAAGTAGAGTTTAAATAGTAGAGTTTAAATAGTAGAGTTTATATAGTAGAGTTTAAAAAGTAGAGTTTAAATAGTAGAGTTTAAATAGTAGAGTATAAATAGTAGAGTTTAAATAGTAGAGTTTAAATAGTAGTGTTTAAATAGTAGAGTTTAAATAGTAGAGTTTAAATAGTAGAGTTTAAATAGTAGAGTTTAAATAGTAGAGTTTAAATAGTAGAGTTTAAATAGTAGAGTTTAAATAGTAGAGTTTAAATAGTAGAGTTTAAATAGTAGAGTTAGAGTTTAAATAGTAGAGTTTAAATAGTAGATTTTAAATAGTAGAGTTTAAATAGTAGAATTTAAATAGTAGAGTTTAAATAGTAAAGTTTAGATAGTAGAGTTTAGATAGTAGAGTTTAGATAGTAGAGTTTAGATAGTAGAGTTTAAATAGTAGAGTTTAAATAGTAGAGTTTAAATAGTAGAGTTTAAATAGTAGAGTTAGAGTTTAAATAGTATAGTTTAAATAGTAGAGTTTAAATAGTATAGTTTAAATAGTAGAGTTTAAATAGTAGAGTTTAAATAGTAGAGTTTAAATAGTAGAGTTTAAAAAGTAGAGTTTAAATAGTAGAGTTTAAATATTAGAGTTTATATAGTAGAGTTTAAAAAGTAGAGTTTAAATAGTAGAGTTTAAATAGTAGAGTATAAATAGTAGAGTTTAAATAGTAGAGTTTAAATAGTAGTGTTTAAATAGTAGAGTTTAAATAGTATAGTTTAAATAGTAGAGTTTAAATAGTAGAGTTTAAATAGTAGAGTTTAAAAAGTAGAGTTTAAATAGTAGAGTTTAAATAGTAGAGTTTATATAGTAGAGTTTAAAAAGTAGAGTTTAAATAGTAGAGTTTAAATAGTAGAGTTTAAATAGTAGAGTATAAATAGTAGAGTTTAAATAGTAGAGTTTAAATAGTAGTGTTTAAATAGTAGAGTTTAAATAGTAGAGTTTAAATAGTAGAGTTTAAATAGTAGAGTTTAAATAGTAGAGTTTAAATAGTAGAGTTTAAATAGTAGAGTTTAAATAGTAGAGTTTAAATAGTAGAGTTTAGATAGTAGAGTTTAGATAGTAGAGTTTAAATAGTAGTGTTTAAATAGTAGAGTTTAAATAGTAGAGTTTAAATAGTAGAGTTTAAATAGTAGAGTTTAAATAGTAGAGTTTAAATAGTGGAGTTTAAATAGTGGAGTTTAAATAGTGGAGTTTAAATAGTAGAGTTTAAATAGTAGAGTTTAAATAGCGGAGTTTAAATAGTAGAGTTTAAATAGTAGAGTTTAAATAGTGGAGTTTAAATAGTGGAGTTTAAA
The DNA here is from genome assembly GCA_034508575.1 of Petrolisthes manimaculis. NCBI lineage: Eukaryota > Metazoa > Arthropoda > Malacostraca > Decapoda > Porcellanidae > Petrolisthes > Petrolisthes manimaculis. Next base: position 306,400 of record JAWZYT010000498.1, on the reverse strand, counting down.
TAGTAGAGTTTAAAAAGTAAAGTTTAAATAGTAGAGATTAAATAGTAGAGTTTAAATAGTAGAGTTTAAATAGTAGAATTTAAATAGTAGAATTTAAATAGTAGAGTTTAAATAGTAGAGTTTAAATAGTAGAGTTTAATTAGTAGAGTTTAAATAGTAGAGTTTAAATAGTAGAGTTAGAGTTTAAATAGTAGAGATTAAATAGTAGAGTTTAAATAGTAGAGTTTAAATAGTAGAGTTTAAATAGTAGAGTTTAGATAGTAGAGTTTAGATAGTAGAGTTTAAATAGTAGAGTTTAAATAGTAGAGTTTAAATAGTAGAGTTAGAGTTTAAATAGTAGAGTTTAAATAGTACAGTTTAAATAGTAGAGTTTAAATAGTAGAGTTTAATTAGTAGAGTTTAAATAGTAGAGTTTAAATAGTAGAGTTTAAATAGTAGAGTTTAGATAGTAGAGTTTAAATAGTAGAGTTTAAATAGTAGAGTTTAAATAGTAGAGTTTAAATAGTAGAGTTTAAATAGTAGAGTTTATATAGTAGAGTTTAAAAAGTAGAGTTTAAATAGTAGAGTTTAAATAGTAGAGTATAAATAGTAGAGTTTAAATAGTAGAGTTTAAATAGTAGTGTTTAAATAGTAGAGTTTAAATAGTAGAGTTTAAATAGTAGAGTTTAAATAGTAGAGTTTAAATAGTAGAGTTTAAATAGTAGAGTTTAAATAGTAGAGTTTAAATAGTAGAGTTTAAATAGTGGAGTTTAAATAGTAGAGTTTAATTAGTAGAGTTTAAATAGTGGAGTTTAAATAGTAGAGTTTAAATAGTAGAGTTTAAATAGTGGAGTTTAAATAGTGGAGTTTAAATAGTAGAGCTTGAATAGTAGAGTTTAAATAGTAGAGTTTAAATAGTAGAGTTTAAATAGTAGAGTTTAAATAGTAGAGTTTAAATAGTAGAGTTTAAATAGTAGAGTTTAAATAGTAGAGTTTAAATAGTAGAGTTAGAGTTTAAATAGTAGAGTTTAAATAGTAGAGTTTAAATAGTAGAATTTAAATAGTAGAGTTTAAATAGTAGAGTTTAGATAGTAGAGTTTAGATAGTAGAGTTTAGATAGTAGAGTTTAAATAGTAGAGTTTAAATAGTAGAGTTTAAATAGTAGAGTTAGAGTTTAAATAGTAGAGTTTAAATAGTAGAGTTAGAGTTTAAATAGTAGAGTTTAAATAGTAGAGTTTAAATAGTAGAGTTTAAATAGTAGAGTTTAAATAGTAGAGTTTAAATAGTAGAGTTTAAATAGTAGAGTTTAAATAGTAGAGTTTAAATAGTAGAGTTTATATAGTAGAGTTTATATAGTAGAGTTTAAATAGTAGAGTTTAAATAGTAGAGTTTAAATAGTAGAGTATAAATAGTAGAGTTTAAATAGTAGAGTTTAAATAGTAGTGTTTAAATAGTAGAGTTTAAATAGTAGAGATTAAATAATAGAGTTTAAATAGTAGAGTTTAAATAGTAGAGTTTAAATAGTAGAGTTTAAATAGTAGAATTTAAATAGTAGAGTTTAAATAGTAAAGTTTAGATAGTAGAGTTTAGATAGTAGAGTTTAGATAGTAGAGTTTAAATAGTAGAGTTTAAATAGTAGAGTTTAAATAGTAGAGTTTAAATAGTAGAGTTAGAGTTTAAATAGTAGAGTTTAAATAGTAGAGTTTAAATAGTATAGTTTAAATAGTAGAGTTTAAATAGTAGAGTTTAAATAGTAGAGTTTAAATAGTAGAGTTTAAAAAGTAGAGTTTAAATAGTAGAGTTTAAATAGTAGAGTTTATATAGTAGAGTTTAAAAAGTAGAGTTTAAATAGTAGAGTTTAAATAGTAGAGTATAAATAGTAGAGTTTAAATAGTAGAGTTTAAATAGTAGTGTTTAAATAGTAGAGTTTAAATAGTAGAGTTTAAATAGTAGAGTTTAAATAGTAGAGTTTAAATAGTAGAGTTTAAATAGTAGAGTTTAAAAAGTAGAGTTTAAATAGTAGAGTTTAAATAGTAGAGTTTATATAGTAGAGTTTAAAAAGTAGAGTTTAAATAGTAGAGTTTAAATAGTAGAGTATAAATAGTAGAGTTTAAATAGTAGAGTTTAAATAGTAGTGTTTAAATAGTAGAGTTTAAATAGTAGAGTTTAAATAGTAGAGTTTAAATAGTAGAGTTTAAATAGTAGAGTTTAAATAGTAGAGTTTAAATAGTAGAGTTTAAATAGTAGAGTTTAAATAGTAGAGTTTAAATAGTAGAGTTTAAATAGTAGAGTTTAGATAGTAGAGTTTAGATAGTAGAGTTTAAATAGTAGTGTTTAAATAGTAGAGTTTAAATAGTAGAGTTTAAATAGTAGAGTTTAAATAGTAGAGTTTAAATAGTAGAGTTTAAATAGTGGAGTTTAAATAGTGGAGTTTAAATAGTGGAGTTTAAATAGTAGAGTTTAAATAGTAGAGTTTAAATAGTGGAGTTTAAATAGTAGAGTTTAAATAGTAGAGTTTAAATAGTGGAGTTTAAATAGTGGAGTTTAAATAGTGGAGTTTAAATAGTAGAGTTTAAAAAGTAAAGTTTAAATAGTAGAGTTTAAATAGTAGAGTTTAAATAGTAGAGTTTAAATAGTAGAATTTAAATAGTAGAGTTTAAATAGTAGAGTTTAAATAGTAGAGTTTAAATAGTAGAGTTTAAATAGTAGAGTTAGAGTTTAAATAGTAGAGATTAAATAGTAGAGTTTAAATAGTAGAGTTTAAATAGTAGAGTTTTAATAGTAGAGTTTAGATAGTAGAGTTTAGATAGTAGAGTTTAGATAATAGAGTTTAAATAGTAGAGTTTAAATAGTAGAGTTTAAATAGTAGAGTTAGAGTTTAAATAGTAGAGTTTAAATAGTATAGTTTAAATAGTAGAGTTTAAATAGTAGAGTTTAATTAGTAGAGTTTAAATAGTAGAGTTTAAATAGTAGAGTTTAAATAGTAGAGTTTAGATAGTAGAGTTTAAATAGTAGAGTTTAAATAGTAGAGTTTAAATAGTAGAGTTTAAATAGTAGAGTTTAAATAGTAGAGTTTATATAGTAGAGTTTAAAAAGTAGAGTTTAAATAGTAGAGTATAAATAGTAGAGTTTAAATAGTAGAGTTTAAATAGTAGTGTTTAAATAGTAGAGTTTAAATAGTAGAGTTTAAATAGTAGAGTTTAAATAGTAGAGTTTAAATAGTAGAGTTTAAATAGTAGAGTTTAAATAGTAGAGTTTAAATAGTAGAGTTTAAATAGTGGAGTTTAAATAGTAGAGTTTAATTAGTAGAGTTTAAATAGTGGAGTTTAAATAGTAGAGTTTAAATAGTAGAGTTTAAATAGTAGAGTTTAAATAGTAGAGTTTAAATAGTAGAGTTTAAATAGTAGAGTTTAAATAGTAGAGTTTAAATAGTAGAGTTAGAGTTTAAATAGTAGAGTTTAAATAGTAGAGTTAGAGTTTAAATAGTAGAGTTTAAATAGTAGAGTTTAAATAGTAGAATTTAAATAGTAGAGTTTAAATAGTAGAGTTTAGATAGTAGAGTTTAGATAGTAGAGTTTAAATAGTAGAGTTTAAATAGTAGAGTTTAAATAGTAGAGTTTAAATAGTAGAGTTTAAATAGTAGAGTTAGAGTTTAAATAGTAGAGTTTAAATAGTAGAGTTAGAGTTTAAATAGTAGAGTTTAAATAGTAGAGTTTAAATAGTAGAGTTTAAATAGTAGAGTTTAAATAGTAGAGTTTAAATAGTAGAGTTTAAATAGTAGAGTTTATATAGTAGAGTTTATATAGTAGAGTTTAAAAAGTAGAGTTTAAATAGTAGAGTTTAAATAGTAGAGTATAAATAGTAGAGTTTAAATAGTAGAGTTTAAATAGTAGTGTTTAAATAGTAGAGTTTAAATAGTAGAGATTAAATAGTAGAGTTTAAATAGTAGAGTTTAAATAGTAGAGTTTAAATAGTAGAGTTTAAATAGTAGAGTTTAAATAGTAGAGTTTAAATAATAGAGTTTAAATAGTAGAGTTTAAATAGTAGAGTTTAAATAGTAGAGTTTAAATAGTAGAGTTTAAATAGTAGAGTTTAAATAGTAAAGTTTAAATAGTAGAGTTAGAGTTTAAATAGTAGAGTTTAAATAGTAGAGTTTAAATAGTAGAGTTTAAATAGTAGAGTTTAAAAAGTAGAGTTCAAATAGTAGAGTTTAAATAGTAGAGTTTAAATAGTAGAGTTTAAATAGTAGAGTTTAAATAGTAGAGTTTAAATAGTAGTGTTTAAATAGTAGAGTTTAAATAGTAGAGTTTAAATAGTAGAGTTTAATTAGTAGAGTTTAAATAGTAGAGTTTAAATAGTAGAGTTTAAATAGTAGAGTTTAAATAGTAGAGTTTAAATAGTAGAGTTTAGATAGTAGAGTTTATATAGTAGAGTTTAGATAGTAGAATTTAAATAGTAGAGTTTAAATAGTAGAGTTTAAATAATAGAGTTTAAATAGTAGAGTTTAAATAGTAGAGTTTAGATAGTAGAGTTTAGATAGTAGAGTTTAAATAGTAGAGTTTAGATAGTAGAGTTTAGATAGTAGAGTTTAAATAGTAGAGTTTAAATAGTAGAGTTTAAATAGTAGAGTTTAAATAGTAGAGTTTAGATAGTAGAGTTTAGATAGTAGAGTTTAAATAGTAGAGTTTAAATAGTAGAGTTTAAATAGTAGAGTTTAAATAGTAGAGTTTAAATAGTAGAGTTTAAATAGTAGAGTTTAAATAGTAGAGTTTAAATAGTAGAGTTTAAATAGTAGAGTTTAAATAGTAGAGTTTAAATAGTAGAGTTTAAATAGTAGAGTTTAAATAGTAGAGTTTAGATGGTAGAGTTTAGATGGTAGAGTTTAGATAGTAGAGTTTAAATAGTAGAGTTTAAATAGTAGAGTTTAAATAGTAGAGTTTAAATAGTAGAGTTTAAATAGTAGAGTTTAAATAGTAGAGTTTAAATAGTGGAGTTTAAATAGTAGAGTTTAATTAGTAGAGTTTAAATAGTGGAGTTTAAATAGTAGAGTTTAAATAGTAGAGTTTAAATAGTGGAGTTTAAATAGTGGAGTTTAAATAGTAGAGCTTGAATAGTAGAGTTTAAATAGTAGAGTTTAAATAGTAGAGTTTAAATAGTAGAGTTTAAATAGTAGAGTTTAAATAGTAGAGTTTAAATAGTAGAGTTTAAATAGTAGAGTTTAAATAGTAGAGTTAGAGTTTAAATAGTAGAGTTTAAATAGTAGAGTTTAAATAGTAGAATTTAAATAGTAGAGTTTAAATAGTAGAGTTTAGATAGTAGAGTTTAGATAGTAGAGTTTAGATAGTAGAGTTTAAATAGTAGAGTTTAAATAGTAGAGTTTAAATAGTAGAGTTAGAGTTTAAATAGTAGAGTTTAAATAGTAGAGTTAGAGTTTAAATAGTAGAGTTTAAATAGTAGAGTTTAAATAGTAGAGTTTAAATAGTAGAGTTTAAATAGTAGAGTTTAAATAGTAGAGTTTAAATAGTAGAGTTTAAATAGTAGAGTTTAAATAGTAGAGTTTATATAGTAGAGTTTATATAGTAGAGTTTAAATAGTAGAGTTTAAATAGTAGAGTTTAAATAGTAGAGTATAAATAGTAGAGTTTAAATAGTAGAGTTTAAATAGTAGTGTTTAAATAGTAGAGTTTAAATAGTAGAGATTAAATAATAGAGTTTAAATAGTAGAGTTTAAATAGTAGAGTTTAAATAGTAGAGTTTAAATAGTAGAATTTAAATAGTAGAGTTTAAATAGTAAAGTTTAGATAGTAGAGTTTAGATAGTAGAGTTTAAATAGTAGAGTTTAAATAGTAGAGTTTAAATAGTAGAGTTTAAATAGTAGAGTTAGAGTTTAAATAGTAGAGTTTAAATAGTAGAGTTTAAATAGTATAGTTTAAATAGTAGAGTTTAAATAGTAGAGTTTAAATAGTAGAGTTTAAATAGTAGAGTTTAAAAAGTAGAGTTTAAATAGTAGAGTTTATATAGTAGAGTTCAAAAAGTAGAGTTTAAATAGTAGAGTTTAAATAGTAGAGTATAAATAGTAGAGTTTAAATAGTAGAGTTTAAATAGTAGTGTTTAAATAGTAGAGTTTAAATAGTAGAGTAATAATAATAATAAATAATAAATAATAAATAGTTTATTTCCACCAATGGTGGTTATTCTTCATAGGCATTCTTACATTAAATACATGGTAAATATATAGTACATAATAATAATAATAATAATGAGTTTGGGAGAGGATAGGAGAGGGTTGGAGTGGTTAATGTAGAGGTTAGGGATTAAGGAGTTGGACAAGGATAAGGAATTATCAAGGTTCATTAGTGAGGTGAGGTGAGGTGAGGTGATGACCATCAGGTGGGATGTATGGTGAGGTGAGGTGTGATGTGAGTCATAGGAGGGTGAGGGTGGCAATGTATATGTCACGTGTATCCATGTACATCTACACATAATGTATATAAACATATACACACACATATATCAATATATATATATACATACACATAAATGGTCTTGTTACAATTTGTACTTAATAATATACTTACATTAGTCATAATAGTATATATACAATGATAATATACAATTTTATTTGTATATTTGTATATTTTGAACTGAGAAGGGGTGGAAGGGGTGGTTGGAGGTAAAGTAGGCCTGGTGTGTCAGAGAGAGTCTGATTCACGCCTATAATTAAAATGTCATTATAGACATTGTCACCCAGTTGATAGAAGAGTATTAATCTTTTAATGGCTGGGGATTAAGTCTCCTCCATTCTCAGTCCAGAACATGTGTACATACAAGCCTCACGTGTTACTATATGAACTTTTCTAGGTGTGTGAGAAATAAGGAATATTAAAATAATAATAGTAATAATAATAATAATAATAATAATAACAACATTAATAATAGTGATAATAGAAATAAATAAAATAGCAATAATAGTAATGGTAATAATAGTAATTAGAACAGCAATGATAATAGTTATAGTAATGATAACAATAATGCTTAGAAAAGTATAAATTGTAATGATAATATTAGTGATAATAATAATAACAGCAACAACGTTAATAATAATATAATAATCATAATAATAATAATAATGGTAATTAGGATAGTTTCATATTAATAATGGTAAGCAATAATTATGATAATAAGTAATAATATTGATCATTATGGTATGTATGTATGATTGTAGTAGTAGTAGTAGTAGTAGTAGTAGTAGTAGTAGTAGTAGTAGTAGTAGTAGTAATAATAAGAGTAGTAGTAGTCAGTGGAAAAGGAATGAGTTGGAAAGGAAAGATTTAGGTGCAGAGGTGTGAAGGGAGTGCTGGAGGGGCTAGTTGAGGTCAGGTCATACTTAAGAAGCTTTAAGGTGTTTTGGTGGGTGGGAGGTCATCGGTGGGGAAGTTGAGATGTGGTTTAGCTGGTCAGTAGGGAGTTTATCAGTGGTAATTAGAGATAGGAAGAGAGGGAGAGGTGAAGGGGAATATTAGCCTTAATGAGAGAGAGAGAGAGAGAGTGAGTGAGTGAGAGAGAAGGAGAGAGAAAGTGAGTGAATGAGTGAGTGAGTGAGAGAGGGAGAGAGAGTGAGTGAGAGAGAGAGAGTGAATGAGTGAGAGAGAATGAAAGTGAGAGAGAGAGAGAGTGAGAATGAGTGAGAGTCATGAAAATTTACAGAAGTATTTACAATTTACAATCAGCAGTTGTGTGATTTTAGCTATAGCTATACTTAATCATGTTTACATAGTGGTACTTAGAAAATTATTATACAGTTTATTTTTGAAAGAGCTGAGGTTATTTGACTCCTTGACATTTTCAGGAAGATTGTTCCATATCTTTGGCCCCATTACTGACAAAGATCTAGCACCTGAGTCAGTATGAACATTAGAAACATACAGATTATTTTTTTGCCTAGTATTGCTTCCTGTTATATTATGGACTGATGGAAAGGAGAGGAGATGGCTTGGATAGATATTATTTAAATACTTAAAAACGGTGACAGCTGTATCGAACTTTACTTTATTCTGAATATTCAGCCATTTTAAGTCTTTTAAAATAGAAGTAACATGGTCATACTTCCTTGCCTTTCCATCGACAATTTTGGCAGCAAAGTTTTGTAGCTTTTGTATGCGGGTAAGTTGGTGTTTACTTGCTGTGCCCCATATAGTATTACCATAGTTTATAAGACTTAGAGCTAATGCCTGCACAATGATCTGTCTAGTTTCCTTGTTAAATCCAGTTTTTATTCTGTTTATAAATATTAGTATGCCCATCACTTTTTTGTTTATTTCGTTTACATGTTTATCAAATGACAAATAACAATCCATGTGTATACCTAAGTTTTTTACACAAGTGCTTGGTATAACTGAGGTATCCCCAAATCTGACAGTTGTGTTTGGTGGTATCTGAGAGATAATTTGCCTCGTTCCTAAAAATATACATTGCGTTTTATTAGTGTTTAAAAGAAGACCATTTCTAAGAAAGTATTCCCTGGCATTTTTTAAGGTTTCCTCTGCTTTATGTATTGTAGTCTGGAGAGAATTTAGTTTACCACTGTGAAGGAACTGCGTGTCGTCAGCGTATTGTACAAGTGTACAGTCATTTATATATTCTGATATATCATTTACATATATATTAAATAGTAATGGTCCAAGAATTGAGCCTTGTGGTACGCCGTAATTTACATTTAATTTTGAGGATATTGTGTTTTTTAGCCGAACAGATTGAGTTCTGTTATTAAGGTAACTGTTAAACCAGAAATTATCAATACTGACTTTATTGAGTTTATTAATGAGGATCGAGTGACTAACACTATCGAACGCTTTTGACAGATCGCAGAGAGTTAACAGTGATATTTGCTTGTTGTCCATGTTGTGGTAGATCTTGTCTGTGATGACTGTTAGTGCAGTGTTTGTGGATAGGTTAGGACGAAAGCCATGTTGGGTAGTAGAAAGAAATTTGTTGGATTCAAGAAAAATAATCAGTTGTTTAGAAACAATTTTTTCAATGACTTTAGAGAAAACAGGTAGTAGTGAGATTGGTCTGTAATTGCTTACTGCTTCAGTGTCTCCATTTTTAAATAAAGGCGTGACTATGGCATTTTTCCAAGAATCAGGGAATACTCCAGTTGCAAATGAGGCATTTATTATATGGGTTAGATAAAATGCAGTTATGAAGAGGGAATCCTTAATAAAGCGGAGAGAAATATTGTCCCAACCATAAGATTTTGTATTTTGCAGGTGTTTAATTGTTAAGATTACGGTATTTACATCAATAGGTTCTGGTCGGAAGTGTGTAATATTGGGTGTATTATTGCCAGTGATGTGTCTAGAAGTGGGGGGATTAATAAGATTACTTTCTTGTAAGGATAACTGAGTTTTTTCAAAAGTTGTTTTTCCCACACTTGCGAAAAAATTATTAAATTCTTCAGCTTTATTTAGTGGATCTTCCCAAGAGCTATTGTTATTGTTGTTTTTGTGAGGTATCATATCTTTAACTATTTTCCATGTTGCACAAGTATTACCCCTTGAGTCTGAGAGTTTATCATGGTAGTATTGGTTTTTTGTCTGATTAATTAATAATTTGGCTCTTTTCTTCAAATCCTTATAGTTTTTCTGTAATTGCAGGTCGAACCTGTTTAGTTTTAACTGCCCATGTGCAACATTTCTCGTCTTAATAACTTGGAGAACTTCATCAGTCATCCAAGGGGCTGGTGGACGTTTTATTTCTCTAGTTACAAAGGGGGCACAAATGTCTAAACTATTGATGAAGGCTATGTTTAGTGTATTAATTTGTTCATTTACATTGTCAGTGTTCATGATAGTATTTAAGTCATCAGTATGATTTAAAAGGTAGGAACATAATACATCATTGCTGTAGGATTTGAGGTCTCTGAAGGTTTTGACTGTTGGTGGACGTTTAGGCTTACTTAAATTTACTGTAATGGTTATGAGGTCGTGATCACCAATGATGTGTGGGACAACATCACTTTGAATGACTTTATCTGGGCTATTAGTTATAATTACATCTAGGAGAGTAGCAGAGGTAGGTGTGATGCGGGTGGGCTTATTAATTACTTGTGTCAGTTTATTGTTGGATATGATGCGTGATAATTTATTATTACAGGAAAGAAGATTATCGTTTAGATCTCCAAGAACAAAAGTAGTTTTCTTACGAATTAGAACTGATTTTATTATTTCGTTTATGTAATCAAAGGAGTCTTGAGGGGCCTTCGGGTGTCTGTAAATGCATCCTAATATGACAGAAGGTAATTTTCTACATTGCACACAGACCCAGATATCTTCCACCCCTGCTTGCTTGGGAATATTAACATCTAGTAGTTTGGAGGTTAAGTGCTGCTTAATATAGATACATACACCTCCGCCACGTCCATTATCATTGCGATAAATTTTGAAATTAGGTAAATGAATATATGCATCTGGAGTGTGAGAAAGTAACCAGGTTTCACTGACACAAAGTATATCGATGTCTCTTTCTTCCACCATAAGCTTAATTTCGTCTAAGTTGGATTGAATAGACTGAGCATTTATGTGTTCTATGATAAGATTATCCTTTTTGACTTGTGATGATTTACTATCGGCCCTGCCTTCTTTGCCAATGTCCTATGCACTATAGAATACACATAATTTTTCTTTGTGACCATACCTGTGGCAGTAAGAACACTGTATTTTGTGATCAAATCTGCAGTTTTCTTGCCTGTGGTTAAACTCACCACAGTTGTAGCATCCTGTCTTAGTAGGGCGATGGAGCGCTGTGTTGTGGCGGGGCTGTTGTGGCGCTGTGTTGTGGCGGGGCTGGTGGGGTGGTGGTGGTGGTGGGTTTGTGTAGTGGCGGGATGTTACACGCCGTGACCCACTACTGTTTCTCCGTAATATAGTGTTTGATGGGGATTCAGAGTAGCTTTCTTCACATTCCCTGTCTATCCGTTTGTAATTTTGTCGCCTGTAGTTATGCTTATTGCGACCTGCAGTAATCCACCCATCTCTGTCCACCTGGTTAGTTTGGGAGTGGCGGGGGAGAGAGTGGGTATGAAGGTGGTTGGAGGTGTAATTATGTTGATAATGTTGTGAGTGTGGTGGGGCATGTCTATGTTGGCTTTTTCTGTCCTGGCTCATTTTTACTTTGTCCCAGTTGACACAATCTTTAAAGCTGGGGTACTGGTTTGAGATAGTACTAAGTAGCCTTACTGCCCCCTTCCTGTTTATTAGGGAACCTTGGTTTTCCCCAAATGTTTCAAAACATGATTCATCTATTTCACCGGTTCCCAGTTTGTAGGCAGCATCCGGGTTTACAGTATGGAGTCCATTATCGTTAGTCCATTTTGTTATTTGTTCGTTGTATTCGTTAATTTTGGCAAGGAGGGTGTCTGACTGCAGGCTTGGGACTAACTGGGAGATACATACTTCCATGTTTTCATTCTTGTTCTTAAGTTCACTGACTAGGGATCCAAGATTGTCAATGATGGAGGCAGGACTTTCGTTATCCATAACGTCACTCAATCCACAGTACACTATACATTTAGCTGGATTCCATGACAACTTTTCTTGCACCCAGCATTTAAGAAGATCAACATTTGCATCTTTCAAAGTTCTTATTTTGCAATTTGTGGTGAAATCTGACGCCCGTATAGTTGATAAATTAATATCACCAAGTAATAATGTTTTACCTTCATTGTTGGATGGATTTGATGTGCTGTTCCGGGTTCCTGTTGTTGTCTCCTCCAAGGCACTTATTCTATCTTCCATGATGCGGCATATCTCGTTGGGTGGGTTTTGAGATGTCGTTTCACTTGAAATATTGTTCTTAATACTTTCTACATTGTCTTCTAAGATTTTAATTCGTGTGTCCATGTTTCCTAATTTTGCGGTGATGTTGTACGGTGGGGGTGGAGTCAACACCACCGGTGGTATTGGTGGGGTGGGTGAGGTAGGTGGAGGGTGGGTAGGAGTCTGGTCGCAGGTGTGTTCCTCCAAGGTTGCCACGCGTGAGGACATTCTTTCCATGAGTTGCTTTATTTCAAGTATTTGTTCATTTAGCTTTATAATTTCCCGTGTTTTTGCCTCATTTTCATTTATTAGATTGAGAATATCACTATGCATTTCACTAGAGTCTGATGTGTGTGAGTCACTAGTTTGTGGTGTGTCTTCCTTACCATGTGAATGGGTTGAGGCGTGTTCCATTACCATTTCCACTAATACGTCCTTGTTAACCCATACATTTGTTAAGCCCAACTCGCGACAGTGTTTCTGGAGTTGGGTTTTTGTGAATGATTTATTAAGAAAATCTTCAGTGGGGTTAGAGAGCGAGGGTTCGCTGTGCACTGTGTGTTCTTTATTCCGACTGTAGGCCGCCATGGTTGTTTGCAAATAGTAGATAGTAATCCAGGCCTGAGCGGAGAGGTCACGGGAGAGAAGAGGTACTTCTGACCCCTACCGCGTTCAGTCGAAGGTTTTAAATAGTAGAGTTTAAATAGTAGAGTTTAAATAGTAGAGTTTAAATAGTAGAGTTTAAAAAGTAGAGTTTAAATAGTAGAGTTTAAATAGTAGAGTTTATATAGTAGAGTTTAAAAAGTAGAGTTTAAATAGTAGAGTTTAAATAGTAGAGTATAAATAGTAGAGTTTAAATAGTAGAGTTTAAATAGTAGTGTTTAAATAGTAGAGTTTAAATAGTAGAGTTTAAATAGTAGAGTTTAAATAGTAGAGTTTAAATAGTAGAGTTTAAATAGTAGAGTTTAAATAGTAGAGTTTAAATAGTAGAGTTTAAATAGTAGAGTTTAAATAGTAGAGTTTAAATAGTAGAGTTTAGATAGTAGAGTTTAGATAGTAGAGTTTAAATAGTAGTGTTTAAATAGTAGAGTTTAAATAGTAGAGTTTAAATAGTAGAGTTTAAATAGTAGAGTTTAAATAGTAGAGTTTAAATAGTGGAGTTTAAATAGTGGAGTTTAAATAGTGGAGTTTAAATAGTAGAGTTTAAATAGTAGAGTTTAAATAGTGGAGTTTAAATAGTAGAGTTTAAATAGTGGAGTTTAAATAGTGGAGTTTAAATAGTGGAGTTTAAATAGTGGAGTTTAAATAGTAGAGTTTAAATAGTAGAGTTTAAATAGTAGAGTTTAAATAGTAGAGTTTAAATAGTAGAATTTAAATAGTAGAGTTTAAATAGTAGAGTTTAAATAGTAGAGTTTAAATAGTAGAGTTTAAATAGTAGAGTTTAAATAGTAGAGTTAGAGTTTAAATAGTAGAGATTAAATAGTAGAGTTTAAATAGTAGAGTTTAAATAGTAGAGTTTAAATAGTAGAGTTTAGATAGTAGAGTTTAGATAGTAGAGTTTAGATAGTAGAGTTTAAATAGTAGAGTTTAAATAGTAGAGTTAGAGTTTAAATAGTAGAGTTAGAGTTTAAATAGTAGAGTTTAAATAGTATAGTTTAAATAGTAGAGTTTAAATAGTAGAGTTTAATTAGTAGAGTTTAAATAGTAGAGTTTAAATAGTAGAGTTTAAATAGTAGAGTTTAGATAGTAGAGTTTAAATAGTAGAGTTTAAATAGTAGAGTTTAAATAGTAGAGTTTAAATAGTAGAGTTTAAATAGTAGAGTTTATATAGTAGAGTTTAAAAAGTAGAGTTTAAATAGTAGAGTTTAAATAGTAGAGTATAAATAGTAGAGTTTAAATAGTAGAGTTTAAATAGTAGTGTTTAAATAGTAGAGTTTAAATAGTAGAGTTTAAATAGTAGAGTTTAAATAGTAGAGTTTAAATAGTAGAGTTTAAATAGTAGAGTTTAAATAGTAGAGTTTAAATAGTAGAGTTTAAATAGTGGAGTTTAAATAGTAGAGTTTAATTAGTAGAGTTTAAATAGTGGAGTTTAAATAGTAGAGTTTAAATAGTAGAGTTTAAATAGTGGAGTTTAAATAGTGGAGTTTAAATAGTAGAGCTTGAATAGTAGAGTTTAAATAGTAGAGTTTAAATAGTAGAGTTTAAATAGTAGAGTTTAAATAGTAGAGTTTAAATAGTAGAGTTTAAATAGTAGAGTTTAAATAGTAGAGTTAGAGTTTAAATAGTAGAGTTTAAATAGTAGAGTTAGAGTTTAAATAGTAGAGTTTAAATAGTAGAGTTTAAATAGTAGAATTTAAATAGTAGAGTTTAAATAGTAGAGTTTAGATAGTAGAGTTTAGATAGTAGAGTTTAGATAGTAGAGTTTAAATAGTAGAGTTTAAATAGTAGAGCTTAAATAGTAGAGTTTAAATAGTAGAGTTAGAGTTTAAATAGTAGAGTTTAAATAGTAGAGTTAGAGTTTAAATAGTAGAGTTTAAATAGTAGAGTTTAAATAGTAGAGTTTAAATAGTAGAGTTAGAGTTTAAATAGTAGAGTTTAAATAGTAGAGTTAGAGTTTAAATAGTAGAGTTTAAATAGTAGAGTTTAAATAGTAAAGTTTAAATAGTAGAGTTAGAGTTTAAATAGTAGAGTTTAAATAGTAGAGTTTAAATAGTAGAGTTTAAATAGTAGAGTTTAAAAAGTAGAGTTCAAATAGTAGAGTTTAAATAGTAGAGTTTAAATAGTAGAGTTTAAATAGTAGAGTTTAAATAGTAGAGTTTAAATAGTAGAGTTTAAATAGTAGAGTTTAAATAGTAGTGTTTAAATAGTAGAGTTTAAATAGTAGAGTTTAAATAGTAGAGTTTAATTAGTAGAGTTTAAATAGTAGAGTTTAAATAGTAGAGTTTAAATAGTAGAGTTTAAATAGTAGAGTTTAAATAGTAGAGTTTAGATAGTAAAGTTTAGATAGTAGAGTTTAGATAGTAGAATTTAAATAGTAGAGTTTAAATAGTAGAGTTTAAATAATAGAGTTTAAATAGTAGAGTTTAAATAGTAGAGTTTAGATAGTAGAGTTTAGATAGTAGAGTTTAAATAGTAGAGTTTAGATAGTAGAGTTTAGATAGTAGAGTTTAAATAGTAGAGTTTAAATAGTAGAGTTTAAATAGTAGAGTTTAAATAGTAGAGTTTAGATAGTAGAGTTTAGATAGTAGAGTTTAAATAGTAGAGTTTAAATAGTAGAGTTTAAATAGTAGAGTTTAAATAGTAGAGTTTAAATAGTAGAGTTTAAATAGTAGAGTTTAAATAGTAGAGTTTAAATAGTAGAGTTTAAATAGTAGAGTTTAAATAGTCGAGTTTAAATAGTAGAGTTTAAATAGTAGAGTTTAAATAGTAGAGTTTAAATAGTAGAGTTTAGATGGTAGAGTTTAGATAGTAGAGTTTAAATAGTAGAGTTTAAATAGTAGAGTTTAAATAGTAGAGTTTAAATAGTAGAGTTTAAATAGTAGAGTTAGAGTTTAAATAGTAGAGTTTAAATAGTAGAGTTTAAATAGTAGAGTTTAAATAGTAGAGTTTAAATAGTAGAGTTAGAGTTTAAATAGTAGAGATTAAATAGTAGAGTTTAAATAGTAGAGTTTAAATAGTATAGTTTAAATAGTAGAGTTTAATTAGTAGAGTTTAAATAGTAGAGTTTAAATAGTAGAGTTTAAAAAGTAGAGTTTAAATAGTAGAGTTTAAATAGAAGAGTTTAAATAGTAGAGTTTAAATAGTTGCGTTTAAATAGTAGAGTTTAAATAGTAGAGTTTAAATAGTGGAGTTTAAATAGTGGAGTTTAAATAGTGGAGTTTAAATAGTAGAGTTTAAAAAGTAGAGTTTAAATAGTAGAGTTTAAATAGTAGAGTTAGAGTTTAAATAGTAGAGATTAAATAGTAGAGTTTAAATAGTAGAGTTTAAATAGTAGAGTTTAAATAGTAGAGTTTAGATAGTAGAGTTTAGATAGTAGAGTTTAGATAGTAGAGTTTAAATAGTAGAGTTTAAATAGTAGAGTTTAAATAGTAGAGTTAGAGTTTAAATAGTAGAGTTTAAATAGTATAGTTTAAATAGTATAGTTTAAATAGTAGAGTTTAAATAGTAGAGTTTAATTAGTAGAGTTTAAATAGTAGAGTTTAAATAGTAGAGTTTAAATAGTAGAGTTTAAATAGTAGAGTTTAAATAGTAGAGTTTAAATAGTAGCGTTTAAATAGTAGAGTTTAAATAGTAGAGTTTAAATAGTAGAGTTTATATAGTAGAGTTTAAAAAGTAGAGTTTAAATAGTAGAGTTTAAATAGTAGAGTATAAATATTAGAGTTTAAATAGTAGAGTTTAAATAGTAGAGTTTAAATAGTAGAGTTTAAATAGTAGAGTTTAAATAGTAGAGTTTAAATAGTAGAGCTTAAATAGTAGAGTTTAAATAGTAGAGTTTAAATAGTAGAGTTTAAATAGTGGAGTTTAAATAGTAGAGTTTAATTAGTAGAGTTTAAATAGTGGAGTTTAAATAGTAGAGTTTAAATAGTAGAGTTTAAATAGTGGAGTTTAAATAGTGGAGTTTAAATAGTAGAGCTTAAATAGTAAAGTTTATATAGTAGAGTTTAAAAAGTAGAGTTTAAATAGTAGAGTTTAAATAGTAGAGTTTAAATAGTAGAGTTTAAATAGTAGAGTTTAAATAGTAGAGTTTAAATAGTAGAGTTTAAATAGTAGAGTTTAAATAGTAGAGTTTAAATAGTAGAGTTTATATAGTAGAGTTTAAAAAGTAGAGTTTAAATAGTAGAGTTTAAATAGTAGAGTATAAATAGTAGAGTTTAAATAGTAGAGTTTAAATAGTAGTGTTTAAATAGTAGAGTTTAAATAGTAGAGTTTAAATAGTAGAGTTTAAATAGTGGAGTTTAAATAGTAGAGTTTAAATAGTAGAGTTTAAATAGTAGAGTTTAAACAGTAGAGTTTAAATAGTAGAGTTTAAATAGTAGAGTTTAAATAGTAGAGTTTAAATAGTAGAGTTTAAATAGTGGAATAAATAGTAGAGTTTAAATAGTGGAGTTTAAATAGTAGAGTTTAAATAGTAGAGTTTAAATAGTAGAGTTTAAATAGGGGAGTTTAAATAGTGGAGTTTAAATAGTAGAGCTTAAATAGTAAAGTTTAAATAGTAGAGTTTAAATAGTAGAGTTTAAATAGTAGAGTTTAAATAGTAGAGTTTAAATAGTAGAGTTTAAATAGTAGAGTTTAAATAGTAGAGTTTAAATAGTAGAGTTTAAATAGTAGAGTTTAAATAGTAGAGTTTAGATAGTAGAGTTTAGATAGTAGAGTTTAAATAGTAGAGTTTAAATAGTAGAGTTTAAATAGTAGAGTTTAAATAGTAGAGTTTAAATAGTAGAGTTAGAGTTTAAATAGTAGAGTTTAAATAGTAGAGTTAGAGTTTAAATAGTAGAGTTTAAATAGTAGAGTTTAAATAGTAGAGTTTAAATAGTAGAGTTTAAATAGTAGAGTTTAAATAGTAGAGTTTAAATAGTAGAGTTTAAATAGTAGAGTTTATATAGTAGAGTTTAAAAAGTAGAGTTTAAATAGTAGAGTGTAAATAGTAGAGTATAAATAGTAGAGTTTAAATAGTAGAGTTTAAATAGTAGTGTTTAAATAGTAGAGTTTAAATAGTAGAGTTTAAATAGTAGAGTTTAAATAGTGGAGTTTAAATAGTAGAGTTTAAATAGTAGAGTTTAAATAGTAGAGTTTAAATAGTAGAGTTTAAATAGTAGAGTTTAAATAGTAGAGTTTAAATAGTAGAGTTTAAATAGTAGAGTTTAAATAGCAGAGTTTAAATAGCAGAGTTTATATAGCAGAGTTTAAATAGTAGAGTTTAAATAGTAGAGATTAAATAGTAGAGTTTAAATAGTAGAGTTTAAATAGTAGAGTTTAAATAGTAGAGTTTAAATAGTAGAGTTTAAATAGTAGAGTTTAAAAAGTAGAGTTTAAATAATAGAGTTTAAATAGTAGAGTTTAAATAGTAGAGTTTAAATAGTAGAGTTTAAATAGTAGAGTTTAAATAGTTGAGTATAAATAGTAGAGTTTAAATAGTAAAGTTTAAATAGTAGAGTTAGAGTTTAAATAGTAGAGTTTAAATAGTAGAGTTTAAATAGTAGAGTTTAAATAGTAGAGTTTAAAAAGTAGAGTTTAAAAAGTAGAGTTTAAATAGTAGAGTTTAAATAGTAGAGTTTAAATAGTAGAGTTTAAATAGTAGAGTTTAAATAGTAGAGTTTAAATAGTAGAGTTTAAATAGTAGAGTTTAAATAGTAGAGTTTAAATAGTAGAGTTTAAATAGTAGAGTTTAATTAGTAGAGTTTAAATAGTAGAGTTTAAATAGTAGAGTTTAAATAGTAGAGTTTAAATAGTAGAGTTTAGATAGTAGAGTTTAGATAGTAGAGTTTAGATAGTAGAGTTTAAATAGTAGAGTTTAAATAATAGAGTTTAAATAGTAGAGTTTAAATAGTAGAGTTTAAATAGTAGAGTTTAGATAGTAGAGTTTAGATGGTAGAGTTTAGATAGTAGAGTTTAAATAGTAGAGTTTAGATAGTAGAGTTTAAATAGTAGAGTTTAAATAGTAGAGTTTAAATAGTAGAGTTTAAATAGTAGAGTTTAGATAGTAGAGTTTAAATAGTAGAGTTTAAATAGTAGAGTTTAAATAGTAGAGTTTAAATAGTAGAGTTTAAATAGTAGAGTTTAAATAGTAGAGTTTAAATAGTAGAGTTTAAATAGTAGAGTTTAAATAGTAGAGTTTAGATGGTAGAGTTTAGATAGTAGAGTTTAAATAGTAGAGTTTAAATAGTAGAGTTTAAATAGTAGAGTTTAAATAGTAGAGTTTAAATAGTAGAGTTAGAGTTTAAATAGTAGAGTTTAAATAGTAGAGTTTAAATAGTAGAGTTTAAATAGTAGAGTTTAAATAGTAGAGTTTAAATAGTAGAGTTTAAATAGTAGAGATTAAATAGTAGAGTTTAAATAGTAGAGTTTAAATAGTAGAGTTTAATTAGTAGAGTTTAAATAGTAGAGTTTAGATAGTAGAGTTTAAATAGTAGAGTTTAAATAGTAGAGTTTAAATAGTAGAGTTTAAATAGTAGAGTTTAAATAGTAGAGTTTAAATAGTAGAGTTTAAATAGTAGAGTTTAAATAGTAGAGTTTAAATAGTAGAGTTTAAATAGTAGAGTTTAAATAGTAGAGTTTAAATAGTAGAGTTTAAATAGTAGAGTTTAAATAGTAGAGTTTAAATTGTAGAGTTAGAGTTTAAATAGTAGAGTTAGAGTTTAAATAGTAGAGTTTAAATAGTAGAGTTTAATTAGTAGAGTTTAAATAGTAGAGTTTAAATAGTAGAGTTTAAATAGTAGAGTTTAAATAGTAGAGTTTAAATAGTAGAGTTTAAAAAGTAGAGTTTAATTAGTAGAGTTTAAATAGTAGAGTTTAAATAGTAGAGTTTAAATAGTAGAGTTTAAATAGTAGAGTTTAAATAGTAGAGTTTAAATAGTAGAGTTTAAATAGTAGAGTTTAAATAGTAGAGTTTAAATAGTAGAGTTTAAATAGTAGAGTTTAAATAGCAGAGTTTAAATAGTAGAGTTTAAATAGTAGAGTTTAATTAGTAGAGTTTAAATAGTAGAGTTTAAATAGTAGAGTTTAAATAGTAGAGTTTAAATAGTAGAGTTTAGATAGTAGAGTTTAGATAGTAGAGTTTAGATAGTAGAGTTAAGATAGTAGAGTTTAAATAGTAGAGTTTAAATAGTAGAGTTTAAATAGTAGAGTTTAAATAGTAGAGTTTAAATAGTAGAGTTTAGATAGTAGAGTTTAGATGGTAGAGTTTAGATAGTAGAGTTTAAATAGTAGAGTTTAGATAGTAGAGTTTAAATAGTAGAGTTTAAATAGTAGAGTTTAAATAGTAGAGTTTAAATAGTAGAGTTTAGATAGTAGAGTTTAAATAGTAGAGTTTAAATAGTAGAGTTTAAATAGTAGAGTTTAAATAGTAGAGTTTAAATAGTAGAGTTTAAATAGTAGAGTTTAAATAGTAGAGTTTAAATAGTAGAGTTTAAATAGTAGAGTTTAAATAGTAGAGTTTAGATGGTAGAGTTTAGATAGTAGAGTTTAAATAGTAGAGTTTAAATAGTAGAGTTTAAATAGTAGAGTTTAAATAGTAGAGTTTAAATAGTAGAGTTAGAGTTTAAATAGTAGAGTTTAAATAGTAGAGTTTAAATAGTAGAGTTTAAATAGTAGAGTTTAAATAGTAGAGTTTAAATAGTAGAGTTTAAATAGTAGAGATTAAATAGTAGAGTTTAAATAGTAGAGTTTAAATAGTAGAGTTTAATTAGTAGAGTTTAAATAGTAGAGTTTAGATAGTAGAGTTTAAATAGTAGAGTTTAAATAGTAGAGTTTAAATAGTAGAGTTTAAATAGTAGAGTTTAAATAGTAGAGTTTAAATAGTAGAGTTTAAATAGTAGAGTTTAAATAGTAGAGTTTAAATAGTAGAGTTTAAATAGTAGAGTTTAAATAGTAGAGTTTAAATAGTAGAGTTTAAATAGTAGAGTTTAAATAGTAGAGTTTAAATAGTAGAGTTTAAATTGTAGAGTTAGAGTTTAAATAGTAGAGTTAGAGTTTAAATAGTAGAGTTTAAATAGTAGAGTTTAATTAGTAGAGTTTAAATAGTAGAGTTTAAATAGTAGAGTTTAAATAGTAGAGTTTAAATAGTAGAGTTTAAATAGTAGAGTTTAAAAAGTAGAGTTTAATTAGTAGAGTTTAAATAGTAGAGTTTAAATAGTAGAGTTTAAATAGTAGAGTTTAAATAGTAGAGTTTAAATAGTAGAGTTTAAATAGTAGAGTTTAAATAGTAGAGTTTAGATAGTAGAGTTTAAATAGTAGTGTTTAAATAGTAGAGTTTAAATAGTAGAGTTTAAATAGTAGAGTTTAAATAGTAGAGTTTAAATAGTAGAGTTTAAATAGTGGAGTTTAAATAGTGGAGTTTAAATAGTGGAGTTTAAATAGTGGAGTTTAAATAGTAGAGTTTAAATAGTAGAGTTTAAATAGTGGAGTTTAAATAGTAGAGTTTAAATAGTAGAGTTTAAATAGTGGAGTTTAAATAGTGGAGTTTAAATAGTAGAGTTTAAATAGTAGAGTTTAAATAGTAGAGTTTAAATAGTAGAGTTTAAATAGTAGAGTTTAAATAGTAGAGTTTAAATAGTAGAGTTTAAATAGTAGAGTTTAAATAGTAGAGTTTAAATAGTATAGTTTAATTAGTAGAGTTTAAATAGTAGAGTTTAAATAGTAGAGTTAGAGTTTAAATAGTAGAGTTTAAATAGTAGAGTTTAAATAGTAGAGTTTAAATAGTAGACTATAAATAGTAGAGTTTAAATAGTAGAGTTTAAATAGTAGTGTTTAAATAGTAGAGTTTAAATAGAAGAGTTTAAATAGTAGAGTTTAAATAGTAGAGTTTAAATAGTAGAGTTTAAATAGTAGAGTTTAAATAGTAGAGTTTAAATAGTAGAGTTTAAATAGTAGAGTTTAAATTGTGGAGTTTAAATAGTAGAGTTTAAATAGTAGAGTTTAAATAGTGGAGTTTAAATAGTGGAGTTTAAATAGTGGAGTTTAAATAGTAGAGTTTAAATAGTAGAGTTTAAATAGTAGAGTTTAAATAGTAGAGTTAGAGTTTAAATAGTAGAGTTTAAATAGTAGAGTTTAAATAGTAGAGTTTAAATAGTAGAGTTTAAAAAGTAGAATTTAAATAGTAGAGTTTAAATAGTAGAGTTTATATAGTAGAGTTTAAAAAGTAGAGTTTAAATAGTAGAGTTTAAATAGTAGAGTATAAATAGTAGAGTTTAAATAGTAGAGTTTAAATAGTAGTGTTTAAATAGTAGAGTTTAAATAGTAGAGTTTAAATAGTAGAGTTTAAATAGTAGAGTTTAAATAGTAGAGTTTAAATAGTAGAGTTTAAATAGTAGAGTTTAAATAGTAGAGTTTAAATAGTAGAGTTTAAATAGTAGAGTTTAAATAGTAGAGTTTAAATAGTAGAGTTTAGATAGTAGAGTTTAGATAGTAGAGTTTAAATAGTAGAGTTTAAATAGTAGTGTTTAAATAGTAGAGTTTAAATAGTAGAGTTTAAATATTAGAGTTTAAATAGTAGAGTTTAAATAGTGGAGTTTAAATAGTGGAGTTTAAATAATAGAGTTTAAATAGTAGAGTTTAAATAGTGGAGTTTAAATAGTAGAGTTTAAATAGTAGAGTTTAAATAGTGGAGTTTAAATAGTGGAGTTTAAATAGAGGAGTTTAAATAGTAGAGTTTAAATAGTAGAGTTTAAATAGTAGAGTTTAAATAGTAGAGTTTAAATAGTAGAGTTTAAAAAGTAGAGTTTAAATAGTAGAGTTTAAATAGTAGAGTTTAAATAGTAGAGTTTAAATAGTAGAGTTTAAATAGTAGAGTTTAAATAGTAGAGTTTAAATAGTAGAGTTTAAATAGTAGAGTTTATATAGTAGAGTTTAAAAAGTAGAGTTTAAATAGTAGAGTTTAAATAGTAGAGTATAAATAGTAGAGTTAAAATAGTAGAGTTTAAATAGTAGTGTTTAAATAGTAGAGTTTAAATAGTAGAGTTTAAATAGTAGAGTTTAAATAGTAGAGTTTAAATAGTAGAGTTTAAATAGTAGAGTTTAAATAGTAGAGTTTAAATAGTGGAGTTTAAATAGTAGAGTTTAAATAGTAGAGTTTAAATAGTGGAGTTTAAATAGTAGAGTTTAAATAGTAGAGTTTAAATAGTGGAGTTTAAATAGTGGAGTTTAAATAGTAGAGCTTAAATAGTAGAGTTTAAATAGTAGAGTTTAAATAGTAGAGTTTAAATAGTAGAGTTTAAATAGTAGAGTTTAAATAGTAGAGTTTAAATAGTAGAGTTTAAATAGTAGAGTTTAAATAGTAGAGTTTAAATAATAGAGTTAGAGTTTAAATAGTAGAGTTTAAATAGTAGTGTTTAAATAGTAGAATTTAAATAGTAGAGTTTAAATAGTAGTGTTTAGATAGTAGAGTTTAGATAGTAGAGTTTAGATAGTAGAGTTTAAATAGTAGAGTTTAAATAGTAGAGTTTAAATAGTAGAGTTTAAATAGTAGAGTTAGAGTTTAAATAGTAGAGTTTAAATAGTAGAGTTAGAGTTTAAATAGTAGAGTTTAAATAGTAGAGTTTAAATAGTAGAGTTTAAATAGTAGAGTTTAAATAGTAGAGTTTAAATAGTAGAGTTTAAATAGTAGAGTTTAAATAGTAGAGTTTAAATAGTAGAGTTTAAATAGTAGAGTTTAAATAGTAGAGTTTAAATAGTAGAGTTTATATAGTAGAGTTTAAAAAGTAGAGTTTAAATAGTAGAGTTTAAATAGTAGAGTATAAATAGTAGAGTTTAAATAGTAGAGTTTAAATAGTAGTGTTTAAATAGTAGAGTTTAAATAGTAGAGTTTAAATAGTAGAGTTTAAATAGTGGAGTTTAAATAGTAGAGTTTAAATAGTAGAGTTTAAATAATAGAGTTTAAATAGTAGAGTTTAAATAGTAGAGTTTAAATAGTAGAGTTTAAATAGCAGAGTTTAAATAGCGGAGTTTAAATAGCAGAGTTTATATAGCAGAGTTTAAATAGTAGAGTTTAAATAGTAGAGATTAAATAGTAGAGTTTAAATAGTAGAGTTTAAATAGTAGAGTTTAAATAGTATAGTTTAAATAGTAGAGTTTAAATAGTAGAGTTTAAATAGTAGAGTTTAAATAATAGAGTTTAAATAGTAGAGTTTAAATAGTAGAGTTTAAATAGTAGAGTTTAAATAGTAGAGTTTAAATAGTTGAGTATAAATAGTAGAGTTTAAATAGTAAAGTTTAAATAGTAAAGTTAGAGTTTAAATAGTAGAGTTTAAATAGTAGAGTTTAAATAGTAGAGTTTAAATAGTAGAGTTTAAATAGTAGAGTTTAATTAGTAGAGTTTTAATAGTAGAGTTTAAATAGTAGAGTTTAAATAGTAGAGTTTAAATAGTAGAGTTTAGATAGTAGAGTTTAGATAGTAGAGTTTAGATAGTAGAGTTTAAATAGTAGAGTTTAAATAGTAGAGTTTAAATAATAGAGTTTAAATAGTAGAGTTTAAATAGTAGAGTTTAGATAGTAGAGTTTAGATAGTAGAGTTTAGATAGTAGAATTTAAATAGTAGAGTTTAGATAGTAGAGTTTAAATAGTAGAGTTTAAATAGTAGAGTTTAAATAGTAGAGTTTAAATAGTAGAGTTTAAATAGTAGAGTTTAGATAGTAGAGTTTAGATAGTAGAGTTTAGATAGTAGAGTTTAAATAGTAGAGTTTAAATAGTAGAGTTTAAATAGTAGAGTTTAAATAGTAGAGTTTAAATAGTAGAGTTTAAATAGTAGAGTTTAAATAGTAGAGTTTAAATAGTAGAGTTTAAATAGTAGAGTTTAGATAGTAGAGTTTAGATAGTAGAGTTTAAATAGTAGAGTTTAAATAGTAGAGTTTAAATAGTAGAGTTAGAGTTTAAATAGTAGAGTTTAAATAGTAGAGTTTAAATAGTAGAGTTTAAATAGTAGAGTTTAAATAGTAGAGTTAGAGTTTAAATAGTAGAGATTAAATAGTAGAGTTTAAATGGTAGAGTTTAAATAGTATAGTTTAAATAGTAGAGTTTATTTAGTAGAGTTTAAATAGTAGAGTTTAGATAGTAGAGTTTAAATAGTAGAGTTTAAATAGTAGAGTTTAAATAGTAGAGTTTAAATAGTAGACTTTAAATAGTAGAGTTTAAATAGCAGAGTTTAAATAGTTGAGTTTAAATAGTAGAGTTTAAATAGTAGAGTTTAAATAGTAGAGTTTAAATAGTAGAGTTTAAATAGTAGAGTTTAAATAGTAGAGTTTAAATAGTAGAGTTTAAATAGTAGAGTTAGAGTTTAAATAGTAGAGTTTAAATAGTAGAGTTTAATTAGTAGAGTTTAAATAGTAGAGTTTAAATAGTAGAGTTTAAATAGTAGAGATTAAATAGTAGAGTTTAAATAGTAGAGTTTAAATAGTAGAGTTTAAATAGTAGAGTTTAAATAGTAGAGTTTAAATAGTAGAGTTTAAAAAGTAGAGTTTAATTAGTAGAGTTTAAATAGTAGAGTTTAAATAGTAGAGTTTAAATAGTAGAGTTTAAATAGTAGAGTTTAAATAGTAGAGTTTAAATAGTAGAGTTTAAATAGTAGAGTTTAAATAGTAGAGTTTAAATAGTAGAGTTTAAATAGTAGAGTTTAAATAGTAGAGTTTAAATAGTAGAGTTTAAATAGTAGAGTTTAAAAAGTAGAGTTTAATTAGTAGAGTTTAAATAGTAGAGTTTAAATAGTAGAGTGTAAATAGTAGAGTTTAAATAGTAGAGTTTAAATAGTAGAGTTTAAATAGTAGAGTTTAAATAGTAGAGTTTAGATAGTAGAGTTTAAATAGTAGTGTTTAAATAGTAGAGTTTAAATAGTAGAGTTTAAATAGTAGAGTTTAAATAGTAGAGTTTAAATAGTAGAGTTTAAATATTGGAGTTTAAATAGTGGAGTTTAAATAGTGGAGTTTAAATAGTGGAGTTTAAATAGTAGAGTTTAAATAGTAGAGTTTAAATAGTGGAGTTTAAATAGTAGAGTTTAAATAGTAGAGTTTAAATAGTGGAGTTTAAATAGTGGAGTTTAAATAGTAGAGTTTAAATAGTAGAGTTTAAATAGTAGAGTTTAAATAGTAGAGTTTAAATAGTAGAGTTTAAATAGTAGAGTTTAAATAGTAGAGTTTAAATAGTAGAGTTTAAATAGTAGAGTTTAAATAGTATAGTTTAATTAGTAGAGTTTAAATAGTAGAGTTTAAATAGTAGAGTTAGAGTTTAAATAGTAGAGTTTAAATAGTAGAGTTTAAATAGTAGAGTTTAAATAGTAGACTATAAATAGTAGAGTTTAAATAGTAGAGTTTAAATAGTAGTGTTTAAATAGTAGAGTTTAAATAGAAGAGTTTAAATAGTAGAGTTTAAATAGTAGAGTTTAAATAGTAGAGTTTAAATAGTGGAGTTTAAATAGTGGAGTTTAAATAGTGGAGTTTAAATAGTAGAGTTTAAATAGTAGAGTTTAAATAGTAGAGTTAGAGTTTAAATAGTAGAGTTTAAATAGTAGAGTTTAAATAGTAGAGTTTAAATAGTAGAGTTTAAAAAGTAGAATTTAAATAGTAGTGTTTAAATAGTAGAGTTTATATAGTAGAGTTTAAAAAGTAGAGTTTAAATAGTAGAGTTTAAATAGTAGAGTATAAATAGTAGAGTTTAAATAGTAGAGTTTAAATAGTAGTGTTTAAATAGTAGAGTTTAAATAGTAGAGTTTAAATAGTAGAGTTTAAATAGTAGAGTTTAAATAGTAGAGTTTAAATAGTAGAGTTTAAATAGTAGAGTTTAAATAGTAGAGTTTAAATAGTAGAGTTTAAATAGTAGAGTTTAAATAGTAGAGTTTAAATAGTAGAGTTTAGATAGTAGAGTTTAGATAGTAGAGTTTAAATAGTAGAGTTTAAATAGTAGTGTTTAAATATTAGAGTTTAAATAGTAGAGTTTAAATATTAGAGTTTAAATAGTAGAGTTTAAATAGTGGAGTTTAAATAGTGGAGTTTAAATAATAGAGTTTAAATAGTAGAGTTTAAATAGTGGAGTTTAAATAGTAGAGTTTAAATAGTAGAGTTTAAATAGTGGAGTTTAAATAGTGGAGTTTAAATAGAGGAGTTTAAATAGTAGAGTTTAAATAGTAGAGTTTAAATAGTAGAGTTTAAATAGTAGAGTTTAAATAGTAGAGTTTAAAAAGTAGAGTTTAAATAGTAGAGTTTAAATAGTAGAGTTTAAATAGTAGAGTTTAAATAGTAGAGTTTAAATAGTAGAGTTTAAATAGTAGAGTTTAAATAGTAGAGTTTAAATAGTAGAGTTTATATAGTAGAGTTTAAAAAGTAGAGTTTAAATAGTAGAGTATAAATAGTAGAGTTAAAATAGTAGAGTTTAAATAGTAGTGTTTAAATAGTAGAGTTTAAATAGTAGAGTTTAAATAGTAGAGTTTAAATAGTAGAGTTTAAATAGTAGAGTTTAAATAGTAGAGTTTAAATAGTAGAGTTTAAATAGTGGAGTTTAAATAGTAGAGTTTAAATAGTAGAGTTTAAATAGTGGAGTTTAAATAGTAGAGTTTAAATAGTAGAGTTTAAATAGTGGAGTTTAAATATTGGAGTTTAAATAGTAGAGCTTAAATAGTAGAGTTTAAATAGTAGAGTTTAAATAGTAGAGTTTAAATAGTAGAGTTTAAATAGTAGAGTTTAAATAGTAGAGTTTAAATAGTAGAGTTTAAATAGTAGAGTTTAAATAGTAGAGTTTAAATAATAGAGTTAGAGTTTAAATAGTAGAGTTTAAATAGTAGTGTTTAAATAGTAGAATTTAAATAGTAGAGTTTAAATAGTAGTGTTTAGATAGTAGAGTTTAGATAGTAGAGTTTAGATAGTAGAGTTTAAATAGTAGAGTTTAAATAGTAGAGTTTAAATAGTAGAGTTTAAATAGTAGAGTTAGAGTTTAAATAGTAGAGTTTAAATAGTAGAGTTAGAGTTTAAATAGTAGAGTTTAAATAGTAGAGTTTAAATAGTAGAGTTTAAATAGTAGAGTTTAAATAGTAGAGTTTAAATAGTAGAGTTTAAATAGTAGAGTTTAAATAGTAGAGTTTAAATAGTAGAGTTTAAACAGTAGAGTTTAAATAGTAGAGTTTATATAGTAGAGTTTAAAAAGTAGAGTTTAAATAGTAGAGTTTAAATAGTAGAGTATAAATAGTAGAGTTTAAATAGTAGAGTTTAAATAGTAGTGTTTAAATAGTAGAGTTTAAATAGTAGAGTTTAAATAGTAGAGTTTAAATAGTGGAGTTTAAATAGTAGAGTTTAAATAGTAGAGTTTAAATAATAGAGTTTAAATAGTAGAGTTTAAATAGTAGAGTTTAAATAGTAGAGTTTAAATAGTAGAGTTTAAATAGCAGAGTTTAAATAGCGGAGTTTAAATAGCAGAGTTTATATAGCAGAGTTTAAATAGTAGAGTTTAAATAGTAGAGATTAAATAGTAGAGTTTAAATAGTAGAGTTTAAATAGTAGAGTTTAAATAGTAGAGTTTAAATAGTAGAGTTTAAATAGTAGAGTTTAAATAGTAGAGTTTAAATAATAGAGTTTAAATAGTAGAGTTTAAATAGTAGAGTTCAAATAGTAGAGTTTAAATAGTAGAGTTTAAATAGTTGAGTATAAATAGTAGAGTTTAAATAGTAAAGTTTAAATAGTAAAGTTAGAGTTTAAATAGTAGAGTTTAAATAGTAGAGTTTAAATAGTAGAGTTTAAATAGTAGAGTTTAAATAGTAGAGTTTAATTAGTAGAGTTTTAATAGTAGAGTTTAAATAGTAGAGTTTAAATAGTAGAGTTTAAATAGTAGAGTTTAGATAGTAGAGTTTAGATAGTAGAGTTTAGATAGTAGAGTTTAAATAGTAGAGTTTAAATAGTAGAGTTTAAATAATAGAGTTTAAATAGTAGAGTTTAAATAGTAGAGTTTAGATAGTAGAGTTTAGATAGTAGAGTTTAGATAGTAGAATTTAAATAGTAGAGTTTAGATAGTAGAGTTTAAATAGTAGAGTTTAAATAGTAGAGTTTAAATAGTAGAGTTTAAATAGTAGAGTTTAAATAGTAGAGTTTAGATAGTAGAGTTTAGATAGTAGAGTTTAGATAGTAGAGTTTAAATAGTAGAGTTTAAATAGTAGAGTTTAAATAGTAGAGTTTAAATAGTAGAGTTTAAATAGTAGAGTTTAAATAGTAGAGTTTAAATAGTAGAGTTTAAATAGTAGAGTTTAGATAGTAGAGTTTAGATAGTAGAGTTTAAATAGTAGAGTTTAAATAGTAGAGTTTAAATAGTAGAGTTAGAGTTTAAATAGTAGAGTTTAAATAGTAGAGTTTAAATAGTAGAGTTTAAATAGTAGAGTTTAAATAGTAGAGTTAGAGTTTAAATAGTAGAGATTAAATAGTAGAGTTTAAATGGTAGAGTTTAAATAGTATAGTTTAAATAGTAGAGTTTAATTAGTAGAGTTTAAATAGTAGAGTTTAGATAGTAGAGTTTAAATAGTAGAGTTTAAATAGTAGAGTTTAAATAGTAGAGTTTAAATAGTAGACTTTAAATAGTAGAGTTTAAATAGCAGAGTTTAAATAGTTGAGTTTAAATAGTAGAGTTTAAATAGTAGAGTTTAAATAGTAGAGTTTAAATAGTAGAGTTTAAATAGTAGAGTTTAAATAGTAGAGTTTAAATAGTAGAGTTTAAATAGTAGAGTTTAAATAGTAGAGTTAGAGTTTAAATAGTAGAGTTTAAATAGTAGAGTTTAATTAGTAGAGTTTAAATAGTAGAGTTTAAATAGTAGAGTTTAAATAGTAGAGATTAAATAGTAGAGTTTAAATAGTAGAGTTTAAATAGTAGAGTTTAAATAGTAGAGTTTAAATAGTAGAGTTTAAATAGTAGAGTTTAAAAAGTAGAGTTTAATTAGTAGAGTTTAAATAGTAGAGTTTAAATAGTAGAGTTTAAATAGTAGAGTTTAAATAGTAGAGTTTAAATAGTAGAGTTTAAATAGTAGAGTTTAAATAGTAGAGTTTAAATAGTAGAGTTTAAATAGTAGAGTTTAAATAGTAGAGTTTAAATAGTAGAGTTTAAAAAGTAGAGTTTAATTAGTAGAGTTTAAATAGTAGAGTTTAAATAGTAGAGTTTAAATAGTAGAGTTTAAATAGTGGAGTTTAAATAGTGGAGTTTAAATAGTGGAGTTTAAATAGTAGAGTTTAAATAGTAGAGTTTAACCCCTCCGCGACGGGAAAACTATGGATAGCCATTTTGTCAGTCCGGGGCTAGTCTTACTTTCCCTACTGTGTGGCCGGGCGCTTTTGGCCGATTTTTCCAAAATCGCTCTATTCCACTTACTCTGTACGTCTAAACTACGATACTGAACAACTTAAATTTGGTCTTGTTAGCACCATCAACTCTTCCTCTTTCCAATAAAACCAACCCCAGCTCTCTACGACTCTCCGTTGCCGAGAAAGTAAGTGAGGAATGAAGGGTACTTTTTCGTGTGAGCGCGGCCGTGTTCGCTTAGGTGGCGTGGCTGTGACGACAACTGAACGTGGCCCGCGCGGGTGGCGGTCAGTGTTGTAAGTAAGCGTGGCGCACCACAGAATCGGACACGCACGAGAAATCTAATCCACATCCATCCATGTTTACAGTCAGTAACACACTGACTGACGATGGTGATTTGTAGGGATGGTGGTGAAGTATAGCCAAGTGAAAAAAAAACCGCCAAATTGGGCTCGCAAATGCCGACATTGGCAATAGCGGTGCTTCATCTCGTCCGGTCACCACATGGCACGGGTGTACGACACCACCCGGAGGTTTCCTGGGTCCGTTTATGACCGCGGACCGGACGTTAAGGGTTAAATAGTGGAGTTTAAATAGCAGAGTTTAAATAGTAGAGATTAAATAGTGGAGTTTAAATAGTGGAGTTTAAATAGTGGAGTTTAAATAGTAGAGTTTAAATAGTATAGTTTAAATAGTAGAGTTTAAATAGTAGAGTTTAAATAGTAGAGTTAGAGTTTAAATAGTAGAGTTTAAATAGTAGAGTTTAAATAGTAGAGTTTAAATAGTAGACTATAAATAGTAGAGTTTAAATAGTAGAGTTTAAATAGTAGTGTTTAAATAGTAGAGTTTAAATAGTAGAGTTTAAATAGTAGAGTTTAAATAGTAGAGTTTAAATAGTAGAGTTTAAATAGTAGAGTTTATATAGTGGAGTTTAAATAGTAGAGTTTAAATAGTAGAGTTTAAATAGTGGAGTTTAAATAGTAGAGTTTAAATAGTAGAGTTTAAATAGTGGAGTTTAAATAGTGGAGTTTAAATAGTGGAGTTTAAATAGTAGAGTTTAAATAGTAGAGTTTAAATAGTAGAGTTTATATAGTAGAGTTTAAATAGTAGAGTTTAAATAGTAGAGTTTAAATAGTAGAGTTTAAATAGTAGAGTTTAAATAGTAGAGTTTAAATAGTAGAGTTTAAATAGTAGAGTTTAAATAGTAGAGTTAGAGTTTAAATAGTAGAGTTTAAATAGTAGAATTTAAATAGTAGAGTTTAAATAGTAGAGTTTAGATAGTAGAGTTTAGATAGTAGAGTTTAGATAGTAGAGTTTAGATAGTAGAGTTTAAATAGTAGAGTTTAAATAGTAGAGTTTAAATAGTAGAGTTAGAGTTTAAATAGTAGAGTTTAAATAGTAGAGTTTAAATAGTATAGTTTAAATAGTAGAGTTTAATTAGTAGAGTTTAAATAGTAGAGTTTAAATATTAGAGTTTAAATAGTAGAGTTAGAGTTTAAATAGTAGAGTTTAAATAGTAGAGTTTAAATAGTAGAGTTTAAATAGTAGAGTTTAAATAGTAGAGTTTAAATAGTAGAGTTTAAATAGTAGAGTTTAAATAGTAGAGTTTAAATAGTAGAGTTTAAATAGTAGAGTTTAAATAGTAGAGTTTAAATAGTAGAGTTTAAAAAGTAGAGTTTAATTAGTAGAGTTTAAATAGTAGAGTTTAAATAGTAGAGTTTAAATAGCAGAGTTTAAATAGTAGAGTTTAAATAGTAGAGTTTAAATAGTAGAGTTTAGATAGTAGAGTTTAAATAGTAGTGTTTAAATAGTAGTGTTTAAATAGTAGAGTTTAAATAGTAGAGTTTAAATAGTAGAGTTTAAATAGTAGAGTTTAAATAGTAGAGTTTAAATAGTAGAGTTTAAATAGTGGAGTTTAAATAGTAGAGTTTAAATAGTAGAGTTTAAATAGTAGAGTTTAAATAGTAGAGTTTAAATAGTAGAGTTTAAATAGTAGAGTTTAAATAGTAGAGTTTAAATAGTAGAGTTTAAATAGTATAGTTTAAATAGTAGAGTTTAAATAGTAGAGTTTAAATAGTAGAGTTAGAGTTTAAATAGTAGAGTTTAAATAGTAGAGTTTAAATAGTAGAGTTTAAATAGTAGACTATAAATAGTAGAGTTTAAATAGTAGAGTTTAAATAGTAGTGTTTAAATAGTAGAGTTTAAATAGAAGATTTTAAATAGTAGAGTTTAAATAGTAGAGTTTAAATAGTAGAGTTTAAATAGTAGAGTTTAAATAGTGGAGTTTAAATAGTGGAGTTTAAATAGTAGAGTTTAAATAGTAGAGTTTAAATAGTGGAGTTTAAATAGTAGAGTTTAAATAGTAGAGTTTAAATAGTGGAGTTTAAATAGTGGAGTTTAAATAGTGGAGTTTAAATAGTAGAGTTTAAATAGTAGAGTTTAAATAGTAGAGTTTAAATAGTAGAGTTTAAATAGTAGAGTTTAAATAGTAGAGTTTAAATAGTAGAGTTTAAATAGTAGAGTTTAAATAGTAGAGTTAGAGTTTAAATAGTAGATTTTAAATAGTAGAGTTTAAATAGTAGAATTTAAATAGTAGAGTTTAAATAGTAGAGTTTAGATAGTAGAGTTTAGATAGTAGAGTTTAGATAGTAGAGTTTAGATAGTAGAGTTTAAATAGTAGAGTTTAAATAGTAGAGTTAGAGTTTAAATAGTAGAGTTTAAATAGTAGAGTTTAAATAGTAGAGTTTAATTAGTAGAGTTTAAATAGTAGAGTTTAAATAGTAGAGTTTAAATAGTAGAGTTTAAATAGTAGAGTTTAAATAGTAGAGTTTAAATAGTAGAGTTTAAATAGTAGAGTTTAAATAGTAGAGTTTAAATAGTAGAGTTTAAATAGTAGAGTTTAAATAGTAGAGTTTAAATAGTAGAGTTTGAATAGTAGAGTTAGAGTTTAAATAGTAGAGTTTAAATAGTAGAGTTTAAATAGTAGAGTTTAAATAGTGGAGTTTAAATAGTGGAGTTTAAATAGTGGAGTTTAAATAGTAGAGTTTAAATAGTATAGTTTAAATAGTAGAGTTTAAATAGTAGAGTTTAAATAGTAGAGTTAGAGTTTAAATAGTAGAGTTTAAATAGTAGAGTTTAAATAGTAGAGTTTAAATAGTAGACTATAAATAGTAGAGTTTAAATAGTAGAGTTTAAATAGTAGTGTTTAAATAGTAGAGTTTAAATAGTAGAGTTTAAATAGTAGAGTTTAAATAGTAGAGTTTAAATAGTAGAGTTTAAATAGTAGAGTTTATATAGTGGAGTTTAAATAGTAGAGTTTAAATAGTAGAGTTTAAATAGTGGAGTTTAAATAGTAGAGTTTAAATAGTAGAGTTTAAATAGTGGAGTTTAAATAGTGGAGTTTAAATAGTGGAGTTTAAATAGTAGAGTTTAAATAGTAGAGTTTATATAGTAGAGTTTAAATAGTAGAGTTTAAATAGTAGAGTTTAAATAGTAGAGTTTAAATAGTAGAGTTTAAATAGTAGAGTTTAAATAGTAGAGTTTAAATAGTAGAGTTTAAATAGTAGAGTTTAAATAGTAGAGTTAGAGTTTAAATAGTAGAGTTTAAATAGTAGAATTTAAATAGTAGAGTTTAAATAGTAGAGTTTAGATAGTAGAGTTTAGATAGTAGAGTTTAGATAGTAGAGTTTAGATAGTAGAGTTTAAATAGTAGAGTTTAAATAGTAGAGTTTAAATAGTAGAGTTAGAGTTTAAATAGTAGAGTTTAAATAGTAGAGTTTAAATAGTATAGTTTAAATAGTAGAGTTTAATTAGTAGAGTTTAAATAGTAGAGTTTAAATATTAGAGTTTAAATAGTAGAGTTAGAGTTTAAATAGTAGAGTTTAAATAGTAGAGTTTAAATAGTAGAGTTTAAATAGTAGAGTTTAAATAGTAGAGTTTAAATAGTAGAGTTTAAATAGTAGAGTTTAAATAGTAGAGTTTAAATAGTAGAGTTTAAATAGTAGAGTTTAAATAGTAGAGTTTAAATAGTAGAGTTTAAAAAGTAGAGTTTAATTAGTAGAGTTTAAATAGTAGAGTTTAAATAGTAGAGTTTAAATAGCAGAGTTTAAATAGTAGAGTTTAAATAGTAGAGTTTAAATAGTAGAGTTTAGATAGTAGAGTTTAAATAGTAGTGTTTAAATAGTAGTGTTTAAATAGTAGAGTTTAAATAGTAGAGTTTAAATAGTAGAGTTTAAATAGTAGAGTTTAAATAGTAGAGTTTAAATAGTAGAGTTTAAATAGTGGAGTTTAAATAGTAGAGTTTAAATAGTAGAGTTTAAATAGTAGAGTTTAAATAGTAGAGTTTAAATAGTAGAGTTTAAATAGTAGAGTTTAAATAGTAGAGTTTAAATAGTAGAGTTTAAATAGTATAGTTTAAATAGTAGAGTTTAAATAGTAGAGTTTAAATAGTAGAGTTAGAGTTTAAATAGTAGAGTTTAAATAGTAGAGTTTAAATAGTAGAGTTTAAATAGTAGACTATAAATAGTAGAGTTTAAATAGTAGAGTTTAAATAGTAGTGTTTAAATAGTAGAGTTTAAATAGAAGAGTTTAAATAGTAGAGTTTAAATAGTAGAGTTTAAATAGTAGAGTTTAAATAGTAGAGTTTAAATAGTGGAGTTTAAATAGTGGAGTTTAAATAGT
The DNA here is from genome assembly GCA_034508575.1 of Petrolisthes manimaculis. Taxonomy (NCBI): domain Eukaryota; kingdom Metazoa; phylum Arthropoda; class Malacostraca; order Decapoda; family Porcellanidae; genus Petrolisthes; species Petrolisthes manimaculis. Next base: position 271,959 of record JAWZYT010000498.1, on the reverse strand, counting down.
AGAGTTTAAATAGTAGAGTTTAAATAGTGGAGTTTAAATAGTAGAGTTTAAATAGTAGAGTTTAAATAGTGGAGTTTAAATAGTAGAGTTAGAGTTTAAATAGTAGATTTTAAATAGTAGAGTTTAAATAGTAGAATTTAAATAGTAGAGTTTAAATAGTAGAGTTTAGATAGTAGAGTTTAGATAGTAGAGTTTAGATAGTAGAGTTTAGATAGTAGAGTTTAAATAGTAGAGTTTAAATAGTAGAGTTAGAGTTTAAATAGTAGAGTTTAAATAGTAGAGTTTAAATAGTAGAGTTTAATTAGTAGAGTTTAAATAGTAGAGTTTAAATAGTAGAGTTTAAATAGTAGAGTTTAAATAGTAGAGTTTAAATAGTAGAGTTTAAATAGTAGAGTTTAAATAGTAGAGTTTAAATAGTAGAGTTTAAATAGTAGAGTTTAAATAGTAGAGTTTAAATAGTAGAGTTTAAATAGTAGAGTTTAAATAGTAGAGTTAGAGTTTAAATAGTAGAGTTTAAATAGTAGAGTTTAAATAGTAGAGTTTAAATAGTAGAGTTTAAATAGTAGAGTTTAGATAGTAGAGTTTAGATAGTAGAGTTTAGATAGTAGAGTTTAAATAGTAGAGTTTAAATAGTAGAGTTTAAATAGTAGAGTTAGAGTTTAAATAGTAGAGTTTAAATAGTAGAGTTAGAGTTTAAATAGTAGAGTTTAAATAGTATAGTTTAAATAGTATAGTTTAAATAGTAGAGTTTAAATAGTAGAGTTTAATTAGTAGAGTTTAAATAGTAGAGTTTAAATAGTAGAGTTTAAATAGTAGAGTTTAAATAGTAGAGTTTAAATAGTAGAGTTTAAATAGTAGAGTTTAAATAGTAGAGTTTAAATAGTAGAGTTTAAATAGTAGAGTTTATATAGTAGAGTTTAAAAAGTAGAGTTTAAATAGTAGAGTTTAAATAGTAGAGTATAAATAGTAGAGTTTAAATAGTAGAGTTTAAATTGTAGTGTTTAAATAGTAGAGTTTAAATAGTAGAGTTTAAATAGTAGAGTTTAAATAGTAGAGTTTAAATAGTAGAGTTTAAATAGTAGAGTTTAAAAAGTAGAGTTTAAATAGTGGAGTTTAAATAGTAGAGTTTAAATAGTAGAGTTTAAATAGTAGAGTTTAAATAGTAGAGTTTAAATAGTGGAGTTTAAATAGTGGAGTTTAAATAGTGGAGTTTAAATAGTAGAGCATAAATAGTAGAGTTTAAATAGTAGAGTTTAAATAGTAGAGTTTAAATAGTAGAGTTTAAATAGTAGAGTTTAAATAGTAGAGTTTAAATAGTAGAGTTAGAGTTTAAATAGTAGAGTTAGAGTTTAAATAGTAGAGTTTAAATAGTAGAGTTTAAATAGTAGAATTTAAATAGTAGAGTTTAAATAGTAGAGTTTAGATAGTAGAGTTTAGATAGTAGAGTTTAGAGAGTAGAGTTTAAATAGTAGAGCTTAAATAGTAGAGTTTAAATAGTAGAGTTTAAATAGTAGAGTTAGAGTTTAAATAGTAGAGTTTAAATAGTAGAGTTTAAATAGTAGAGTTTAATTAGTAGAGTTTAAATAGTAGAGTTTAAATAGTAGAGTTTAAATAGTAGAGTTTAAATAGTAGAGTTTAAATAGTAGAGTTTAAATAGTAGAGTTTAAATAGTAGAGTTTAAATAGTAGAGTTTAAAAAGTAGAGTTTAAATAGTAGAGTTTAAATAGTAGAGTATAAATAGTAGAGTTTAAATAGTAGAGTTTAAATAGTAGTGTTTAAATAGTAGAGTTTAAATAGTAGAGTTTAAATAGTAGAGTTTAAATAGTGGAGTTTAAATAGTAGAGTTTAAATAGTAGAGTTTAAATAGTAGAGTTTAAATAGTAGAGTTTAAATAGTAGAGTTTAAATAGTAGAGTTTAGATAGTAGAGTTTAGATAGTAGAGTTTAGATAGTAGAGTTTAAATAGTAGAGTTTAAATAGTAGAGTTTAAATAGTAGAGTTAGAGTTTAAATAGTAGAGTTTAAATAGTAGAGTTAGAGTTTAAATAGTAGAGTTTAAATAGTATAGTTTAAATAGTATAGTTTAAATAGTAGAGTTTAAATAGTAGAGTTTAATTAGTAGAGTTTAAATAGTAGAGTTTAAATAGTAGAGTTTAAATAGTAGAGTTTAAATAGTAGAGTTTAAATAGTAGAGTTTAAATAGTAGAGTTTAAATAGTAGAGTTTAAATAGTAGAGTTTATATAGTAGAGTTTAAAAAGTAGAGTTTAAATAGTAGAGTATAAATAGTAGAGTATAAATAGTAGAGTTTAAATAGTAGAGTTTAAATAGTAGTGTTTAAATAGTAGAGTTTAAATAGTAGAGTTTAAATAGTAGAGTTTAAATAGTAGAGTTTAAATAGTAGAGTTTAAATAGTAGAGTTTAAATAGTAGAGTTTAAATAGTGGAGTTTAAATAGTAGAGTTTAAATAGTAGAGTTTAAATAGTAGAGTTTAAATAGTAGAGTTTAAATAGTGGAGTTTAAATAGTGGAGTTTAAATAGTGGAGTTTAAATAGTGGAGTTTAAATAGTAGAGCATAAATAGTAGAGTTTAAATAGTAGAGTTTAAATAGTAGAGTTTAAATAGTAGAGTTTAAATAGTAGAGTATAAATAGTAGAGTTTAAATAGTAGAGTTTAAATAGTAGTGTTTAAATAGTAGAGTTTAAATAGTAGAGTTTAAATAGTAGAGTTTAAATAGTGGAGTTTAAATAGTAGAGTTTAAATAGTAGAGTTTAAATAGTAAAGTTTAAATAGTAGAGTTTAAATAGTAGAGTTTAAATAGTAGAGTTTAAATAGTAGAGTTTAAATAGTAGAGTTTAAATAGCAGAGTTTAAATAGCAGAGTTTAAATAGCAGAGTTTATATAGCAGAGTTTAAATAGTAGAGTTTAAATAGTAGAGATTAAATAGTAGAGTTTAAATAGTAGAGTTTAAATAGTAGAGTTTAAATAGTAGAGTTTAAATAGTAGAGTTTAAATAGTAGAGTTTAAATAGTAGAGTTTAAATAGTAGAGTTTAAATAATAGAGTTTAAATAGTAGAGTTTAAATAGTAGAGTTTAAATAGTAGAGTTTAAATAGTAAAGTATAAATAGTAGAGTTTAAATAGTAGAGTTTAAATAGTAGAGTTAGAGTTTAAATAGTAGAGTTTAAATAGTAGAGTTTAAATAGTAGAGTTTAAATAGTAGAGTTTAAATAGTAGAGTTTAAAAAGTAGAGTTTAAATAGTAGAGTTTAAATAGTAGAGTTTAAATAGTAGAGTTTAAATAGTAGAGTTTAAATAGTAGAGTTTAAATAGTAGAGTTTAAATAGTAGAGTTTAAATAGTAGAGTTTAAATAGTAGAGTTTAAATAGTAGAGTTTAATTAGTAGAGTTTAAATAGTAGAGTTTAAATAGTAGAGTTTAAATAGTAGAGTTTAAATAGTAGAGTTTAAATAGTAGAGTTTAGATAGTAGAGTTTAGATAGTAGAGTTTAGATAGTAGAGTTTAAATAGTAGAGTTTAAATAGTAGAGTTTAAATAGTAGAGTTTAAATAGTAGAGTTTAAATAGTAGAGTTTAGATAGTAGAGTTTAGATAGTAGAGTTTAGATAGTAGAGTTTAGATAGTAGAGTTTAGATAGTAGAGTTTAGATAGTAGAGTTTAAATAGTAAAGTTTAAATAGTAGAGTTTAAATAGTAGAGTTTAGATAGTAGAGTTTAGATAGTAGAGTTTAAATAGTAGAGTTTAAATAGTAGAGTTTAAATAGTAGAGTTTAAATAGTAGAGTTTAAATAGTAGAGTTTAAATAGTAGAGTTTAAATAGTAGAATTTAAATAGTAGAGTTTAGATGGTAGAGTTTAGATGGTAGAGTTTAAATAGTAGAGTTTAAATAGTAGAGTTTAAATAGTAGAGTTAGAGTTTAAATAGTAGAGTTTAAATAGTAGAGTTTAAATAGTAGAGTTTAAATAGTAGAGTTTAAATAGTAGAGTTAGAGTTTAAATAGTAGAGTTTAAATAGTAGAGTTTAAATAGTAGAGTTTAAATAGTAGAGTTTAAATAGTAGAGTTTAAATAGTAGAGTTTAGATAGTAGAGTTTAAATAGTAGAGTTTAAATAGTAGAGTTTAAATAGTAGAGTTTAAATAGTAGAGTTTAAATAGTAGAGTTTAAATAGTAGAGTTTAAATAGTTGAGTTTAAATAGTAGAGTTTAAATAGTAGAGTTTAAATAGTAGAGTTTAAATAGTAGAGTTTAAATAGTAGAGTTTAAATAGTAGAGTTTAAATAGTAGAGTTAGAGTTTAAATAGTAGAGTTTAAATAGTAGAGTTTAAATAGTAGAGTTTAAATAGTAGAGTTTAAATAGTAGAGCTTAAATAGTAGAGTTAGAGTTTAAATAGTAGAGTTTAAATAGTAGAGTTTAAATAGTAGAGTTTAAATAGTAGAGTTTAAATAGTAGAGTTTAAATAGTAGAGTTTAAATAGTAGAGTTTAAATAGTAGAGTTTAAATAGTAGAGTTTAAATAGTAGAGTTAGAGTTTAAATAGTAGAGTTAGAGTTTAAATAGTAGAGTTTAAATAGTAGAGTTTAAATAGTAGAATTTAAATAGTAGAGTTTAAATAGTAGAGTTTAGATAGTAGAGTTTAGATAGTAGAGTTTAGATAGTAGAGTTTAAATAGTAGAGTTTAAATAGTAGAGATTAAATAGTAGAGTTTAAATAGTAGAGTTAGAGTTTAAATAGTAGAGTTTAAATAGTAGAGTTTAAATAGTAGAGTTTAATTAGTAGAGTTTAAATAGTAGAGTTTAAATAGTAGAGTTTAAATAGTAGAGTTTAAATAGTAGAGTTTAAATAGTAGAGTTTAAATAGTAGAGTTTAAATAGTAGAGTTTAAATAGTAGAGTTTATATAGTAGAGTTTAAAAAGTAGAGTTTAAATAGTAGAGTTTAAATAGTAGTGTTTAAATAGTATTGTTTAAATAGTAGAGTTTAAATAGTAGAGTTTAAATAGTGGAGTTTAAATAGTAGAGTTTAAATAGTAGAGTTTAAATAGTAGAGTTTAAATAGTAGAGTTTAAATAGTAGAGTTTAAATAGTAGAGTTTAAATAGTAGAGTTTAAATAGCAGAGTTTAAATAGCAGAGTTTAAATAGCAGAGTTTATATAGCAGAGTTTAAATAGTAGAGTTTAAATAGTAGAGATTAAATAGTAGAGTTTAAATAGTAGAGTTTAAATAGTAGAGTTTAAATAGTAGAGTTTAAATAGTAGAGTTTAAATAGCAGAGTTTAAATAGTAGAGTTTAAATAGTAGAGTTTAAATAATAGAGTTTAAATAGTAGAGTTTAAATAGTAGAGTTTAAATAGTAGAGTTTAAATAGTAGAGTTTAAATAGTAAAGTATAAATAGTAGATTTTAAATAGTAGAGTTTAAATAGTAGAGTTAGAGTTTAAATAGTAGAGTTTAAATAGTAGAGTTTAAATAGTAGAGTTTAAATAGTAGAGTTTAAAAAGTAGAGTTTAAATAGTAGAGTTTAAATAGTAGAGTTTAAATAGTAGAGTTTAAATAGTAGAGTTTAAATAGTAGAGTTTAAATAGTAGAGTTTAAATAGTAGAGTTTAAATAGTAGAGTTTAAATAGTAGAGTTTAAATAGTAGAGTTTAAATAGTAGAGTTTAATTAGTAGAGTTTAAATAGTAGAGTTTAAATAGTAGAGTTTAAATAGTAGAGTTTAAATAGTAGAGTTTAGATAGTAGAGTTTAGATAGTAGAGTTTAGATAGTAGAGTTTAAATAGTAGAGTTTAAATAGTAGAGTTTAAATAGTAGAGTTTAAATAGTAGAGTTTAAATAGTAGAGTTTAGATAGTAGAGTTTAGATAGTAGAGTTTAGATAGTAGAGTTTAGATAGTAGAGTTTAAATAGTAGAGTTTAAATAGTAGAGTTTAAATAGTAGAGTTTAAATAGTAGAGTTTAGATAGTAGAGTTTAGATAGTAGAGTTTAAATAGTAGAGTTTAAATAGTAGAGTTTAAATAGTAGAGTTTAAATAGTAGAGTTTAAATAGTAGAGTTTAAATAGTAGAGTTTAAATAGTAGAGTTTAGATAGTAGAGTTTAGATAGTAGAGTTTAAATAGTAGAGTTTAAATAGTAGAGTTTAAATAGTAGAGTTTAAATAGTAGAGTTTAAATAGTAGAGTTTAAATAGTAGAGTTTAAATAGTAGAGTTTAAATAGTAGAGTTTAAATAGTAGAGTTTAAATAGTAGAGTTTAGATGGTAGAGTTTAGATGGTAGAGTTTAAATAGTAGAGTTTAAATAGTAGAGTTTAAATAGTAGAGTTTAAATAGTAGAGTTAGAGTTTATATAGTAGAGTTTAAATAGTAGAGTTTAAATAGTAGAGTTTAAATAGTAGAGTTTAAATAGTAGAGTTAGAGTTTAAATAGTAGAGTTTAAATAGTAGAGCTTAAATAGTAGAGTTTAAATAGTAGAGTTTAAATAGTAGAGTTTAAATAGTAGAGTTTAGATAGTAGAGTTTAAATAGTAGAGTTTAAATAGTAGAGTTTAGATAGTAGAGTTTAGATAGTAGAGCTTAGATAGTAGAGTTTAGATAGTAGAGTTTAAATAGTAGAGTTAGAGTTTAAATAGTAGAGTTTAAATAGTAGAGTTTAAATAGTAGAGTTTAAATAGTAGAGTTTAAATAGTAGAGTTTAATTAGTAGAGTTTAAATAGTAGAGTTTAAATAGTAGAGTTTAAATAGTAAAGTTTAAATAGTAGAGTTTAAATAGTAGAGTTTAAATAGTAGAGTTTAAATAGTAGAGTTTAAATAGTAGAGTTTAAATAGTAGAGTTTAAATAGTAGAGTTTAAATAGTAGAGTTTAAATAGTAGAGTTAGAGTTTAATTAGTAGAGTTTAAATAGTAGAGTTTAAATAGTAGAGTTTAAATAGTAGAGTTTAAATAGTAGAGTATAGATAGTAGAGTTTAGATAGTAGAGTTTAGATAGTAGAGTTTAAATAGTAGAGTTTAAATAGTAGAGTTTAAATAGTAGAGTTAGAGTTTAAATAGTAGAGTTTAAATAGTAGAGTTTAAATAGTAGAGTTTAAATAGTAGAGTTTAAATAGTAGAGTTTAAATAGTAGAGTTTAAATAGTAGAGTTTAAATAGTAGAGTTTAAATAGTAGAGTTTAAATAGTAGAGTTTAAATAGTAGAGTTTAAATAGTAGAGTTTATATAGTAGAGTTTAAAAAGTAGAGTTTAAATAGTAGAGTTTAAATAGTAGAGTATAAATAGTAGAGTTTAAATAGTAGAGTTTAAATAATAGAGTTTAAATAGTAGAGTTTAAATAGTAGAGTTTAAATAGTAGAGTTTAAATAGTAGAGTTTAAATAGTAGAGTTTATATAGTAGAGTTTAAAAAGTAGAGTTTAAATAGTAGAGTTTAAATAGTAGAGTATAAATAGTAGAGTTTAAATAGTAGAGTTTAAATAGTAGTGTTTAAATAGTAGAGTTTAAATAGTAGAGTTTAAATAGTAGAGTTTAAATAGTAGAGTTTAAATAGTAGAGTTTAAATAGTAGAGTTTAAATAGTAGAGTTTAAATAGTGGAGTTTAAATAGTAGAGTTTAAATAGTAGAGTTTAAATAGTAGAGTTTAAATAGTGGAGTTTAAATAGTGGAGTTTAAATAGTGGAGTTTAAATAGTGGAGTTTAAATAGCAGAGTTTAAATAGCAGAGTTTATATAGCAGAGTTTAAATAGTAGAGTTTAAATAGTAGAGATTAAATAGTAGAGTTTAAATAGTAGAGTTTAAATAGTAGAGTTTAAATAGTAGAGTTTAAATAGTAGAGTTTAAATAGTAGAGTTTAAATAGTAGAGTTTAAATAGTAGAGTTTAAATAATAGAGTTTAAATAGTAGAGTTTAAATAGTAGAGTTTAAATAGTAGAGTTTAAATAGTAGAGTTTAAATAGTAGAGTTTAAATAGTAAAGTATAAATAGTAGAGTTTAAATAGTAGAGCTTAAATAGTAGAGTTAGAGTTTAAATAGTAGAGTTTAAATAGTAGAGTTTAAATAGTAGAGTTTAAATAGTAGAGTTTAAATAGTAGAGTTTAAATAGTAGAGTTTAAATAGTAGAGTTTAAATAGTAGAGTTTAAATAGTAGAGTTAGAGTTTAAATAGTAGAGTTAGAGTTTAAATAGTAGAGTTTAAATAGTAGAATTTAAATAGTAGAGTTTAAATAGTAGAGTTTAGATAGTAGAGTTTAGACAGTAGAGTTTAGATAGTAGAGTTTAAATAGTAGAGTTTAAATAGTAGAGTTTAAATAGTAGAGTTTAAATAGTAGAGTTAGAGTTTAAATAGTAGAGTTTAAATAGTAGAGTTTAAATAGTAGAGTTTAATTAGTAGAGTTTAAATAGTAGAGTTTAAATAGTAGAGTTTAAATAGTAGAGTTTAAATAGTAGAGTTTAAATAGTAGAGTTTAAATAGTAGAGTTTAAATAGTAGAGTTTAAATAGTAGAGTTTATATAGTAGAGTTTAAAAAGTAGAGTTTAAATAGTAGAGTTTAAATAGTAGAGTATAAATAGTAGAGTTTAAATAGTAGAGTTTAAATAGTAGAGTTTAAATAGTAGAGTTTAAATAGTAGAGTTTAAATAGTACAGTTTAAATAGTGGAGTTTAAATAGTAGAGTTTAAATAGTAGAGTTTAAATAGTAAAGTTTAAATAGTAGAGTTTAAATAGTAGAGTTTAAATAGTAGAGTTTAAATAGTAGAGTTTAAATAGTAGAGTTTAAATAGTAGAGTTTAAATAGTAGAGTTTAAATAGCAGAGTTTAAATAGCAGAGTTTAAATAGCAGAGTTTATATAGCAGAGTTTAAATAGTAGAGATTAAATAGTAGAGATTAAATAGTAGAGTTTAAATAGTAGAGTTTAAATAGTAGAGTTTAAATAGTAGAGTTTAAATAGTAGAGTTTAAATAGTAGAGTTTAAATAGTAGGGTTTAAATAGTAGAGTTTAAATAATAGAGTTTAAATAGTAGAGTTTAAATAGTAGAGTTTAAATAGTAGAGTTTAAATAGTAGAGTTTAAATAGTAAACTATAAATAGTAGAGTTTAAATAGTAGAGTTTAAATAGTAGAGTTAGAGTTTAAATAGTAGAGTTAGAGTTTAAATAGTAGAGTTTAAATAGTAGAGTTTAAATAGTAGAGTTTAAATAGTAGAGTTTAAAAAGTAGAGTTTAAATAGTAGAGTTTAAATAGTAGAGTTTAAATAGTAGAGTTTAAATAGTAGAGTTTAAATAGTAGAGTTTAAATAGTAGAGTTTAAATAGTAGAGTTTAGATAGTAGAGTTTAGATAGTAGAGTTTAGATAGTAGAGTTTAGATAGTAGAGTTTAAATAGTAGAGTTTAAATAGTAGAGTTTAAATAGTAGAGTTTAAATAGTAGAGTTTAAATAGTAGAGTTTAGATAGTAGAGTTTAGATAGTAGAGTTTAGATAGTAGAGTTTAGATAGTAGAGTTTAGATAGTAGAGTTTAAATAGTAGAGTTTAAATAGTAGAGTTTAAATAGTAGAGTTTAAATAGTAGAGTTTAGATAGTAGAGTTTAGATAGTAGAGTTTAGATAGTAGAGTTTAAATAGTAGAGTTTAAATAGTAGAGTTTAAATAGTAGAGTTTAAATAGTAGAGTTTAAATAGTAGAGTTTAAATAGTAGAGTTTAAATAGTAGAGTTTAAATAGTAGAGTTTAAATAGTAGAGTTTAGATGGTAGAGTTTAGATGGTAGAGTTTAAATAGTAGAGTTTAAATAGTAGAGTTTAAATAGTAGAGTTTAAATAGTAGAGTTTAAATAGTAGAGTTAGAGTTTAAATAGTAGAGTTTAAATAGTAGAGTTTAAATAGTAGAGTTTAAATAGTAGAGTTAGAGTTTAAATAGTAGAGTTTAAATAGTAGAGTTTAAATAGTAGAGTTTAAATAGTAGAGTTTAAATAGTAGAGTTTAAATAGTAGAGTTTAAATAGTAGAGTTTAGATAGTAGAGTTTAAATAGTAAAGTTTAAATAGTAGAGTTTAAATAGTAGAGTTTAAATAGTAGAGTTTAAATAGTAGAGTTTAAATAGTAGAGTTTAAATAGTTGAGTTTAAATAGTAGAGTTTAAATAGTAGAGTTTAAATAGTAGAGTTTAAATAGTAGAGTTTAAATAGTAGAGTTTAAATAGTAGAGTTTAAATAGTAGAGCTAGAGTTTAAATAGTAGAGTTTAAATAGTAGAGTTCAATTAGTAGAGTTTAAATAGTAGAGTTTAAATAGTAGAGTTTAAATAGTAGAGTTTAAATAGTAGAGTTTAATTAGTAGAGTTTAAATAGTAGAGTTTAAATAGTAGAGTTTAAATAGTAGAGTTTAAATAGTAGAGTTTAAATAGTAGAGTTTAAATAGTAGAGTTTAAATAGTAGAGTTTAAATAGTAGAGTTTAAATAGTAGAGTTTAAATAGTAGAGTTTAAATAGTAGAGTTTAAATAGTAGAGTTTAAAAAGTAGAGTTTAAAAAGTAGAGTTTAAATAGTAGAGTATAAATAGTAGAGTTTAAATAGTAGAGTTTAAATAGTAGTGTTTAAATAGTAGAGTTTAAATAGTAGAGTTTAAATAGTAGAGTTTAAATAGTGGAGTTTAAATAGTAGAGTTTAAATAGTAGAGTTTAAATAGTAGAGTTTAAATAGTAGAGTTTAAATAGTAGAGTTTAAATATCAGAGTTTAAATAGCAGAGTTTAAATAGCAGAGTTTAAATAGCAGAGTTTATATAGCAGAGTTTAAATAGTAGAGTTTAAATAGTAGAGATTAAATAGTAGAGTTTAAATAGTAGAGTTTAAATAGTAGAGTTTAAATAGTAGAGTTTAAATAGTAGAGTTTAAATAGTAGAGTTTAAATAGTAGAGTTTAAATAGTAGAGTTTAAATAATAGAGTTTAAATAGTAGAGTTTAAATAGTAGAGTTTAAATAGTAGAGTTTAAATAGTAGAGTTTAAATAGTAAAGTATAAATAGTAGAGTTTAAATAGTAGAGTTTAAATAGTAGAGTTAGAGTTTAAATAGTAGAATTTAAATAGTAGAGTTTAAATAGTAGAGTTTAAATAGTAGAGTTTAAAAAGTAGAGTTTAAATAGTAGAGTTTAAATAGTAGAGTTTAAATAGTAGAGTTTAAATAGTAGAGTTTAAATAGTAGAGTTTAAATAGTAGAGTTTAAATAGTAGAGTTTAAATAGTAGAGTTTAAATAGTAGAGTTTAAATAGTAGAGTTTAAATAGTAGAGTTTAAATAGTAGAGTTTAAATAGTAGAGTTTAGATAGTAGAGTTTAGATAGTAGAGTTTAGATAGTAGAGTTTAGATAGTAGAGTTTAAATAGTAGAGTTTAAATAGTAGAGTTTAAATAGTAGAGTTTAAATAGTAGAGTTTAAATAGTAGAGTTTAGATAGTAGAGTTTAGATAGTAGAGTTTAGATAGTAGAGTTTAAATAGTAGAGTTTAGATAGTAGAGTTTAGATAGTAGAGTTTAAATAGTAGAGTTTAAATAGTAGAGTTTAAATAGTAGAGTTTAGATAGTAGAGTTTAGATAGTAGAGTTTATATAGTAGAGTTTAAATAGTAGAGTTTAAATAGTAGAGTTTAAATAGTAGAGTTTAAATAGTAGAGTTTAAATAGTAGAGTTTAAATAGTAGAGTTTAAATAGTAGAGTTTAAATAGTAGAGTTTAAATAGTAGAGTTTAAATAGTAGAGTTTAAATAGTAGAGTTTAGATGGTAGAGTTTAGATAGTAGAGTTTAAATAGTAGAGTTTAAATAGTAGAGTTTAAATAGTAGAGTTTAAATAGTAGAGTTAGAGTTTAAATAGTAGAGTTTAAATAGTAGAGTTTAAATAGTAGAGTTTAAATAGTAGAGTTTAAATAGTAGAGTTAGAGTTTAAATAGTAGAGTTTAAATAGTAGAGTTTAAATAGTAGAGTTTAAATAGTAGAGTTTAATTAGTAGAGTTTAAATAGTAGAGTTTAGATAGTAGAGTTTAAATAGTAGAGTTTAAATAGTAGAGTTTAAATAGTAGAGTTTAAATAGTAGAGTTTAAATAGTTGAGTTTAAATAGTAGAGTTTAAATAGTAGAGTTTAAATAGTAGAGTTTAAATAGTAGAGTTTAAATAGTAGAGTTTAAATAGTAGAGTTTAAATAGTAGAGTTTAAATAGTAGAGTTTAAATAGTAGAGTTTAAATAGTAGAGTTAGAGTTTAAATAGTAGAGTTTAAATAGTAGAGTTTAATTAGTAGAGTTTAAATAGTAGAGTTTAAATAGTAGAGTTTAAATAGTAGAGTTTAAATAGCAGAGTTTAAATAGTAGAGTTTAAATAGTAGAGTTTAAATAGTAGAGTTTAAATAGTAGAGTTTATATAGTAGAGTTTAAAAAGTAGAGTTTAATTAGTAGAGTTTAAATAGTAGAGTTTAAATAGTAGAGTTTAAATAGTAGAGTTTAAATAGTAGAGTTTAAATAGTAGAGTTTAGATAGTAGAGTTTAAATAGTAGTGTTTAAATAGTAGAGTTTAAATAGTAGAGTTTAAATAGTAAAGTTTAAATAGTAGAGTTTAAATAGTAGAGTTTAAATAGTAGAGTTTAAATAGTGGAGTTTAAATAGTGGAGTTTAAATAGTGGAGTTTAAATAGTAGAGTTTAAATAGTAGAGTTTAAATAGTGGAGTTTAAATAGTAGAGTTTAAATAGTAGAGTTTAAATAGTGGAGTTTAAATAGTGGAGTTTAAATAGTGGAGTTTAAATAGTAGAGTTTAAATAGTAGAGTTTAAATAGTAGAGTTTAAATAGTAGAGTTTAAATAGTAGAGTTTAAATAGTAGAGTTTAAATAGTTGAGTTTAAATAGTATAGTTTAAATAGTATAGTTTAAATAGTAGAGTTTAAATAGTAGAGTTAGAGTTTAAATAGTACAGTTTAAATAGTAGAGTTTAAATAGTAGAGTTTAAATAGTAGAGTTTAGATAGTAGAGTTTAGATAGTAGAGTTTAGATAGTAGAGTTTAAATAGTAGAGTTTAAATAGTAGAGTTTAAATAGTAGAGTTAGAGTTTAAATAGTAGAGTTTAAATAGTAGAGTTTAAATAGTATAGTTTAAATAGTAGAGTTTTAAAAGTAGAGTTTAAATAGTAGAGTTTAAATAGTAGAGTTTAAATAGTAGAGTTTAAATAGTAGAGTTTAAATAGTAGAGCTTAAATAGTAGAGTTTAAATAGTAGAGTTTAAATAGTAGAGTTTAAATAGTAGAATTTAAAAAGTAGAGTTTAAATAGTAGAGTTTAAATAGTAGACTATAAATAGTAGAGTTTAAATAGTAGTGTTTAAATAGTAGAGTTTAAATAGAAGAGTTTAAATAGTAGAGTTTAAATAGTAGAGTTTAAATAGTAGAGTTTAAATAGTAGAGTTTAAATAGTGGAGTTTAAATAGTAGAGTTTAAATAGTAGAGTTTAAATAGTGGAGTTTAAATAGTGGAGTTTAAATAGTGGAGTTTAAATAGTGGAGTTTACATAGTGGAGTTTAAATAGTAGAGGTTAAATAGTAGAGTTTAAATAGTAGAGTTTAAATAGTAGAGTTTAAATAGTAGAGTTTAAATAGTAGAGTTTAAATAGTAGAGTTTAAATAGTAGAGTTAGAGTTTAAATAGTAGATTTTAAATAGTAGAGTTTAAATAGTAGAATTTAAATAGTAGAGTTTAAATAGTAGAGTTTAGATAGTAGAATTTAGATAGTAGAGTTTAGATAGTAGAGTTTAGATAGTAGAGTTTAAATAGTAGAGTTTAAATAGTAGAGTTAGAGTTTAAATAGTAGAGTTTAAATAGTAGAGTTTAAATAGTAGAGTTTAATTAGTAGAGTTTAAATAGTAGAGTTTAAATAGTAGAGTTTAAATAGTAGAGTTTAAATAGTAGAGTTTAAATAGTAGAGTTTAAATAGTAGAGTTTAAATAGTAGAGTTTAAATAGTAGAGTTTAAATAGTAGAGTTTAAATAGTAGAGTAAGAGTTTAAATAGTAGAGTTTAAATAGTAGAGTTTAAATAGTAGAGTTTAAATAGTAGAGTTTAAAAAGTAGAGTTTAAATAGTAGAGATTAAATAGTAGAGTTTAAATAGTAGAGTTTAAATAGTAGAGTTTAAATAGTAGAGTTTAAATAGTAGAGGTTAAATAGTAGAGTTTAGATAGTAAAGTTTAGATAGTAGAGTTTAAATAGTAGTGTTTAAATAGTAGAGTTTAAATAGTAGAGTTTAAATAGTAGAGTTTAAATAGTAGAGTTTAAATAGTAGAATTTAAATAGTGGAGTTTAAATAGTGGAGTTTAAATAGTGGAGTTTAAATAGTAGAGTTTAAATAGTAGAGTTTAAATAGTAGAGTTTAAATAGTGGAGTTTAAATAGTGGAGTTTAAATAGTGGAGTTTAAATAGTAGAGTTTAAATAGTAGAGTTTAAATAGTAGAGTTTAAATAGTAGAGTTTAAATAGTAGAGTTTAAATAGTAGAATTTAAATAGTAGTGTTTAAATAGTAGAGTTTAAATAGTAGAGTTTAAATAGTAGAGTTTAAATAGTAGAGTTAGAGTTTAAATAGTAGAGTTTAAATAGTAGAGTTTAAATAGTAGAGTTTAAATAGTAGAGTTTAAATAGTAGAGTTTAGATAGTAGAGTTTAGATAGTAGAGTTTAGATAGTAGAGTTTAAATAGTAGAGTTTAAATAGTAGAGTTTAAATAGTAGAGTTAGAGTTTAAATAGTAGAGTTTAAATAGTATAGTTTAAATAGTAGAGTTTAAATAGTAGAGTTTAAATAGTAGAGTTTAAATAGTAGATTTTAAATAGTAGAGTTTAAATAGTAGAGTTTAAATAGTAGAGTTTAAAAAGTAGAGTTTAATTAGTAGAGTTTAAATAGTAGAGTTTTAATAGTAGAGTTTAAATAGTAGAGTTTAAATAGTAGAGTTTAAATAGTAGAGTTTAAATAGTAGAGTTTAGATAGTAGAGTTTAAATAGTAGTGTTTAAATAGTAGTGTTTAAATAGTAGAGTTTAAATAGTAGAGTTTAAATAGTAGAGTTTAAATAGTAGAGTTTAAATAGTAGAGTTTAAATAGTAGAGTTTAAATAGTGGAGTTTAAATAGTAGAGTTTAAATAGTAGAGTTTAAATAGTAGAGTTTAAATAGTAGAGTTTAAATAGTAGAGTTTAAATAGTAGAGTTTAAATAGTAGAGTTTAAATAGTAGAGTTTAAATAGTAGAGTTTAAATAGTAGAGTTAGAGTTTAAATAGTAGAGTTTAAATAGTAGACTATAAATAGTAGAGTTTAAATAGTAGAGTTTAAATAGTAGTGTTTAAATAGTAGAGTTTAAATAGAAGAGTTTAAATAGTAGAGTTTAAATAGTAGAGTTTAAATAGTAGAGTTTAAATAGTAGAGTTTAAATAGTGGAGTTTAAATAGTGGAGTTTAAATAGTAGAGTTTAAATAGTAGAGTTTAAATAGTGGAGTTTAAATAGTAGAGTTTAAATAGTAGAGTTTAAATAGTGGAGTTTAAATAGTGGAGTTTAAATAGTGGAGTTTAAATAGTAGAGTTTAAATAGTAGAGTTTAAATAGTAGAGTTTAAATAGTAGAGTTTAAATAGTAGAGTTTAAATAGTAGAGTTTAAATAGTAGAGTTTAAATAGTAGAGTTTAAATAGTAGAGTTTAAATAGTAGAGTTAGAGTTTAAATAGTAGATTTTAAATAGTAGAGTTTAAATAGTAGAATTTAAATAGTAGAGTTTAAATAGTAGAGTTTAGATAGTAGAGTTTAGATAGTAGAGTTTAGATAGTAGAGTTTAGATAGTAGAGTTTAAATAGTAGAGTTTAAATAGTAGAGTTAGAGTTTAAATAGTAGAATTTAAATAGTAGAGTTTAAATAGTAGAGTTTAAATAGTAGAGTTTAATTAGTAGAGTTTAAATAGTAGAGTTTAAATAGTAGAGTTTAAATAGTAGAGTTTAAATAGTAGAGTTTAAATAGTAGAGTTTAAATAGTAGAGTTAGAGTTTAAATAGTAGAGTTTAGATAGTAGAGTTTAGATAGTAGAGTTTAAATAGTAGAGTTAAAATAGTAGAGTTTAAATAGTAGAGTTAGAGTTTAAATAGTAGAGTTTAAATAGTAGAGTTAGAGTTTAAATAGTAGAGTTTAAATAGTATAGTTTAAATAGTATAGTTTAAATAGTAGAGTTTAAATAGTAGAGTTTAATTAGTAGAGTTTAAATAGTAGAGTTTAAATAGTAGAGTTTAAATAGTAGAGTTTAAATAGTAGAGTTTAAATAGTAGAGTTTAAATAGTAGAGTTTAAATAGTAGAGTTTAAATAGTAGAGTTTAAATAGTAGAGTTTATATAGTAGAGTTTAAAAAGTAGAGTTTAAATAGTAGAGTTTAAATAGTAGAGTATAAATAGTAGAGTTTAAATAGTAGAGTTTAAATAGTAGTGTTTAAATAGTAGAGTTTAAATAGTAGAGTTTAAATAGTAGAGTTTAAATAGTAGAGTTTAAATAGTAGAGTTTAAATAGTAGAGTTTAAATAGTAGAGTTTAAATAGTGGAGTTTAAATAGTAGAGTTTAAATAGTAGAGTTTAAATAGTAGAGTTTAAATAGTGGAGTTTAAATAGTGGAGTTTAAATAGTGGAGTTTAAATAGTGGAGTTTAAATAGTAGAGCATAAATAGTAGAGTTTAAATAGTAGAGTTTAAATAGTAGAGTTTAAATAGTAGAGTTTAAATAGTAGAGTTTAAATAGTAGAGTTTAAATAGTAGAGTTAGAGTTTAAATAGTAGAGTTAGAGTTTAAATAGTAGAGTTTAAATAGTAGAGTTTAAATAGTAGAATTTAAATAGTAGAGTTTAAATAGTAGAGTTTAGATAGTAGAGTTTAGATTGTAGAGTTTAGAGAGTAGAGTTTAAATAGTAGAGTTTAAATAGTAGAGTTTAAATAGTAGAGTTTAAATAGTAGAGTTAGAGTTTAAATAGTAGAGTTTAAATAGTAGAGTTTAATTAGTAGAGTTTAATTAGTAGAGTTTAAATAGTAGAGTTTAAATAGTAGAGTTTAAATAGTAGAGTTTAAATAGTAGAGTTTAAATAGTAGAGTTTAAATAGTAGAGTTTAAATAGTAGAGTTTAAATAGTAGAGTTTAAATAGTAGAGTTTAAATAGTAGAGTTTAAAAAGTAGAGTTTAAATAGTAGAGTTTAAATAGTAGAGTATAAATAGTAGAGTTTAAATAGTAGAGTTTAAATAGTAGTGTTTAAATAGTAGAGTTTAAATAGTAGAGTTTAAATAGTAGAGTTTAAATAGTGGAGTTTAAATAGTAGAGTTTAAATAGTAGAGCTTAAATAGTAGAGTTTAAATAGTAGAGTTTAAATAGTAGAGTTTAAATAGTAGAGTTTAAATAGTAGAGTTTAAATAGCAGAGTTTAAATAGCAGAGATTAAATAGCAGAGTTTATATAGCAGAGTTTATATAGCAGAGTTTAAATAGTAGAGTTTAAATAGTAGAGATTAAATAGTAGAGTTTAAATAGTAGAGTTTAAATAGTAGAGTTTAAATAGTAGAGTTTAAATAGTAGAGTTTAAATAGTAGAGTTTAAATAGTAGAGTTTAAATAGTAGAGTTTAAATAGTAGAGTTTAAATAGTAGAGTTTAAATAGTAGAGTTTAAATAGTAGAGTTTAAATAGTAAAGTATAAATAGTAGAGTTTAAATAGTAGAGCTTAAATAGTAGAGTTAGAGTTTAAATAGTAGAGTTTAAATAGTAGAGATTAAATAGTAGAGTTTAAATAGTAGAGTTTAAATAGTAGAGTTTAAATAGTAGAGTTTAAATAGTAGAGTTTAAATAGTAGAGTTTAAATAGTAGAGTTTAAATAGTAGAGTTTAAATAGTAGAGTTAGAGTTTAAATAGTAGAGTTAGAGTTTAAATAGTAGAGTTTAAATAGTAGAATTTAAATAGTAGAGTTTAAATAGTAGAGTTTAGATAGTAGAGTTTAGATAGTAGAGTTTAAATAGTAGAGTTTAAATAGTAGAGTTTAAATAGTAGAGTTTAAATAGTAGAGTTAGAGTTTAAATAGTAGAGTTTAAATAGTAGAGTTTAAATAGTAGAGTTTAATTAGTAGAGTTTAAATAGTAGAGTTTAAATAGTAGAGTTTAAATAGTAGAGTTTAAATAGTAGAGTTTAAATAGTAGAGTTTAAATAGTAGAGTTTAAATAGTAGAGTTTAAATAGTAGAGTTTATATAGTAGAGTTTAAAAAGTAGAGTTTAAATAGTAGAGTTTAAATAGTAGAGTATAAATAGTAGAGTTTAAATAGTAGAGTTTAAATAGTAGTGTTTA
Organism: Petrolisthes manimaculis; assembly: GCA_034508575.1. Classification (NCBI taxonomy): domain Eukaryota; kingdom Metazoa; phylum Arthropoda; class Malacostraca; order Decapoda; family Porcellanidae; genus Petrolisthes; species Petrolisthes manimaculis. The sequence goes on along the minus strand of JAWZYT010000498.1, from coordinate 253,647 downwards.
AATAGTAGAGTTTAAATAGTAGAGTTTAAATAGTAGAGTTTAAATAGTGGAGTTTAAATAGTAGAGTTTAAATAGTAGAGTTTAAATAGTAGAGTTTAAATAGTAGAGTTTAAATAGTAGAGTTTAAATAGTAGAGTTTAAATAGTAGAGTTAGAGTTTAAATAGTAGATTTTAAATAGTAGAGTTTAAATAGTAGAATTTAAATAGTAGAGTTTAAATAGTAGAGTTTAGATAGTAGAGTTTAGATAGTAGAGTTTAGATAGTAGAGTTTAGATAGTAGAGTTTAAATAGTAGAGTTTAAATAGTAGAGTTAGAGTTTAAATAGTAGAATTTAAATAGTAGAGTTTAAATAGTAGAGTTTAAATAGTAGAGTTTAATTAGTAGAGTTTAAGTAGTAGAGTTTAAATAGTAGAGTTTAAATAGTAGAGTTTAAATAGTAGAGTTTAAATAGTAGAGTTAGAGTTTAAATAGTAGATTTTAAATAGTAGAGTTTAAATAGTAGAATTTAAATAGTAGAGTTTAAATAGTAGAGTTTAGATAGTAGAGTTTAGATAGTAGAGTTTAGATAGTAGAGTTTAGATAGTAGAGTTTAAATAGTAGAGTTTAAATAGTAGAGTTAGAGTTTAAATAGTAGAATTTAAATAGTAGAGTTTAAATAGTAGAGTTTAAATAGTAGAGTTTAATTAGTAGAGTTTAAATAGTAGAGTTTAAATAGTAGAGTTTAAATAGTAGAGTTTAAATAGTAGAGTTTAAATAGTAGAGTTTAAATAGTAGAGTTAGAGTTTAAATAGTAGAGTTTAGATAGTAGAGTTTAGATAGTAGAGTTTAAATAGTAGAGTTTAAATAGTAGAGTTTAAATAGTAGAGTTAGAGTTTAAATAGTAGAGTTTAAATAGTAGAGTTAGAGTTTAAATAGTAGAGTTTAAATAGTATAGTTTAAATAGTATAGTTTAAATAGTAGAGTTTAAATAGTAGAGTTTAATTAGTAGAGTTTAAATAGTAGAGTTTAAATAGTAGAGTTTAAATAGTAGAGTTTAAATAGTAGAGTTTAAATAGTAGAGTTTAAATAGTAGAGTTTAAATAGTAGAGTTTAAATAGTAGAGTTTAAATAGTAGAGTTTATATAGTAGAGTTTAAAAAGTAGAGTTTAAATAGTAGAGTTTAAATAGTAGAGTATAAATAGTAGAGTTTAAATAGTAGAGTTTAAATAGTAGTGTTTAAATAGTAGAGTTTAAATAGTAGAGTTTAAATAGTAGAGTTTAAATAGTAGAGTTTAAATAGTAGAGTTAGAGTTTAAATAGTAGAGTTTAAATAGTAGAGTTTAATTAGTAGAGTTTAAATAGTAGAGTTTAGATAGTAGAGTTTAGATAGTAGAGTTTAGATAGTAGAGTTTAAATAGTAGAGTTTAGATAGTAGAGTTTAGATAGTAGAGTTTAAATAGTAGAGTTTAAATAGTAGAGTTTAAATAGTAGAGTTTAGATAGTAGAGTTTAGATAGTAGAGTTTATATAGTAGAGTTTAAATAGTAGAGTTTAAATAGTAGAGTTTAAATAGTAGAGTTTAAATAGTAGAGTTTAAATAGTAGAGTTTAAATAGTAGAGTTTAAATAGTAGAGTTTAAATAGTAGAGTTTAAATAGTAGAGTTTAAATAGTAGAGTTTAAATAGTAGAGTTTAGATGGTAGAGTTTAGATAGTAGAGTTTAAATAGTAGAGTTTAAATAGTAGAGTTTAAATAGTAGAGTTTAAATAGTAGAGTTAGAGTTTAAATAGTAGAGTTTAAATAGTAGAGTTTAAATAGTAGAGTTTAAATAGTAGAGTTTAAATAGTAGAGTTAGAGTTTAAATAGTAGAGTTTAAATAGTAGAGTTTAAATAGTAGAGTTTAAATAGTAGAGTTTAATTAGTAGAGTTTAAATAGTAGAGTTTAGATAGTAGAGTTTAAATAGTAGAGTTTAAATAGTAGAGTTTAAATAGTAGAGTTTAAATAGTAGAGTTTAAATAGTTGAGTTTAAATAGTAGAGTTTAAATAGTAGAGTTTAAATAGTAGAGTTTAAATAGTAGAGTTTAAATAGTAGAGTTTAAATAGTAGAGTTTAAATAGTAGAGTTTAAATAGTAGAGTTTAAATAGTAGAGTTTAAATAGTAGAGTTAGAGTTTAAATAGTAGAGTTTAAATAGTAGAGTTTAATTAGTAGAGTTTAAATAGTAGAGTTTAAATAGTAGAGTTTAAATAGTAGAGTTTAAATAGCAGAGTTTAAATAGTAGAGTTTAAATAGTAGAGTTTAAATAGTAGAGTTTAAATAGTAGAGTTTATATAGTAGAGTTTAAAAAGTAGAGTTTAATTAGTAGAGTTTAAATAGTAGAGTTTAAATAGTAGAGTTTAAATAGTAGAGTTTAAATAGTAGAGTTTAAATAGTAGAGTTTAGATAGTAGAGTTTAAATAGTAGTGTTTAAATAGTAGAGTTTAAATAGTAGAGTTTAAATAGTAAAGTTTAAATAGTAGAGTTTAAATAGTAGAGTTTAAATAGTAGAGTTTAAATAGTGGAGTTTAAATAGTGGAGTTTAAATAGTGGAGTTTAAATAGTAGAGTTTAAATAGTAGAGTTTAAATAGTGGAGTTTAAATAGTAGAGTTTAAATAGTAGAGTTTAAATAGTGGAGTTTAAATAGTGGAGTTTAAATAGTGGAGTTTAAATAGTAGAGTTTAAATAGTAGAGTTTAAATAGTAGAGTTTAAATAGTAGAGTTTAAATAGTAGAGTTTAAATAGTAGAGTTTAAATAGTTGAGTTTAAATAGTATAGTTTAAATAGTATAGTTTAAATAGTAGAGTTTAAATAGTAGAGTTAGAGTTTAAATAGTACAGTTTAAATAGTAGAGTTTAAATAGTAGAGTTTAAATAGTAGAGTTTAGATAGTAGAGTTTAGATAGTAGAGTTTAGATAGTAGAGTTTAAATAGTAGAGTTTAAATAGTAGAGTTTAAATAGTAGAGTTAGAGTTTAAATAGTAGAGTTTAAATAGTAGAGTTTAAATAGTATAGTTTAAATAGTAGAGTTTTAAAAGTAGAGTTTAAATAGTAGAGTTTAAATAGTAGAGTTTAAATAGTAGAGTTTAAATAGTAGAGTTTAAATAGTAGAGCTTAAATAGTAGAGTTTAAATAGTAGAGTTTAAATAGTAGAGTTTAAATAGTAGAATTTAAAAAGTAGAGTTTAAATAGTAGAGTTTAAATAGTAGACTATAAATAGTAGAGTTTAAATAGTAGTGTTTAAATAGTAGAGTTTAAATAGAAGAGTTTAAATAGTAGAGTTTAAATAGTAGAGTTTAAATAGTAGAGTTTAAATAGTAGAGTTTAAATAGTGGAGTTTAAATAGTAGAGTTTAAATAGTAGAGTTTAAATAGTGGAGTTTAAATAGTGGAGTTTAAATAGTGGAGTTTAAATAGTGGAGTTTACATAGTGGAGTTTAAATAGTAGAGGTTAAATAGTAGAGTTTAAATAGTAGAGTTTAAATAGTAGAGTTTAAATAGTAGAGCTTAAATAGTAGAGTTTAAATAGTAGAGTTTAAATAGTAGAGTTAGAGTTTAAATAGTAGATTTTAAATAGTAGAGTTTAAATAGTAGAATTTAAATAGTAGAGTTTAAATAGTAGAGTTTAGATAGTAGAATTTAGATAGTAGAGTTTAGATAGTAGAGTTTAGATAGTAGAGTTTAAATAGTAGAGTTTAAATAGTAGAGTTAGAGTTTAAATAGTAGAGTTTAAATAGTAGAGTTTAAATAGTAGAGTTTAATTAGTAGAGTTTAAATAGTAGAGTTTAAATAGTAGAGTTTAAATAGTAGAGTTTAAATAGTAGAGTTTAAATAGTAGAGTTTAAATAGTAGAGTTTAAATAGTAGAGTTTAAATAGTAGAGTTTAAATAGTAGAGTTTAAATAGTAGAGTAAGAGTTTAAATAGTAGAGTTTAAATAGTAGAGTTTAAATAGTAGAGTTTAAATAGTAGAGTTTAAAAAGTAGAGTTTAAATAGTAGAGATTAAATAGTAGAGTTTAAATAGTAGAGTTTAAATAGTAGAGTTTAAATAGTAGAGTTTAAATAGTAGAGGTTAAATAGTAGAGTTTAGATAGTAAAGTTTAGATAGTAGAGTTTAAATAGTAGTGTTTAAATAGTAGAGTTTAAATAGTAGAGTTTAAATAGTAGAGTTTAAATAGTAGAGTTTAAATAGTAGAATTTAAATAGTGGAGTTTAAATAGTGGAGTTTAAATAGTGGAGTTTAAATAGTAGAGTTTAAATAGTAGAGTTTAAATAGTAGAGTTTAAATAGTGGAGTTTAAATAGTGGAGTTTAAATAGTGGAGTTTAAATAGTAGAGTTTAAATAGTAGAGTTTAAATAGTAGAGTTTAAATAGTAGAGTTTAAATAGTAGAGTTTAAATAGTAGAATTTAAATAGTAGTGTTTAAATAGTAGAGTTTAAATAGTAGAGTTTAAATAGTAGAGTTTAAATAGTAGAGTTAGAGTTTAAATAGTAGAGTTTAAATAGTAGAGTTTAAATAGTAGAGTTTAAATAGTAGAGTTTAAATAGTAGAGTTTAGATAGTAGAGTTTAGATAGTAGAGTTTAGATAGTAGAGTTTAAATAGTAGAGTTTAAATAGTAGAGTTTAAATAGTAGAGTTAGAGTTTAAATAGTAGAGTTTAAATAGTATAGTTTAAATAGTAGAGTTTAAATAGTAGAGTTTAAATAGTAGAGTTTAAATAGTAGATTTTAAATAGTAGAGTTTAAATAGTAGAGTTTAAATAGTAGAGTTTAAAAAGTAGAGTTTAATTAGTAGAGTTTAAATAGTAGAGTTTAAATAGTAGAGTTTAAATAGTAGAGTTTAAATAGTAGAGTTTAAATAGTAGAGTTTAAATAGTAGAGTTTAGATAGTAGAGTTTAAATAGTAGTGTTTAAATAGTAGTGTTTAAATAGTAGAGTTTAAATAGTAGAGTTTAAATAGTAGAGTTTAAATAGTAGAGTTTAAATAGTAGAGTTTAAATAGTAGAGTTTAAATAGTGGAGTTTAAATAGTAGAGTTTAAATAGTAGAGTTTAAATAGTAGAGTTTAAATAGTAGAGTTTAAATAGTAGAGTTTAAATAGTAGAGTTTAAATAGTAGAGTTTAAATAGTAGAGTTTAAATAGTAGAGTTTAAATAGTAGAGTTAGAGTTTAAATAGTAGAGTTTAAATAGTAGACTATAAATAGTAGAGTTTAAATAGTAGAGTTTAAATAGTAGTGTTTAAATAGTAGAGTTTAAATAGAAGAGTTTAAATAGTAGAGTTTAAATAGTAGAGTTTAAATAGTAGAGTTTAAATAGTAGAGTTTAAATAGTGGAGTTTAAATAGTGGAGTTTAAATAGTAGAGTTTAAATAGTAGAGTTTAAATAGTGGAGTTTAAATAGTAGAGTTTAAATAGTAGAGTTTAAATAGTGGAGTTTAAATAGTGGAGTTTAAATAGTGGAGTTTAAATAGTAGAGTTTAAATAGTAGAGTTTAAATAGTAGAGTTTAAATAGTAGAGTTTAAATAGTAGAGTTTAAATAGTAGAGTTTAAATAGTAGAGTTTAAATAGTAGAGTTTAAATAGTAGAGTTTAAATAGTAGAGTTTAAATAGTAGAGTTAGAGTTTAAATAGTAGATTTTAAATAGTAGAGTTTAAATAGTAGAATTTAAATAGTAGAGTTTAAATAGTAGAGTTTAGATAGTAGAGTTTAGATAGTAGAGTTTAGATAGTAGAGTTTAGATAGTAGAGTTTAAATAGTAGAGTTTAAATAGTAGAGTTAGAGTTTAAATAGTAGAATTTAAATAGTAGAGTTTAAATAGTAGAGTTTAAATAGTAGAGTTTAATTAGTAGAGTTTAAATAGTAGAGTTTAAATAGTAGAGTTTAAATAGTAGAGTTTAAATAGTAGAGTTTAAATAGTAGAGTTTAAATAGTAGAGTTAGAGTTTAAATAGTAGAGTTTAGATAGTAGAGTTTAGATAGTAGAGTTTAAATAGTAGAGTTTAAATAGTAGAGTTTAAATAGTAGAGTTAGAGTTTAAATAGTAGAGTTTAAATAGTAGAGTTAGAGTTTAAATAGTAGAGTTTAAATAGTATAGTTTAAATAGTATAGTTTAAATAGTAGAGTTTAAATAGTAGAGTTTAATTAGTAGAGTTTAAATAGTAGAGTTTAAATAGTAGAGTTTAAATAGTAGAGTTTAAATAGTAGAGTTTAAATAGTAGAGTTTAAATAGTAGAGTTTAAATAGTAGAGTTTAAATAGTAGAGTTTAAATAGTAGAGTTTATATAGTAGAGTTTAAAAAGTAGAGTTTAAATAGTAGAGTTTAAATAGTAGAGTATAAATAGTAGAGTTTAAATAGTAGAGTTTAAATAGTAGTGTTTAAATAGTAGAGTTTAAATAGTAGAGTTTAAATAGTAGAGTTTAAATAGTAGAGTTTAAATAGTAGAGTTTAAATAGTAGAGTTTAAATAGTAGAGTTTAAATAGTGGAGTTTAAATAGTAGAGTTTAAATAGTAGAGTTTAAATAGTAGAGTTTAAATAGTGGAGTTTAAATAGTGGAGTTTAAATAGTGGAGTTTAAATAGTGGAGTTTAAATAGTAGAGCATAAATAGTAGAGTTTAAATAGTAGAGTTTAAATAGTAGAGTTTAAATAGTAGAGTTTAAATAGTAGAGTTTAAATAGTAGAGTTTAAATAGTAGAGTTAGAGTTTAAATAGTAGAGTTAGAGTTTAAATAGTAGAGTTTAAATAGTAGAGTTTAAATAGTAGAATTTAAATAGTAGAGTTTAAATAGTAGAGTTTAGATAGTAGAGTTTAGATTGTAGAGTTTAGAGAGTAGAGTTTAAATAGTAGAGTTTAAATAGTAGAGTTTAAATAGTAGAGTTTAAATAGTAGAGTTAGAGTTTAAATAGTAGAGTTTAAATAGTAGAGTTTAATTAGTAGAGTTTAATTAGTAGAGTTTAAATAGTAGAGTTTAAATAGTAGAGTTTAAATAGTAGAGTTTAAATAGTAGAGTTTAAATAGTAGAGTTTAAATAGTAGAGTTTAAATAGTAGAGTTTAAATAGTAGAGTTTAAATAGTAGAGTTTAAATAGTAGAGTTTAAAAAGTAGAGTTTAAATAGTAGAGTTTAAATAGTAGAGTTTAAATAGTGGAGTTTAAATAGTGGAGTTTAAATAGTAGAGCATAAATAGTAGAGTTTAAATAGTAGAGTTTAAATAGTAGAGTTTAAATAGTAGAGTTTAAATAGTAAAGTTTAAATAGTAGAGTTTAAATAGTAGAGTTAGAGTTTAAATAGTAGAGTTAGAGTTTAAATAGTAGAGTTTAAATAGTAGAGTTTAAATAGTAGAATTTAAATAGTAGAGTTTAAATAGTAGAGTTTAGATAGTAGAGTTTAGATTGTAGAGTTTAGAGAGTAGAGTTTAAATAGTAGAGTTTAAATAGTAGAGTTTAAATAGTAGAGTTTAAATAGTAGAGTTAGAGTTTAAATAGTAGAGTTTAAATAGTAGAGTTTAATTAGTAGAGTTTAATTAGTAGAGTTTAAATAGTAGAGTTTAAATAGTAGAGTTTAAATAGTAGAGTTTAAATAGTAGAGTTTAAATAGTAGAGTTTAAATAGTAGAGTTTAAATAGTAGAGTTTAAATAGTAGAGTTTAAATAGTAGAGTTTAAATAGTAGAGTTTAAAAAGTAGAGTTTAAATAGTAGAGTTTAAATAGTAGAGTATAAATAGTAGAGTTTAAATAGTAGAGTTTAAATAGTAGTGTTTAAATAGTAGAGTTTAAATAGTAGAGTTTAAATAGTAGAGTTTAAATAGTGGAGTTTAAATAGTAGAGTTTAAATAGTAGAGCTTAAATAGTAGAGTTTAAATAGTAGAGTTTAAATAGTAGAGTTTAAATAGTAGAGTTTAAATAGTAGAGTTTAAATAGCAGAGTTTAAATAGCAGAGATTAAATAGCAGAGTTTATATAGCAGAGTTTATATAGCAGAGTTTAAATAGTAGAGTTTAAATAGTAGAGATTAAATAGTAGAGTTTAAATAGTAGAGTTTAAATAGTAGAGTTTAAATAGTAGAGTTTAAATAGTAGAGTTTAAATAGTAGAGTTTAAATAGTAGAGTTTAAATAGTAGAGTTTAAATAGTAGAGTTTAAATAGTAGAGTTTAAATAGTAGAGTTTAAATAGTAAAGTATAAATAGTAGAGTTTAAATAGTAGAGCTTAAATAGTAGAGTTAGAGTTTAAATAGTAGAGTTTAAATAGTAGAGATTAAATAGTAGAGTTTAAATAGTAGAGTTTAAATAGTAGAGTTTAAAAAGTAGAGTTTAAATAGTAGAGTTTAAATAGTAGAGTTTAAATAGTAGAGTTTAAATAGTAGAGTTTAAATAGTAGAGTTAGAGTTTAAATAGTAGAGTTAGAGTTTAAATAGTAGAGTTTAAATAGTAGAATTTAAATAGTAGAGTTTAAATAGTAGAGTTTAGATAGTAGAGTTTAGATAGTAGAGTTTAAATAGTAGAGTTTAAATAGTAGAGTTTAAATAGTAGAGTTTAAATAGTAGAGTTAGAGTTTAAATAGTAGAGTTTAAATAGTAGAGTTTAAATAGTAGAGTTTAATTAGTAGAGTTTAAATAGTAGAGTTTAAATAGTAGAGTTTAAATAGTAGAGTTTAAATAGTAGAGTTTAAATAGTAGAGTTTAAATAGTAGAGTTTAAATAGTAGAGTTTAAATAGTAGAGTTTATATAGTAGAGTTTAAAAAGTAGAGTTTAAATAGTAGAGTTTAAATAGTAGAGTATAAATAGTAGAGTTTAAATAGTAGAGTTTAAATAGTAGTGTTTAAATAGTAGAGTTTAAATAGTAGAGTTTAAATAGTAGAGTTTAAATAGTGGAGTTTAAATAGTAGAGTTTAAATAGTAGAGTTTAAATAGTAGAGTTTAAATAGTAGAGTTTAAATAGTAGAGTTTAAATAGTAGAGTTTAAATAGTAGAGTTTAAATAGTAGAGTTTAAATAGCAGAGTTTAAATAGCAGAGTTTAAATAGCAGAGTTTATATAGCAGAGTTTAAATAGTAGAGTTTAAATAGTAGAGATTAAATAGTAGAGTTTAAATAGTAGAGTTTAAATAGTAGAGTTTAAATAGTAGAGTTTAAATAGTAGAGTTTAAATAGTAGAGTTTAAATAGTAGAGTTTAAATAGTAGAGTTTAAATAGTAGAGTTTAAATAATAGAGTTTAAATAGTAGAGTTTAAATAGTAGAGTTTAAATAGTAGAGTTTAAATAGTAGAGTTTAAATAGTAAAGTATAAATAGTAGAGTTTAAATAGTAGAGTTTAAATAGTAGAGTTAGAGTTTAAATAGTAGAGTTTAAATAGTAGAGTTTAAATAGTAGAGTTTAAATAGTAAAGTTTAAAAAGTAGAGTTTAAATAGTAGAGTTTAAATAGTAGAGTTTAAATAGTAGAGTTTAAATAGTAGAGTTTAAATAGTAGAGTTTAAATAGTAGAGTTTAAATAGTAGAGTTTAAATAGTAGAGTTTAAATAGTAGAGTTTAAATAGTAGAGTTTAATTAGTAGAGTTTAAATAGTAGAGTTTAAATAGTAGAGTTTAAATAGTAGAGTTTAAATAGTAGAGTTTAGATAGTAGAGTTTAGATAGTAGAGTTTAGATAGTAGAGTTTAAATAGTAGAGTTTAAATAGTAGAGTTTAAATAGTAGAGTTTAAATAGTAGAGTTTAAATAGTAGAGTTTAGATAGTAGAGTTTAGATAGTAGAGTTTAGATAGTAGAGTTTAAATAGTAGAGTTTAAATAGTAGAGTTTAAATAGTAGAGTTTAAATAGTAGAGTTTAAATAGTAGAGTTTAAATAGTAGAGTTTAGATAGTAGAGTTTAGATAGTAGAGTTTAAATAGTAGAGTTTAAATAGTAGAGTTTAAATAGTAGAGTTTAAATAGTAGAGTTTAAATAGTAGAGTTTAAATAGTAGAGTTTAAATAGTAGAGTTTAAATAGTAGAGTTTAAATAGTAGAGTTTAGATGGTAGAGTTTAGATGGTAGAGTTTAAATAGTAGAGTTTAAATAGTAGAGTTAGAGTTTAAATAGTAGAGTTTAAATAGTAGAGTTTAAATAGTAGAGTTTAAATAGTAGAGTTTAAATAGTAGAGTTAGAGTTTAAATAGTAGAGTTTAAATAGTAGAGTTAAATAGTAGAGTTTAAATAGTAGAGTTTAAATAGTAGAGTTTAAATAGTAGAGTTTAGATAGTAGAGTTTAAATAGTAGAGTTTAAATAGTAGAGTTTAAATAGTAGAGTTTAAATAGTAGAGTTTAAATAGTAGAGTTTAAATAGTAGAGTTTAAATAGTTGAGTTTAAATATCAGAGTTTAAATAGTAGAGTTTAAATAGTAGAGTTTAAATAGTAGAGTTTAAATAGTAGAGTTTAAATAGTAGAGTTTAAATAGTAGAGTTTAAATAGTAGAGTTAGAGTTTAAATAGTAGAGTTTAAATAGTAGAGTTCAATTAGTAGAGTTTAAATAGTAGAGTTTAAATAGTAGAGTTTAAATAGTAGAGTTTAAATAGTAGAGTTTAAATAGTAGAGTTTAAATAGTAGAGTTTAAATAGTAGAGTTTAAATAGTAGAGTTTAAATAGTAGAGTTTAAATAGTAGAGTTTAAATAGTAGAGTTAGAGTTTAAATAGTAGAGTTTAAATAGTAGAGTTTAAATAGTAGAGTTTAAATAGTAAAGTTTAAAAAGTAGAGTTTAAATAGTAGAGTTTAAATAGTAGAGTTTAAATAGTAGAGTTTAAATAGTAGAGTTTAAATAGTAGAGTTTAAATAGTAGAGTTTAAATAGTAGAGTTTAAATAATAGAGTTTAAATAGTAGAGTTTAAATAGTAGAGTTTAATTAGTAGAGTTTAAATAGTAGAGTTTAAATAGTAGAGTTTAAATAGTAGAGTTTAAATAGTAGAGTTTAGATAGTAGAGTTTAGATAGTAGAGTTTAGATAGTAGAGTTTAAATAGTAGAGTTTAAATAGTAGAGTTTAAATAGTAGAGTTTAAATAGTAGAGTTTAAATAGTAGAGTTTAAATAGTAGAGTTTAGATGGTAGAGTTTAGATGGTAGAGTTTAAATAGTAGAGTTTAAATAGTAGAGTTTAAATAGTAGAGTTTAAATAGTAGAGTTAGAGTTTAAATAGTAGAGTTAGAGTTTAAATAGTAGAGTTTAAATAGTAGAGTTTAAATAGTAGAGTTTAAATAGTAGAGTTTAAATAGTAGAGTTTAAATAGTAGAGTTAGAGTTTAAATAGTAGAGTTTAAATGGTAGAGTTTAGATGGTAGAGTTTAAATAGTAGAGTTTAAATAGTAGAGTTTAAATAGTAGAGTTTAAATAGTAGAGTTAGAGTTTAAATAGTAGAGTTAGAGTTTAAATAGTAGAGTATAAATAGTAGAGTTTAAATAGTAGAGTTTAAATAGTAGAGTTTAAATAGTAGAGTTTAAATAGTAGAGTTAGAGTTTAAATAGTAGAGTTTAAATAGTAGAGTTTAAATAGTAGAGTTTAAATAGTAGAGTTTAAATAGTAGAGTTTAAATAGTAGAGTTTAGATAGTAGAGTTTAAATAGTAGAGTTTAAATAGTAGAGTTTAAATAGTAGAGTTTAAATAGTAGAGTTTAAATAGTAGAGTTTAAATAGTAGAGTTTAAATAGTAGAGTTTAAATAGTTGAGTTTAAATAGTAGAGTTTAAATAGTAGAGTTTAAATATTAGAGTTTAAATAGTAGAGTTTAAATAGTAGAGTTTAAATAGTAGAGTTTAAATAGTAGAGTTTAAATAGTAGAGTTAGAGTTTAAATAGTAGAGTTTAAATAGTAGAGTTCAATGAGTAGAGTTTAAATAGTAGAGTTTAAATAGTAGAGTTTAAATAGTAGAGTTTAAATAGTAGAGTTTAAATAGTAGAGTTTAATTAGTAGAGTTTAAATAGTAGAGTTTAAATAGTAGAGTTTAAATAGTAGAGTTTAAATAGTAGAGTTTAAATAGTAGAGTTTAAATAGTAGAGTTTAAATAGTAGAGTTTAAATAGTAGAGTTTAAATAGTAGAGTTTAAAAAGTAGAGTTTAAAAAGTAGAGTTTAAATAGTAGAGTATAAATAGTAGAGTTTAAATAGTAGAGTTTAAATAGTAGTGTTTAAATAGTAGAGTTTAAATAGTCGAGTTTAAATAGTAGAGTTTAAATAGTGGAGTTTAAATAGTAGAGTTTAAATAGTAGAGTTTAAATAGTAGAGTTTAAATAGTAGAGTTTAAATAGTAGAGTTTAAATAGTAGAGTTTAAATAGCAGAGTTTAAATAGCAGAGTTTAAATAGCAGAGTTTAAATAGCAGAGTTTATATAGCAGAGTTTAAATAGTAGAGTTTAAATAGTAGAGATTAAATAGTAGAGTTTAAATAGTAGAGTTTAAATAGTAGAGTTTAAATAGTAGAGTTTAAATAGTAGAGTTTAAATAGTAGAGTTTAAATAGTAGAGTTTAAATAATAGAGTTCAAATAGTAGAGTTTAAATAGTAGAGTTTAAATAGTAGAGTTTAAATAGTAAAGTATAAATAGTAGAGTTTAAATAGTAGAGTTTAAATAGTAGAGTTAGAGTTTAAATAGTAGAGTTTAAATAGTAGAGTTTAAATAGTAGAGTTTAAATAGTAGAGTTTAAAAAGTAGAGTTTAAATAGTAGAGTTTAAATAGTAGAGTTTAAATAGTAGAGTTTAAATAGTAGAGTTTTAATAGTAGAGTTTAAATAGTAGAGTTTAAATAGTAGAGTTTAAATAGTAGAGTTTAAATAGTAGAGTTTAATTAGTAGAGTTTAAATAGTAGAGTTTAAATAGTAGAGTTTAAATAGTAGAGTTTAAATAGTAGAGTTTAGATAGTAGAGTTTAGATAGTAGAGTTTAGATAGTAGAGTTTAAATAGTAGAGTTTAAATAGTAGAGTTTAAATAGTAGAGTTTAAATAGTAGAGTTTAAATAGTAGAGTTTAGATAGTAGAGTTTAGATAGTAGAGTTTAGATAGTAGAGTTTAAATAGTAGAGTTTAGATAGTAGAGTTTAAATAGTAGAGTTTAAATAGTAGAGTTTAAATAGTAGAGTTTAAATAGTAGAGTTTAAATAGTAGAGTTTAGATGGTAGAGTTTAGATAGTAGAGTTTAAATAGTAGAGTTTAAATAGTAGAGTTTAAATAGTAGAGTTTAAATAGTAGAGTTAGAGTTTAAATAGTAGAGTTTAAATAGTAGAGTTTAAATAGTAGAGTTTAAATAGTAGAGTTTAAATAGTAGAGTTAGAGTTTAAATAGTAGAGTTTAAATAGTAGAGTTTAAATAGTAGAGTTTAATTAGTAGAGTTTAAATAGTAGAGTTTAGATAGTAGAGTTTAAATAGTAGAGTTTAAATAGTAGAGTTTAAATAGTAGAGTTTAAATAGTAGAGTTTAAATAGTAGAGTTTAAATAGTAGAGTTTAAATAGTAGAGTTTAAATAGTAGAGTTTAAATAGTAGAGTTTAAATAGTAGAGTTTAAATAGTAGAGTTTAAATAGTAGAGTTTAAATAGTAGAGTTTAAATAGTAGAGTTTAAATAGTAGAGTTTAAATAGTAGAGTTAGAGTTTAAATAGTAGAGTTTAAATAGTAGAGTTTAATTAGTAGAGTTTAAATAGTAGAGTTTAAATAGTAGAGTTTAAATAGTAGAGTTTAAATAGCAGAGTTTAAATAGTAGAGTTTAAATAGTAGAGTTTAAATAGTAGAGTTTAAATAGTAGAGTTTATATAGTAGAGTTTAAAAAGTAGAGTTTAATTAGTAGAGTTTAAATAGTAGAGTTTAAATAGTAGAGTTTAAATAGTAGAGTTTAAATAGTAGAGTTTAAATAGTAGAGTTTAAATAGTAGAGTTTAGATAGTAGAGTTTAAATAGTAGTGTTTAAATAGTAGAGTTTAAATAGTAGAGTTTAAATAGTAAAGTTTAAATAGTAGAGTTTAAATAGTAGAGTTTAAATAGTAGAGTTTAAATAGTGGAGTTTAAATAGTGGAGTTTAAATAGTGGAGTTTAAATAGTAGAGTTTAAATAGTAGAGTTTAAATAGTGGAGTTTAAATAGTAGAGTTTAAATAGTAGAGTTTAAATAGTGGAGTTTAAATAGTGGAGTTTAAATAGTAGAGTTTAAATAGTAGAGTTTAAATAGTAGAGTTTAAATAGTAGAGTTTAAATAGTAGAGTTTAAATAGTAGAGTTTAAATAGTATAGTTTAAATAGTAGAGTTTAAATAGTAGAGTTTAAATAGTAGAGTTAGAGTTTAAATAGTACAGTTTAAATAGTAGAGTTTAAATAGTAGAGTTTAAATAGTAGAGTTTAAATAGTAGAGTTTAGATAGTAGAGTTTAGATAGTAGAGTTTAGATAGTAGAGTTTAAATAGTAGAGTTTAAATAGTAGAGTTTAAATAGTAGAGTTAGAGTTTAAATAGTAGAGTTTAAATAGTAGAGTTTAAATAGTATAGTTTAAATAGTAGAGTTTAAAAAGTAGAGTTTAAATAGTAGAGTTTAAATAGTAGAGTTTAAATAGTAGAGTTTAAATAGTAGAGTTTAAATAGTAGAGTTTAAATAGTAGAGTTTAAATAGTAGAGTTTAAATAGTAGAGTTTAAATAGTAGAGTTTAAATAGTAGAATTTAAAAAGTAGAGTTTAAATAGTAGAGTTTAAATAGTAGACTATAAATAGTAGAGTTTAAATAGTAGAGTTTAAATAGTAGTATTTAAATAGTAGAGTTTAAATAGAAGAGTTTAAATAGTAGAGTTTAAATAGTAGAGTTTAAATAGTAGAGTTTAAATAGTAGAGTTTAAATAGTAGAGTTTAAATAGTGGAGTTTAAATAGTAGAGTTTAAATAGTAGAGTTTAAATAGGGGAGTTTAAATAGGGGAGTTTAAATAGTAGAGTTTAAATAGTGGAGTTTAAATAGTGGAGTTTACATAGTGGAGTTTACATAGTAGAGGTTAAATAGTAGAGTTTAAATAGTAGAGTTTAAATAGTAGAGTTTAAATAGTAGAGTTTAAATAGTAGAGTTTAAATAGTAGAGTTTAAATAGTAGAGTTTAAATAGTAGAGTTAGAGTTTAAATAGTAGATTTTAAATAGTAGAGTTTAAATAGTAGAATTTAAATAGTAGAGTTTAAATAGTAGAGTTTAGATAGTAGAATTTAGATAGTAGAGTTTAGATAGTAGAGTTTAGATAGTAGAGTTTAAATAGTAGAGTTTAAATAGTAGAGTTAGAGTTTAAATAGTAGAGTTTAAATAGTAGAGTTTAAATAGTATAGTTTAAATAGTAGAGTTTAATTAGTAGAGTTTAAATAGTAGAGTTTAAATAGTAGAGTTTAAATAGTAGAGTTTAAATAGTAGAGTTTAAATAGTAGAGTTTAAATAGTAGAGTTTAAATAGTAGAGTTTAAATAGTAGAGTTTAAATAGTAGAATTTAAATAGTAGTGTTTAAATAGTAGAGTTTAAATAGTAGAGTTTAAATAGTAGAGTTTAAATAGTAGAGTTAGAGTTTAAATAGTAGAGTTTAAATAGTAGAGTTTAAATAGTAGAGTTTAAATAGTAGAGTTTAAATAGTAGAGTTTAGATAGTAGAGTTTAGATAGTAGAGTTTAGATAGTAGAGTTTAAATAGTAGAGTTTAAATAGTAGAGTTTAAATAGTAGAGTTAGAGTTTAAATAGTAGAGTTTAAATAGTATAGTTTAAATAGTATAGTTTAAATAGTAGAGTTTAAATAGTAGAGTTTAATTAGTAGAGTTTAAATAGTAGAGTTTAAATAGTAGAGTTTAAATAGTAGAGTTTAATTAGTAGAGTTTAAATAGTGGAGTTTAAATAGTAGAGCTTAAATAGTAGAGTTTAAATAGTAGAGTTTAAATAGTAGAGTTTAAATAGTAGAGTTTAAATAGTAGAGTTTAAATAGTAGAGTTTAAATAGTAGAGTTTAAATAGTAGAGTTTAAATAGTAGAGTTAGAGTTTAAATAGTAGAGTTTAAATAGTAGAGTTTAAATAGTAGAATTTAAATAGTAGAGTTTAAATAGTAGAGTTTAGATAGTAGAGTTTAGATAGTAGAGTTTAGATAGTAGAGTTTAAATAGTAGAGTTTAAATAGTAGAATTTAAATAGTAGAGTTTAAATAGTAGAGCTAGAGTTTAAATAGTAGAGTTTAAATAGTAGAGTTTAAATAGTAGAGTTTAAAGAGTATAGTTTAATTAGTAGAGTTTAAATAGTAGAGTTTAAATAGTAGAGTTTAAATAGTAGAGTTTAAATAGTAGAGTTTAAATAGTAGCGTTTAAATAGTAGAGTTTAAATAGTAGAGTTTAAATAGTAGAGTTTAAATAGTAGAGTTTATATAGTAGAGTTTAAAAAGTAGAGTTTAAATAGTAGAGTTTAAATAGTAGAGTATAAATAGTAGAGTTTAAATAGTAGAGTTTAAATAGTAGTGTTTAAATAGTAGAGTTTAAATAGTAGAGTTTAAATAGTAGAGTTTAAATAGTAGAGTTTAAATAGTAGAGTTTAAATAGTAGAGTTTAAATAGTAGAGCTTAAATAGTAGAGTTTAAATAGCAGAGTTTAAATAGCAGAGTTTAAATAGCAGAGTTTATATAGCAGAGTTTAAATAGTAGAGTTTAAATAGTAGAGATTAAATAGTAGAGTTTAAATAGTAGAGTTTAAATAGTAGAGTTTAAATAGTAGAGTTTAAATAGTAGAGTTTAAATAGTAGAGTTTAAATAATAGAGTTTAAATAGTAGAGTTTAAATAGTAGAGTTTAAATAGTAGAGTTTAAATAGTAGAGTTTAAATAGTAGAGTTTAAATAGTAGAGTATAAATAGTAGAGTTTAAATAGTAGAGTTTAAATAGTAGAGTTAGAGTTTAAATAGTAGTGTTTAAATAGTAGAGTTTAAATAGTAGAGTTTAAATAGTAGAGTTTAAAAAGTAGAGTTTAAATAGTAGAGTTTAAATAGTAGAGTTTAAATAGTAGAGTTTAAATAGTAGAGTTTAAATAGTAGAGTTTAAATAGTAGAGTTTAAATAGTAGAGTTTAAATAGTAGAGTTTAAATAGTAGAGTTTAAATAGTAGAGTTTAAATAGTAGAGTTTAAATAGTAGAGTTTAAATAGTAGAGTTTAAATAGTAGAGTTAGAGTTTAAATAGTAGATTTTAAATAGTAGATTTTAAATAGTAGAATTTAAATAGTAGAGTTTAAATAGTAGAGTTTAGATAGTAGAATTTAGATAGTAGAGTTTAGATAGTAGAGTTTAGATAGTAGAGTTTAAATAGTAGAGTTTAAATAGTAGAGTTTAAATAGTAGTGTTAGAGTTTAAATAGTAGAGTTTAAATAGTAGAGTTTAAATAGTATAGTTTAAATAGTTGAGTTTAGTTTGTAGAGTTTAAATTGTAGAGTTTAAATAGTAGAGTTTAAATAGTAGAGTTTAAATAGTAGAGTTTAAATAGTAGAGTTTAAATAGTAGAGTTTAAATAGTAGAGTTTAAATAGTAGAGTTTAAATAGTAGAGTTTAAACAGTAGAGTTTAAATAGTAGAGTTAGAGTTTAAAAAGTAGAGTTTAAATAGTAGAGTTTAAATAGTAGAGTTTAAATAGTAGAGTTTAAAAAGTAGAGTTTAAATAGTAGAGTTTAAATAGTAGAGTTTAAATAGTAGAGTTTATATAGTAGAGTTTAAAAAGTAGAGTTTAAATAGTAGAGTTTAAATAGTAGAGTATAAATAGTAGAGTTTAAATAGTAGAGTTTAAATAGTAGTGTTTAAATAGTAGAGTTTAAATAGTAGAGTTTAAATAGTAGAGTTTAAATAGTAGAGTTTAAATAATAGAGTTTAAATAGTAGAGTTTAAATAGTAGAGTTTAAATAGTAGAGTTTAAATAGTAGAGTTTAAATAGTAGAGTTTAAATAGTAGAGTTTAAATAGTAGAGTTTAAATAGTAGAGTTTAAATAGTAGAGTTTAGATAGTAAAGTTTAGATAGTAGAGTTTAAATAGTAGTGTTTAAATAGTAGAGTTTAAATAGTAGAGTTTAAATAGTAGAGTTTAAATAGTAGAGTTTAAATAGTAGAATTTAAATAGTGGAGTTTAAATAGTGGAGTTTAAATAGTGGAGTTTAAATAGTAGAGTTTAAATAGTAGAGTTTAAATAGTGGAGTTTAAATAGTAGAGTTTAAATAGTAGAGTTTAAATAGTGGAGTTTAAATAGTGGAGTTTAAATAGTGGAGTTTAAATAGTAGAGTTTAAATAGTAGAGTTTAAATAGTAGAGTTTAAATAGTAGAGTTTAAATAGTAGAGTTTAAATAGTAGAGTTTAAATAGTAGAATTTAAATAGTAGAGTTTAAATAGTAGAGTTTAAATAGTAGAGTTTAAATAGTAGAGTTAGAGTTTAAATAGTAGAGTTTAAATAGTAGAGTTTAAATAGTAGAGTTTAAATAGTAGAGTTTAATTAGTAGAGTTTAGATAGTAGAGTTTAGGTAGTAGAGTTTAGATAGTAGAGTTTAAATAGTAGAGTTTAAATAGTAGAGTTTAAATAGTAGAGTTAGAGTTTAAATAGTAGAGTTTAAATAGTATAGTTTAAATAGTATAGTTTAAATAGTAGAGTTTAAATAGTAGAGTTTAATTAGTAGAGTTTAAATAGTAGAGTTTAAATAGTAGAGTTTAAATAGTAGAGTTTAAATAGTGGAGTTTAAATAGTAGAGCTTAAATAGTAGAGCTTAAATAGTAGAGTTTAAATAGTAGAGTTTAAATAGTAGAGTTTAAATAGTAGAGTTTAAATAGTAGAGTTAAAATAGTAGAGTTTAAATAGTAGAGTTTAAATAGTAGAGTTTAATTAGTAGAGTTAGAGTTTAAATAGTAGAGTTTAAATAGTAGAGTTTAAATAGTAGAATTTAAATTGTAGAGTTTAAATAGTAGAGTTAGAGTTTAAATAGTAGAGTTTAAATAGTAGAGTTTAAGTAGTATAGTTTAATTAGTAGAGTTTAAATAGTAGAGTTTAAATAGTAGAGTTTAAATAGTAGAGTTTAAATAGTAGAGTTTAAATAGTAGAGTTTAAATAGTAGAGTTTAAATAGTAGAGTTTAAATAGTAGAGTTTATATAGTAGAGTTTAAAAAGTAGAGTTTAAATAGTAGAGTTTAAATAGTAGAGTATAAATAGTAGAGTTTAAATAGTAGAGTTTAAATAGTAGTGTTTAAATAGTAGAGTTTAAATAGTAGAGTTTAAATAGTAGAGTTTAAATAGTGGAGTTTAAATAGTAGAGTTTAAATAGTAGAGTTTAAATAGTAGAGTTTGAATAGTAGAGTTTAAATAGTAGAGCTTAAATAGTAGTGTTTAAATAGCAGAGTTTAAATAGCAGAGTTTAAATAGCAGAGTTTATATAGCAGAGTTTAAATAGTAGAGTTTAAATAGTAGAGATTAAATAGTAGAGATTAAATAGTAGATTTTAAATAGTAGAGTTTAAATAGCAGAGTTTAAATAGTAGAGTTTAAATAGTATAGTTTAAAAAGTAGAGTTTAAATAGTAGAGTTTAAATAATAGAGTTTAAATAGTAGAGTTTAAATAGTAGAGTTTAAATAGTAGAGTTTAAATAGTAGAGTTTAAATAGTAGAGTTTAAATAGTAGAGTATAAATAGTAGAGTTTAAATAGTAGAGTTTAAATAGTAGAGTTAGAGTTTAAATAGTAGAGTTTAAATAGTAGAGTTTAAATAGTAGAGTTAGAGTTTAAATAGTAGTGTTTAAATAGTAGAGTTTAAATAGTAGAGTTTAAATAGTAGAGTTTAAAAAGTAGAGTTTAAATAGTAGAGTTTAAATAGTAGAGTTTAAATAGTAGAGTTTAAATAGTAGAGTTTAAATAGTAGAGTTTAAATAGTAGAGTTTAAATAGTAGAGTTTAAATAGTAGAGTTTAAATAGTAGAGTTTAAATAGTAGAGTTTAAATAGTAGAGTTTAAATAGTAGAGTTTAAATAGTAGAGTTTAAATAGTAGAGTTTAAATAGTAGAGTTAGAGTTTAAATAGTAGATTTTAAATAGTAGATTTTAAATAGTAGAATTTAAATAGTAGAGTTTAAATAGTAGAGTTTAGATAGTAGAATTTAGATAGTAGAGTTTAGATAGTAGAGTTTAGATAGTAGAGTTTAAATAGTAGAGTTTAAATAGTAGAGTTTAAATAGTAGAGTTAGAGTTTAAATAGTAGAGTTTAAATAGTAGAGTTTAAATAGTATAGTTTAAATAGTAGAGTTTAGTTTGTAGAGTTTAAATAGTAGAGTTTAAATAGTAGAGTTTAAATAGTAGAGTTTAAATAGTAGAGTTTAAATAGTAGAGTTTAAATAGTAGAGTTTAAATAGTAGAGTTTAAATAGTAGAGTTTAAATAGTAGAGTTTAAATAGTAGAGTTAGAGTTTAAATAGTAGAGTTTAAATAGTAGAGTTTAAATAGTAGAGTTTAAATAGTAGAGTTTAAAAAGTAGAGTTTAAATAGTAGAGTTTAAATAGTAGAGTTTAAATAGTAGAGTTTATATAGTAGAGTTTAAAAAGTAGAGTTTAAATAGTAGAGTTTAAATAGTAGAGTATAAATAGTAGAGTTTAAATAGTAGAGTTTAAATAGTAGTGTTTAAATAGTAGAGTTTAAATAGTAGAGTTTAAATAGTAGAGTTTAAATAGTAGAGTTTAAATAATAGAGTTTAAATAGTAGAGTTTAAATAGTAGAGTTTAAATAGTAGAGTTTAAATAGTAGAGTTTAAATAGTAGAGTTTAAATAGTAGAGTTTAAATAGTAGAGTTTAAATAGTAGAGTTTAAATAGTAGAGTTTAGATAGTAAAGTTTAGATAGTAGAGTTTAAATAGTAGTGTTTAAATAGTAGAGTTTAAATAGTAGAGTTTAAATAGTAGAGTTTAAATAGTAGAGTTTAAATAGTAGAATTTAAATAGTGGAGTTTAAATAGTGGAGTTTAAATAGTGGAGTTTAAATAGTAGAGTTTAAATAGTAGAGTTTAAATAGTGGAGTTTAAATAGTAGAGTTTAAATAGTAGAGTTTAAATAGTGGAGTTTAAATAGTGGAGTTTAAATAGTGGAGTTTAAATAGTAGAGTTTAAATAGTAGAGTTTAAATAGTAGAGTTTAAATAGTAGAGTTTAAATAGTAGAGTTTAAATAGTAGAGTTTAAATAGTAGAATTTAAATAGTAGAGTTTAAATAGTAGAGTTTAAATAGTAGAGTTTAAATAGTAGAGTTAGAGTTTAAATAGTAGAGTTTAAATAGTAGAGTTTAAATAGTAGAGTTTAAATAGTAGAGTTTAATTAGTAGAGTTTAGATAGTAGAGTTTAGATAGTAGAGTTTAGATAGTAGAGTTTAAATAGTAGAGTTTAAATAGTAGAGTTTAAATAGTAGAGTTAGAGTTTAAATAGTAGAGTTTAAATAGTAGAGTTTAAATAGTATAGTTTAAATAGTAGAGTTTAAATAGTAGAGTTTAATTAGTAGAGTTTAAATAGTAGAGTTTAAATAGCAGAGTTTAAATAGTAGAGTTTAAATAGTGGAGTTTAAATAGTAGAGCTTAAATAGTAGAGCTTAAATAGTAGAGTTTAAATAGTAGAGTTTAAATAGTAGAGTTTAAATAGTAGAGTTTAAATAGTAGAGTTAAAATAGTAGAGTTTAAATAGTAGAGTTTAAATAGTAGAGTTTAATTAGTAGAGTTAGAGTTTAAATAGTAGAGTTTAAATAGTAGAGTTTAAATAGTAGAATTTAAATAGTAGAGTTTAAATAGTAGAGTTTAGATAGTAGAGTTTAGATAGTAGAGTTTAGATAGTAGAGTTTAAATAGTAGAGTTTAAATAGTAGAATTTAAATAGTAGAGTTTAAATAGTAGAGTTAGAGTTTAAATAGTAGAGTTTAAATAGTAGAGTTTAAGTAGTATAGTTTAATTAGTAGAGTTTAAATAGTAGAGTTTAAATAGTAGAGTTTAAATAGTAGAGTTTAAATAGTAGAGTTTAAATAGTAGAGTTTAAATAGTAGAGTTTAAATAGTAGAGTTTAAATAGTAGAGTTTATATAGTAGAGTTTAAAAAGTAGAGTTTAAATAGTAGAGTTTAAATAGTAGAGTATAAATAGTAGAGTTTAAATAGTAGAGTTTTAATAGTAGTGTTTAAATAGTAGAGTTTAAATAGTAGAGTTTAAATAGTAGAGTTTAAATAGTGGAGTTTAAATAGTAGAGTTTAAATAGTAGAGTTTAAATAGTAGAGTTTGAATAGTAGAGTTTAAATAGTAGAGCTTAAATAGTAGTGTTTAAATAGCAGAGTTTAAATAGCAGAGTTTAAATAGCAGAGTTTATATAGCAGAGTTTAAATAGTAGAGTTTAAATAGTAGAGATTAAATAGTAGAGATTAAATAGTAGATTTTAAATAGTAGAGTTTAAATAGTAGAGTTTAAATAGTAGAGTTTAAATAGTATAGTTTAAAAAGTAGAGTTTAAATAGTAGAGTTTAAATAATAGAGTTTAAATAGTAGAGTTTAAATAGTAGAGTTTAAATAGTAGAGTTTAAATAGTAGAGTTTAAATAGTAGAGTTTAAATAGTAGAGTATAAATAGTAGAGTTTAAATAGTAGAGTTTAAATAGTAGAGTTAGAGTTTAAATAGTAGAGTTTAAATAGTAGAGTTTAAATAGTAGAGTTTAAAAAGTAGAGTTTAAATAGTAGAGTTTAAATAGTAGAGTTTAAATAGTAGAGTTTAAATAGTAGAGTTTAAATAGTAGAGTTTAAATAGTAGAGTTTAAATAGTAGAGTTTAAATAGTAGAGTTTAAATAGTAGAGTTTAAATAGTAGAGTTTAAATAGTAGAGTTTAATTAGTAGAGTTTAAATAGTAGAGTTTAAATAGTAGAGTTCAAATAGTAGAGTTTAAATAGTAGAGTTTAGATAGTAGAGATTAGATAGTAGAGTTTAGATAGTAGAGTTTAAATAGTAGAGTTTAAATAGTAGAGTTTAAATAGTAGAGTTTAAATAGTAGAGTTTAAATAGTAGAGTTTAGATAGTAGAGTTTACATAGTAGAGTTTAGATAGTAGAGTTTAAATAGTAGAGTTTAGATAGTAGAGTTTAAATAGTAGAGTTTAAATAGTAGAGTTTAAATAGTAGAGTTTAAATAGTAGAGTTTAGATAGTAGAGTTTAAATAGTAGAGTTTAAATAGTAGAGTTTAAATAGTAGAGTTTAAATAGTAGAGTTTAAATAGTAGAGTTTAAATAGTAGAGTTTAAATAGTAGAGTTTAAATAGTAGAGTTTAAATAGTAGAGTTTAGATAGTAGAGTTTAGATAGTAGAGTTTAAATAGTAGAGTATAAATAGTAGAGTTTAAATAGTAGAGTTTAAATAGTAGAGTTTAAATAGTAGAGTTTAAATAGTAGAGTTTAAATAGTAGAGTTTAGATAGTAGAGTTTAGATAGTAGAGTTTAAATAGTAGAGTTTAAATAGTAGAGTTTAAATAGTAGAGTTTAAATAGTAGAGTTTAAATAGTAGAGTTTAAATAGTAGAGTTTAAATTTTAGAGTTTAAATTGTAGAGTTTAAATAGTAGAGTTTAAATAGTAGAGTTTAAATAGTAGAGTTTAAATAGTAGAGTTTAATAATAGAGTTTAAATAGAAGAGTTTAAATAGAAGAGTTTAAATAGTAGAGTTTAAATAGTAGAGTTTAAATAGTAGAGTTTAAATAGTAGAGTTTAAATAGTAGAGTTTAAATAGTAGAGTTTAAATAGTAGAGTTTAAATAGTAGAGTTAGAGTTTAAATAGTAGAGTTAGAGTTTAAATAGTAGAGTTTAAATAGTAGAGTTTAAATAGTAGAGTTTAAATAGTAGAGTTTAAATAGTAGAGTTTAAATAGTAGAGTTTAAATAGTAGAGTTTAAATAGTAGAGTTTAAATAGTAGAGTTTAAATAGTAGAGTTTAAATAGTAGAGTTTAAATAGTAGAGTTTAAAAAGTAGAGTTTAAAAAGTAGAGTTTAAATAGTAGAGTTTAAATAGTAGAGTTTAAATAGTAGAGTTTAAATAGTAGAGTTTAAATAGTAAAGTTTAGATAGTAGAGTTTAAATAGTAGAGTTTAAATAGTAGAGTTTAAATAGTAGAGTTTAAATAGTAGAGTTTAGATAGTAGAGTTTAGATAGTAGAGTTTAAATAGTAAAGTTTAAATAGTAGAGTTTAAATAGTAGAGTTTAAATAGTAGAGTTTAAATAGTAGAGTTTAAATAGTAGAATTTAAATAGTAGAGTTTAAATAGTAGAGTTTAAATAGTAGAGTTTAAATAGTAGAGTTTAAATAGTAGAGTTAGAGTTTAAATAGTAGAGTTTAAATAGTAGAGTTTAAATAGTAGAGTTTAAATAGTAGAGTTTAAATAGTAGAGTTTAGATAGTAGAGTTTAGATAGTAGAGTTTAGATAGTAGAGTTTAAATAGTAGAGTTTAAATAGTAGAGTTTAAATAGTAGAGTTAGAGTTTAAATAGTAGAGTTTAAATAGTATAGTTTAAATAGTATAGTTTAAATAGTAGAGTTTAAATAGTAGAGTTTAATTAGTAGAGTTTAAATAGCAGAGTTTAAATAGTAGAGTTTAAATAGTAGAGTTTAAATAGTGGAGTTTAAATAGTAGAGCTTAAATAGTAGAGTTTAAATAGTAGAGTTTAAATAGTAGAGTTTAAATAGTAGAGTTTAAATAGTAGAGTTTAAATAGTAGAGTTTAAATAGTAATGTTTAAATAGTAGAGTTTAAATAGTAGAGTTTAAATAGTAGAGTTTAAATAGTAGAGTTAGAGTTTAAATAGTAGAGTTTAAATAGTAGAGTTTAAATAGTAGAATTTAAATAGTAGAGTTTAAATAGTAGAGTTTAGATAGTAGAGTTTAGATAGTAGAGTTTAAATAGTAGAGTTTAAATAGTAGAGTTTAAATAGTAGAGTTTAAATAGTAGAGTTTAAATAGTAGAGTTTAGATAGTAGAGTTTAGATAGTAGAGTTTAAATAGTAGAGTTTAAATAGTAGAGTTTAAATAGTAGAGTTTAAATAGTAGAGTTTAAATAGTAGAGTTTAAATAGTAGAGTTTAAATAGTAGAGTTTAAATAGTAGAGTTTAGATAGTAGAGTTTAGATAGTAGAGTTTAAATAGTAGAGTTTAAATAGTAGAGTTTAAATAGTAGAGTTTAAATAGTAGAGTTTAAATAGTGGAGTTTAAATAGTAGAGTTTAAATAGTAGAGTTTAAATAGTAGAGTTTGAATAGTAGAGTTTAAATAGTAGAACTTAAATAGTAGTGTTTAAATAGCAGAGTTTAAATAGCAGAGTTTAAATAGCAGAGTTTATATAGCAGAGTTTAAATAGTAGAGTTTAAATAGTAGAGATTAAATAGTAGATTTTAAATAGTAGAGTTTAAATAGTAGAGTTTAAATAGTAGAGTTTAAATAGTATAGTTTAAATAGTAGAGTTTAAATAGTAGAGTTTAAATAATAGAGTTTAAATAGTAGAGTTTAAATAGTAGAGTTTAAATAGTAGAGTTTAAATAGTAGAGTTTAAATAGTAGAGTTTAAATAGTAGAGTATAAATAGTAGAGTTTAAATAGTAGAGTTTAAATAGTAGAGTTAGAGTTTAAATAGTAGAGTTAGAGTTTAAATAGTAGAGTTTAAATAGTAGAGTTTAAATAGTAGAGTTTAAATAGTAGAGTTTAAAAAGTAGAGTTTAAATAGTAGAGTTTAAATAGTAGAGTTTAAATAGTAGAGTTTAAATAGTAGAGTTTAAATAGTAGAGTTTAAATAGTAGAGTTTAAATAGTAGAGTTTAAATAGTAGAGTTTAAATAGTAGAGTTTAAATAGTAGAGTTTAATTAGTAGAGTTTAAATAGTAGAGTTTAAATAGTAGAGTTTAAATAGTAGAGTTTAAATAGTAGAGTTTAGATAGTAGAGATTAGATAGTAGAGTTTAGATAGTAGAGTTTAAATAGTAGAGTTTAAATAGTAGAGTTTAAATAGTAGAGTTTAAATAGTAGAGTTTAAATAGTAGAGTTTAGATAGTAGAGTTTACATAGTAGAGTTTAGATAGTAGAGTTTAAATAGTAGAGTTTAGATAGTAGAGTTTAGATAGTAGAGTTTAAATAGTAGAGTTTAAATAGTAGAGTTTAAATAGTAGAGTTTAGATAGTAGAGTTTAGATAGTAGAGTTTAAATAGTAGAGTTTAAATAGTAGAGTTTAAATAGTAGAGTTTAAATAGTAGAGTTTAAATAGTAGAGTTTAAATAGTAGAGTTTAAATAGTAGAGTTTAAATAGTAGAGTTTAAATAGTAGAGTTTAAATAGTAGAGTTTAGATAGTAGAGTTTAGATAGTAGAGTTTAAATAGTAGAGTTTAAATAGTAGAGTTTAAATAGTAGAGTTTAAATAGTAGAGTTTAAATAGTAGAGTTTAAATAGTAGAGTTTAAATAGTAGAGTTTAGATAGTAGAGTTTAGATAGTAGAGTTTAAATAGTAGAGTTTAAATAGTAGAGTTTAAATAGTAGAGTTTAAATAGTAGAGTTTAAATAGTAGAGTTTAAATTTTAGAGTTTAAATTGTAGAGTTTAAATAGTAGAGTTTAAATTGTAGAGTTTAAATAGTAGAGTTTAAATAGTAGAGTTTAAATAGTAGAGTTTAAATAGTAGAGTTTAAATAGTAGAGTTTAAATAGTAGAGTTTAAATAATAGAGTTTAATAATAGAGTTTAAATAGAAGAGTTTAAATAGAAGAGTTTAAATAGTAGAGTTTAAATAGTAGAGTTTAAATAGTAGAGTTTAAATAGTAGAGTTTAAATAGTAGAGTTTAAATAATAGAGTTTAATAATAGAGTTTAAATAGAAGAGTTTAAATAGAAGAGTTTAAATAGTAGAGTTTAAATAGTAGAGTTTAAATAGTAGAGTTTAAATAGTAGAGTTTAAATAGTAGAGTTTAAATAGTAGAGTTTAAATAGTAGAGTTTAAATAGTAGAGTTTAAATAGTAGAGTTTCAATAGTAGAGTTTCAATAGTAGAGTTTAAATAGTAGAGTTTAAATAGTAGAGTTTATATAGTAGAGTTTAAAAAGTAGAGTTTAAATAGTAGAGTTTAAATAGTAGAGTTTAAATAGTAGAGTTTAAATAGTAGAGTTTAAATAGTAGAGTTTAGATAGTAGAGTTTAAATAGTAGAGTTTAAATAGTAGAGTTTAAATAGTAGAGTTTAAATATTAGAGATTAGATAGTAGAGTTTAGATAGTAGAGTTTAAATAGTAAAGTTTAAATAGTAGAGTTTAAATAGTAGAGTTTAAATAGTAGAGTTTAAATAGTAGAGTTTAAATAGTAGAGTTTAAATAGTAGAGTTTAAATAGTAGAGTTTAAATATTAGAGTTAGAGTTTAAATAGTAGAGTTTAAATAGTAGAGTTTAAATAGTAGAGTTTAAATAGTAGAGTTTAGATAGTAGAGTTTAGATAGTAGAGTTTAGATAGTAGAGTTTAAATAGTAGAGTTTAAATAGTAGAGTTTAAATAGTAGAGTTAGAGTTTAAATAGTAGAGTTTAAATAGTATAGTTTAAATAGTATAGTTTAAATAGTAGAGTTTAAATAGTAGAGTTTAATTAGTAGAGTTTAAATAGCAGAGTTTAAATAGTAGAGTTTAAATAGTAGAGTTTAAATAGTGGAGTTTAAATAGTAGAGCTTAAATAGTAGAGTTTAAATAGTAGAGTTTAAATAGTAGAGTTTAAATAATAGAGTTTAAATAGTAGAGTTTAAATAGTAGAGTTTAAATAGTAGAGTTTAAATAGTAGAGTTTAAATAGTAGAGTTTAAATAGTAGAGTTTAAATAGTAGAGTTTAAATAGTAGAGTTAGAGTTTAAATAGTAGAGTTTAAATTGTAGAGTTTAAATAGTAGAATTTAAATAGTAGAGTTTAAATAGTAGAGTTTAGATAGTAGAGTTTAGATAGTAGAGTTTAAATAGTAGTGTTTAAATAGTAGAGTTTAAATAGTAGAGTTTAAATAGTAGAGTTTAAATAGTAGAGTTTAGATAGTAGAGTTTAGATAGTAGAGTTTAAATAGTAGAGTTTAAATAGTAGAGTTTAAATAGTAGAGTTTAAATAGTAGAGTTTAAATAGTAGAGTTTAAATAGTAGAGTTTAAATAGTAGAGTTTAAATAGTAGAGTTTAGATAGTAGAGTTTAGATAGTAGAGTTTAAATAGTAGAGTTTAAATAGTAGAGTTTAAATAGTAGAGCTTAAATAGTAGAGTTTAAATAGTAGAGTTTAAATAGTAGAGTTTAGATAGTAGAGTTTAGATAGTAGAGTTTAAATAGTAGAGTTTAAATAGTAGAGTTTAAATAGTAGAGTTTAAATAGTAGAGTTTAAATAGTAGAGTTTAAATAGTAGAGTTTAAATAGTAGAGTTTAAATTTTAGAGTTTAAATTGTAGAGTTTAAATAGTAGAGTTTTAATAGTAGAGTTTAAATAGTAGAGTTTAAATAGTAGAGTTTAAATAGTAGAGTTTAATAATAGAGTTTAAATAGAAGAGTTTAAATAGAAGAGTTTAAATAGTAGAGTTTAAATAGTAGAGTTTAAATAGTAGAGTTTAAATAGTAGAGTTTAAATAGTAGAGTTTAAATAGTAGAGTTTAAATAGTAGAGTTTAAATAGTAGAGTTTAAATAGCAGAGTTTAAATAGCAGAGTTTAAATAGTAGAGTTTAAATAGTAGAGTTTAAATAGTAGAGTTTAAATAGTAGAGTTTAAATAGTAGAGTTAGAGTTTAAATAGTAGAGTTAGAGTTTAAATAGTAGAGTTTAAATAGTAGAGTTTAAATAGTAGAGTTTAAATAGTAGAGTTTAAATAGTAGAGTTTAAATAGTAGAGTTTAAATAGTAGAGTTTCAATAGTAGAGTTTCAATAGTAGAGTTTAAATAGTAGAGTTTAAATAGTAGAGTTTATATAGTAGAGTTTATATAGTAGAGTTTAAAAAGTAGAGTTTAAATAGTAGAGTTTAAATAGTAGAGTTTAAATAGTAGAGTTTAAATAGTAGAGTTTAATTAGTAGAGTTTAAATAGTAGAGTTTAAATAGTAGAGTTTAAATAGTAGAGTTTAAATAGTAGAGTTTAGATAGTAGAGTTTAGATAGTAGAGTTTAAATAGTAAAGTTTAAATAGTAGAGTTTAAATAGTAGAGTTTAAATAGTAGAGTTTAAATAGTAGAGTTTAAATAGTAGAATTTAAATAGTAGAGTTTAAATAGTAGAGTTTAAATAGTAGAGTTTAAATAGTAGAGTTTAAATAGTAGAGTTAGAGTTTAAATAGTAGAGTTTAAATAGTAGAGTTTAAATAGTAGAGTATAAATAGTAGAGTTTAAATAGTAGAGTTTAGATAGTAGAGTTTAGATAGTAGAGTTTAGATAGTAGAGTTTAAATAGTAGAGTTTAAATAGTAGAGTTTAAATAGTAGAGTTAGAGTTTAAATAGTAGAGTTTAAATAGTATATTTTAAATAGTATAGTTTAAATAGTAGAGTTTAAATAGTAGAGTTTAATTAGTAGAGTTTAAATAGCAGAGTTTAAATAGTAGAGTTTAAATAGTAGAGTTTAAATAGTGGAGTTTAAATAGTAGAGCTTAAATAGTAGAGTTTAAATAGTAGAGTTTAAATAGTAGAGTTTAAATAGTAGAGTTTAAATAGTAGAGTTTAAATAGTAGAGTTTAAATAGTAAAGTTTAAATAGTAGAGTTTAAATAGTAGAGTTTAAATAGTAGAGTTAGAGTTTAAATAGTAGAGTTTAAATAGTAGAGTTTAAATAGTAGAATTTAAATAGTAGAGTTTAAATAGTAGAGTTTAGATAGTAGAGTTTAGATAGTAGAGTTTAGATAGTAGAGTTTAGATAGTAGAGTTTAAATAGTAGAGTTTAAATAGTAGAGTTTAAATAGTAGAGTTAGAGTTTAAATAGTAGAGTTTAAATAGTAGAGTTTAAATAGTATAGTTTAATTAGTAGAGTTTAAATAGTAGAGTTTAAATAGTAGAGTTTAAATAGTAGAGTTTAAATAGTAGAGTTTAAATAGTAGAGTTTAAATAGTAGAGTTTAAATAGTAGAGTTTAAATAGTAGAGTTTAAATAGTAGAGTTTATATAGTAGAGTTTAAAAAGTAGAGTTTAAATAGTAGAGTTTAAATAGTAGAGTATAAATAGTAGAGTTTAAATAGTAGAGTTTAAATAGTAGTGTTTAAATAGTAGAGTTTAAATAGCAGAGTTTAAATAGTAGAGTTTAAATAGTAGAGTTTAAATAGTAGAGTTTAAATATTAGAGTTTAAATAGTGGAGTTTAAATAGTAGAGTTTAAATAGTAGAGTTTAAATAGTAGAGTTTAAATAGTAGAGTTTAAATAGTAGAGCTTAAATAGTAGAGTTTAAATAGCAGAGTTTAAATAGCAGAGTTTAAATAGCAGAGTTTATATAGCAGAGTTTAAATAGTAGAGTTTAAATAGTAGAGATTAAATAGTAGAGTTTAAATAGTAGAGTTTAAATAGTAGAGTTTAAATAGTAGAGTTTAAATAGTAGAGTTTAAATAGCAGAGTTTAAATAGCAGAGTTTAAATAGCAGAGTTTATATAGCAGAGTTTAAATAGTAGAGTTTAAATAGTAGAGATTAAATAGTAGAGTTTAAATAGTAGAGTTTAAATAGTAGAGTTTAAATAGTAGAGTTTAAATAGTAGAGTTTAAATAGTAGAGTTTAAATAGTAGAGTTTAAATAGTAGAGTTTAAATAGTAGAGTATAAATAGTAGAGTTTAAATAGTAGAGTTTAAATAGTAGAGTTAGAGTTTAAATAGTAGAGTTTAAATAGTAGAGTTTAAATAGTAGAGTTTAAATAGTAGAGTTTAAAAAGTAGAGTTTAAAAAGTTGAGTTTAAATAGTAGAGTTTAAATAGTAGAGTTTAAATAGTAGAGTTTAAATAGTAGAGTTTAAATAGTAGAGTTTAAATAGTAGAGTTTAAATAGTAGAGTTTAAATAGTAGAGTTTAAATAGTAGAGTTTAAATAGTAGAGTTTAATTAGTAGAGTTTAAATAGTAGAGTTTAAATAGTAGAGTTTAAATAGTAGAGTTTAAATAGTAGAGTTTAGATAGTAGAGTTTAGATAGTAGAGTTTAGATAGTAGAGTTTAAATAGTAGAGTTTAAATAGTAGAGTTTAAATAGTAGAGTTTAAATAGTAGAGTTTAAATAGTAGAGTTTAAATAGTAGAGTTTACATAGTAGAGTTTAGATAGTAGAGTTTAAATAGTAGAGTTTAGATAGTAGAGTTTAAATAGTAGAGTTTAAATAGTAGAGTTTAAATAGTAGTGTTTAAATAGTAGAGTTTAGATAGTAGAGTTTAGATAGTAGAGTTTAAATAGTAGAGTTTAAATAGTAGAGTTTAAATAGTAGAGTTTAAATAGTAGAGTTTAAATAGTAGAGTTTAAATAGTAGAGTTTAGATGGTAGAGTTTAGATAGTAGAGTTTAAATAGTAGAGTTTAAATAGTAGAGTTTAAATAGTAGAGTTTAAATAGTAGAGTTTAAATAGTAGAGTTTAAATAGTAGAGTTTAAATAGTAGAGTTTAAATAGTAGAGTTTAGATAGTAGAGTTTAGATAGTAGAGTTTAAATAGTAGAGTTTAAATAGTAGAGTTTAAATAGTAGAGTTTAAATAGTAGAGTTTAAATAGTAGAGTTTAAATTTTAGAGTTTAAATAGTAGAGTTTAAATAGTAGAGTTTAAATAGTAGAGTTTAAATAGTAGAGTTTAAATAGTAGAGTTTAATAATAGAGTTTAAATAGAAGAGTTTAAATAGAAGAGTTTAAATAGTAGAGTATAAATAGTAGAGTTTAAATAGTAGAGTTTAAATAGTAGAGTTTAAATAGTAGAGTTTAAATAGTAGAGTTTAAATAGTAGAGTTTAAATAGTAGAGTTTAAATAGTAGAGTTTAAATAGCAGAGTTTAAATAGTAGAGTTTAAATAGTAGAGTTTAAATAGTAGAGTTTAAATAGTAGAGTTTAAATAGTAGAGTTAGAGTTTAAATAGTAGAGTTAGAGTTTAAATAGTAGAGTTTAAATAGTAGAGTTTAAATAGTAGAGTTTAAATAGTAGAGTTTAAATAGTAGAGTTTAAATAGTAGAGTTTAAATAGTAGAGTTTCAATAGTAGAGTTTAAATAGTAGAGTTTAAATAGTAGAGTTTAAATAGTAGAGTTTAAATAGTAGAGTTTATATAGTAGAGTTTAAAAAGTAGAGTTTAAATAGTAGAGTTTAAATAGTAGAGTTTAAATAGTAGAGTTTAAATAGTAGAGTTTAAATAGTAGAGTTTAAATAGTAGAGTTTAAATAGTAGAGTTAGAGTTTAAATAGTTGAGTTAGAGTTTAAATAGTAGAGTTTAAATAGTAGAGTTTAAATAGTAGAGTTTAAATAGTAGAGTTTAAATAGTAGAGTTTAAATAGTAGAGTTTAAATAGTAGAGTTTATATAGTAGAGTTTAAAAAGTAGAGTTTAAATAGTAGAGTTTAAATAGTAAAGTTTAAATAGTAGAGTTTAAATAGTAGAGTTTAAATAGTAGAGTTTAGATAGTAGAGTTTAAATTGTAGAGTTTAAATAGTAGAGTTTAAATAGTAGAGTTTAAATAGTAGAGTTTAAATAGTAGAGTTTAGATAGTAGAGTTTAGATAGTAGAGTTTAAATAGTAGAGTTTAAATAGTAGAGTTTAAATAGTAGAGTTTAAATAGTAGAGTTTAAATAGTAGAGTTTAAATAGTAGAGTTTAAATAGTAGAATTTAAATAGTAGAGTTTAAATAGTAGAGTTTAAATAGTAGAGTTTAAATAGTAGAGTTTAAATAGTAGAGTTAGAGTTTAAATAGTAGAGTTTAAATAGTAGAGTTTAAATAGTAGAGTTTAAATTGTAGAGTTTAAATAGTAGAGTTTAGATAGTAGAGTTTAGATAGTAGAGTTTAGATAGTAGAGTTTAAATAGTAGAGTTTAAATAGTAGAGTTTAAATAGTAGAGTTAGAGTTTAAATAGTAGAGTTTAAATAGTAGAGTTTAAATAGTATAGTTTAAATAGTAGAGTTTAAATAGTAGAGTTTAATTAGTAGAGTTTAAATAGCAGAGTTTAAATAGTAGAGTTTAAATAGTAGAGTTTAAATAGTGGAGTTTAAATAGTAGAGCTTAAATAGTAGAGTTTAAATAGTAGAGTTTAAATAGTAGAGTTTAAATAGTAGAGTTTAAATAGTAGAGTTTAAATAGTAGAGTTTAAATAGTAGAGTTTAAATAGTAGAGTTTAAATAGTAGAGTTTAAATAGTAGAGTTAGAGTTTAAATAGTAGAGTTTAAATAGTAGAGTTTAAATAGTAGAATTTAAATAGTAGAGTTTAAATAGTAGAGTTTAGATAGTAGAGTTTAGATAGTAGAGTTTAGATAGTAGAGTTTAAATAGTAGAGTTTAAATAGTAGAGTTTAAATAGTAGAGTTTAAATAGTAGAGTTAGAGTTTTAATAGTAGAGTTTAAATAGTAGAGTTTAAATAGTATAGTTTAATTAGTAGAGTTTAAATAGTAGAGTTTAAATAGTAGAGTTTAAATAGTAGAGTTTAAATAGTAGAGTTTAAATAGTAGAGTTTAAATAGTAGAGTTTAAATAGTAGAGTTTAAATAGTAGAGTTTAAATAGTAGAGTTTATATAGTAGAGTTTAAAAAGTAGAGTTTAAATAGTAGAGTTTAAATAGTAGAGTTTAAATAGTGGAGTTTAAATAGTAGAGTTTAAATAGTAGAGTTTAAATAGTAGAGTTTAAATAGTAGAGTTTAAATAGTAGAGTTTAATAATAGAGTTTAAATAGAAGAGTTTAAATAGAAGAGTTTAAATAGTAGAGTATAAATAGTAGAGTTTAAATAGTAGAGTTTAAATAGTAGAGTTTAAATAGTAGAGTTTAAATAGTAGAGTTTAAATAGTAGAGTTTAAATAGTAGAGTTTAAATAGTAGAGTTTAAATAGCAGAGTTTAAATAGTAGAGTTTAAATAGTAGAGTTTAAATAGTAGAGTTTAAATAGTAGAGTTTAAATAGTAGAGTTAGAGTTTAAATAGTAGAGTTAGAGTTTAAATAGTAGAGTTTAAATAGTAGAGTTTAAATAGTAGAGTTTAAATAGTAGAGTTTAAATAGTAGAGTTTAAATAGTAGAGTTTCAATAGTAGAGTTTAAATAGTAGAGTTTAAATAGTAGAGTTTAAATAGTAGAGTTTAAATAGTAGAGTTTATATAGTAGAGTTTAAAAAGTAGAGTTTAAATAGTAGAGTTTAAATAGTAGAGTTTAAATAGTAGAGTTTAAATAGTAGAGTTTAAATAGTAGAGTTTAAATAGTAGAGTTTAAATAGTAGAGTTAGAGTTTAAATAGTTGAGTTAGAGTTTAAATAGTAGAGTTTAAATAGTAGAGTTTAAATAGTAGAGTTTAAATAGTAGAGTTTAAATAGTAGAGTTTAAATAGTAGAGTTTAAATAGTAGAGTTTATATAGTAGAGTTTAAAAAGTAGAGTTTAAATAGTAGAGTTTAAATAGTAAAGTTTAAATAGTAGAGTTTAAATAGTAGAGTTTAAATAGTAGAGTTTAGATAGTAGAGTTTAAATTGTAGAGTTTAAATAGTAGAGTTTAAATAGTAGAGTTTAAATAGTAGAGTTTAAATAGTAGAGTTTAGATAGTAGAGTTTAGATAGTAGAGTTTAAATAGTAGAGTTTAAATAGTAGAGTTTAAATAGTAGAGTTTAAATAGTAGAGTTTAAATAGTAGAGTTTAAATAGTAGAGTTTAAATAGTAGAATTTAAATAGTAGAGTTTAAATAGTAGAGTTTAAATAGTAGAGTTTAAATAGTAGAGTTTAAATAGTAGAGTTAGAGTTTAAATAGTAGAGTTTAAATAGTAGAGTTTAAATAGTAGAGTTTAAATAGTAGAGTTTAAATAGTAGAGTTTAGATAGTAGAGTTTAGATAGTAGAGTTTAGATAGTAGAGTTTAAATAGTAGAGTTTAAATAGTAGAGTTTAAATAGTAGAGTTAGAGTTTAAATAGTAGAGTTTAAATAGTATAGTTTAAATAGTATAGTTTAAATAGTAGAGTTTAAATAGTAGAGTTTAATTAGTAGAGTTTAAATAGCAGAGTTTAAATAGTAGAGTTTAAATAGTAGAGTTTAAATAGTGGAGTTTAAATAGTAGAGCTTAAATAGTAGAGTTTAAATAGTAGAGTTTAAATAGTAGAGTTTAAATAGTAGAGTTTAAATAGTAGAGTTTAAATAGTAGAGTTTAAATAGTAGAGTTTAAATAGTAGAGTTTAAATAGTAGAGTTTAAATAGTAGAGTTAGAGTTTAAATAGTAGAGTTTAAATAGTAGAGTTTAAATAGTAGAATTTAAATAGTAGAGTTTAAATAGTAGAGTTTAGATAGTAGAGTTTAGATAGTAGAGTTTAGATAGTAGAGTTTAAATAGTAGAGTTTAAATAGTAGAGTTTAAATAGTAGAGTTTAAATAGTAGAGTTAGAATTTTAATAGTAGAGTTTAAATAGTAGAGTTTAAATAGTATAGTTTAATTAGTAGAGTTTAAATAGTAGAGTTTAAATAGTAGAGTTTAAATAGTAGAGTTTAAATAGTAGAGTTTAAATAGTAGAGTTTAAATAGTAGAGTTTAAATAGTAGAGTTTAAATAGTAGAGTTTAAATAGTAGAGTTTATATAGTAGAGTTTAAAAAGTAGAGTTTAAATAGTAGAGTTTAAATAGTAGAGTATAAATAGTAGAGTTCAAATAGTATAGTTTAAATAGTAGTGTTTAAATAGTAGAGTTTAAATAGTAGAGTTTAAATAGTAGAGTTTAAATAGTGGAGTTTAAATAGTAGAGTTTAAATAGTAGAGTTTAAATAGTGGAGTTTAAGTAGTAGAGTTTAAATAGTAGAGTTTAAATAGTAGAGTTTAAATAGTAGAGTTTAAATAGTAGAGCTTAAATAGTAGAGTTTAAATAGCAGAGTTTAAATAGCAGAGTTTAAATAGCAGAGTTTATATAGCAGAGTTTAAATAGTAGAGTTTAAATAGTAGAGATTAAATAGTAGAGTTTAAATAGTAGAGTTTAAATAGTAGAGTTTAAATAGTAGAGTTTAAATAGTAGAGTTTAAATAGTAGAGTTTAAATAGTAGAGTTTAAATAGTAGAGTTTAAATAGTAGAGTTTAAATAATAGAGTTTAAATAGTAGAGTTTAAATAGTAGAGTTTAAATAGTAGAGTTTAAATAGTAGAGTTTAAATAGTAGAGTTTAAATAGTAGAGTATAAATAGTAGAGTTTAAATAGTAGAGTTTAAATAGTAGAGTTAGAGTTTAAATAGTAGAGATTAAATAGTAGAGTTTAAATAGTAGAGTTTAAATAGTAGAGTTTAAATAGTAGAGTTTAAATAGTAGAGTATAAATAGTAGAGTTTAAATAGTAGAGTTTAAATAGTAGAGTTAGAGTTTAAATAGTAGAGTTTAAATAGTAGAGTTTAAATAGTAGAGTTTAAATAGTAGAGTTTAAAAAGTAGAGTTTAAATAGTAGAGTTTAAATAGTAGAGTTTAAATAGTAGAGTTTAAATAGTAGAGTTTAAATAGTAGAGTTTAAATAGTAGAGTTTAAATAGTAGAGTTTAAATAGTAGAGTTTAAATAGTAGAGTTTAATTAGTAGAGTTTAAATAGTAGAGTTTAAATAGTAGAGTTTAAATAGTAGAGTTTAAATAGTAGAGTTTAGATAGTAGAGTTTAGATAGTAGAGTTTAGATAGTAGAGTTTAAATAGTAGAGTTTAAATAGTAGAGTTTAAATAGTAGAGTTTAAATAGTAGAGTTTAAATAATAGAGTTTAGATAGTAGAGTTTACATAGTAGAGTTTAGATAGTAGAGTTAAAATAGTAGAGTTTAGATAGTAGAGTTTAAATAGTAGAGTTTAAATAGTAGAGTTTAAATAGTAGAGTTTAAATAGTAGTGTTTAAATAGTTGAGTTTAGATAGTAGAGTTTAGATAGTAGAGTTTAAATAGTAGAGTTTAAATAGTAGAGTTTAAATAGTAGAGTTTAAATAGTAGAGTTTAAATAGTAGAGTTTAAATAGTAGAGTTTAAATAGTAGAGTTTAAATAGTAGAGTTTAAATAGTAGAGTTTAAATAGTAGAGTTTAGATGGTAGAGTTTAGATAGTAGAGTTTAAATAGTAGAGTTTAAATAGTAGAGTTTAAATAGTAGAGTTTAAATAGTAGAGTTTAAATAGTAGAGTTTAAAAAGTAGAGTTGAAATAGTAGAGTTTAGATAGTAGAGTTTAGATAGTAGAGTTTAAATAGTAGAGTTTAAATAGTAGAGTTTAAATAGTAGAGTTTAAATAGTAGAGTTTAAATTTTAGAGTTTAAATAGTAGAGTTTAAATAGTAGAGTTTAAATAGTAGAGTTTAAATAGTAGAGTTTAAATAGTAGAGTTTAATAATAGAGTTTAAATAGAAGAGATTAAATAGAAGAGTTTAAATAGTAGAGTTTAAATAGTAGAGTTTAAATAGTAGAGTTTAAATAGTAGAGTTTAAATAGTAGAGTTTAAATAGTAGAGTTTAAATAGTAGAGTTTAAATAGTAGAGTTTAAATAGTAGAGTTTAAATAGTAGAGTTTAAATAGCAGAGTTTAAATAGTAGAGTTTAAATAGTAGAGTTTAAATAGTAGAGTTTAAATAGTAGAGTTTAAATAGTAGAGTTAGAGTTTAAATAGTAGAGTTTAAATAGTAGAGTTTAAATAGTAGAGTTTAAATAGTAGAGTTTAAATAGTAGAGTTTAAATAGTAGAGTTTAAATAGTAGAGTTTAAATAGTAGAGTTTCAATAGTAGAGTTTCAATAGTAGAGTTTAAATAGTAGAGTTTAAATAGTAGAGTTTAAATAGTAGAGTTTAAATAGTAGAGTTTATATAGTAGAGTTTAAAAAGTAGAGTTTAAATAGTAGAGTTTAAATAGTAGAGTTTAAATAGTAGAGTTTAAATAGTAGAGTTTAAATAGTAGAGTTTAAATAGTACAGTTAGAGTTTAAATAGTACAGTTAGAGTTTAAATAGTAGAGTTTAAATAGTAGAGTTTAAATAGTAGAGTTTAAATAGTAGAGTTTAAATAGTAGAGTTTAAATAGTAGAGTTTCAATAGTAGAGTTTAAATAGTAGAGTTTAAATAGTAGAGTTTAAATAGTAGTGTTTAAATAGTAGAGTTTATATAGTAGAGTTTAAAAAGTAGAGTTTAAATAGTAGAGTTTAAATAGTAGAGTTTAAATAGTAGAGTTTAAATAGTAGAGTTTAAATAGTAGAGTTTAGATAGTAGAGTTTAAATTGTAGAGTTTAAATAGTAGAGTTTAAATAGTAGAGTTTAAATAGTAGAGTTTAAATAGTAGAGTTTAGATAGTAGAGTTTAGATAGTAGAGTTTAAATAGTTGAGTTTAAATAGTAGAGTTTAAATAGTAGAGTTTAAATAGTAGAGTTTAAATAGTAGAGTTTAAATAGTAGAGTTTAAATAGTAGAATTTAAATAGTAGAGTTTAAATAGTAGAGTTTAAATAGTAGAGTTTAAATAGTAGAGTTTAAATAGTAGAGCTTAAATAGTAGAGTTTAAATAGTAGAGTTTAAATAGTAGAGTTTAAATAGTAGAGTTTAGATAGTAGAGTTTAGATAGTAGAGTTTAGATAGTAGAGTTTAAATAGTAGAGTTTAAATAGTAGAGTTTAAATAGTAGAGTTAGAGTTTAAATAGTAGAGTTTAAATAGTATAGTTTAAATAGTATAGTTTAAATAGTAGAGTTTAAATAGTAGAGTTTAATTAGTAGAGTTTAAATAGCAGAGTTTAAATAGTAGAGTTTAAATAGTAGAGTTTAAATAGTGGAGTTTAAATAGTAGAGCTTAAATAGTAGAGTTTAAATAGTAGAGTTTAAATAGTAGAGTTTAAATAGTAGAGTTTAAATAGTAGAGTTTAAATAGTAGAGTTTAAATAGTAGAGTTTAAATAGTAGAGTTTAAATAGTAGAGTTTAAATAGTAGAGTTAGAGTTTAAATAGTAGAGTTTAAATAGTAGAGTTTAAATAGTAGAATTTAAATAGTAGAGTTTAAATAGTAGAGTTTACATAGTAGAGTTTAGATAGTAGAGTTTAAATAGTAGAGTTTAAATAGTAGAGTTTAAATAGTAGAGTTTAAATAGTAGAGTTTAAATAGTAGAGTTAGAGTTTAAATAGTAGAGTTTAAATAGTAGAGTTTAAATAGTAGAGTTTAAATAGTAGAGTTTAAATAGTAGT
The DNA here is from genome assembly GCA_034508575.1 of Petrolisthes manimaculis. NCBI lineage: Eukaryota > Metazoa > Arthropoda > Malacostraca > Decapoda > Porcellanidae > Petrolisthes > Petrolisthes manimaculis. The sequence continues at coordinate 214,444 of JAWZYT010000498.1, read as the reverse complement.
ATTTAAATAGTAGAGTTTAAATAGTAGAGTTTAAATAGTAGTGTTTAAATAGTAGAGTTTAAAAAGTAGAGTTTAAATAGTAGAGTTTAAATAGTAGAGTATAAATAGTAGAGTTTAAATAGTAGAGTTTAAATAGTAGTGTTTAAATAGTAGAGTTTAAATAGTAGAGTTTAAATAGTAGAGTTTAAATAGTGGAGTTTAAATAGTAGAGTTTAAATAGTAGAGTTTAAATAGTGGAGTTTAAATAGTAGAGTTTAAATAGTAGAGTTTAAATAGTAGAGTTTAAATAGTAGAGTTTAAATAGTAGAGCTTAAATAGTAGAGTTTAAATAGCAGAGTTTAAATAGCAGAGTTTAAATAGCAGAGTTTATATAGCAGAGTTTAAATAGTAGAGTTTAAATAGTAGAGATTAAATAGTAGAGTTTAAATAGTAGAGTTTAAATAGTAGAGTTTAAATAGTAGAGTTTAAATAGTAGAGTTTAAATAGTAGAGTTTAAATAGTAGAGTTTAAATAATAGAGTTTAAATAGTAGAGTTTAAATAGTAGAGTTTAAATAGTAGAGTTTAAATAGTAGAGTTTAAATAGTAGAGTTTAAATAGTAGAGTATAAATAGTAGAGTTTAAATAGTAGAGTTTAAATAGTAGAGTTAGAGTTTAAATAGTAGAGTTTAAATAGTAGAATTTAAATAGTAGAGTTTAAATAGTAGAGTTTAAAAAGTAGAGTTTAAATAGTAGAGTTTAAATAGTAGAGTTCAAATAGTAGAGTTTAAATAGTAGAGTTTAAATAGTAGAGTTTAAATAGTAGAGTTTAAATAGTAGAGTTTAAATAGTAGAGTTTAAATAGTAGAGTTTAAATAGTAGAGTTTAATTAGTAGAGTTTAAATAGTAGAGTTTAAATAGTAGAGTTTAAATAGTAGAGTTTAAATAGTAGAGTTTAGATAGTAGAGTTTAGATAGTAGAGTTTAGATAGTAGAGTTTAAATAGTAGAGTTTAAATAGTAGAGTTTAAATAGTAGAGTTTAAATAGTAGAGTTTAAATAGTAGAGTTTAGATAGTAGAGTTTACATAGTAGAGTTTAGATAGTAGAGTTTAAATAGTAGAGTTTAGATAGTAGAGTTTAAATAGTAGAGTTTAAATAGTAGAGTTTAAATAGTAGAGTTTAAATAGTAGTGTTTAAATAGTAGAGTTTAGATAGTAGAGTTTAGATAGTAGAGTTTAAATAGTAGAGTTTAAATAGTAGAGTTTAAATAGTAGAGTTTAAATAGTAGAGTTTAAATAGTAGAGTTTAAATAGTAGAGTTTAAATAGTAGAGTTTAAATAGTAGAGTTTAAATAGTAGAGTTTAAATAGTAGAGTTTAAATAGTAGAGTTTAGATGGTAGAGTTTAGATAGTAGAGTTTAAATAGTAGAGTTTAAATAGTAGAGTTTAAATAGTAGAGTTTAAATAGTAGAGTTTAAATAGTAGAGTTTAAATAGTAGAGTTTAAATAGTAGAGTTTAAATAGTAGAGTTTAGATAGTAGAGTTTAGATAGTAGAGTTTAAATAGTAGAGTTTAAATAGTAGAGTTTAAATAGTAGAGTTTAAATAGTAGAGTTTAAATAGTAGAGTTTAAATTTTAGAGTTTAAATAGTAGAGTTTAAATAGTAGAGTTTAAATAGTAGAGTTTAAATAGTAGAGTTTAAATAGTAGAGTTTAATAATAGAGTTTAAATAGAAGAGTTTAAATAGAAGAGTTTAAATAATAGAGTTTAAATAGTAGAGTTTAAATAGTAGAGTTTAAATAGTAGAGTTTAAATAGTAGAGTTTAAATAGTAGAGTTTAAATAGTAGAGTTTAAATAGTAGAGTTTAAATAGTAGAGTTTAAATAGTAGAGTTTAAATAGTAGAGTTTAAATAGTAGAGTTTAAATAGTAGAGTTTAAATAGTAGAGTTAGAGTTTAAATAGTAGAGTTAGAGTTTAAATAGTAGAGTTTAAATAGTAGAGTTTAAATAGTAGAGTTTAAATAGTAGAGTTTAAATAGTAGAGTTTCAATAGTAGAGTTTAAATAGTAGAGTTTAAATAGTAGAGTTTAAATAGTAGAGTTTAAATAGTAGAGTTTAAATAGTAGAGTTTAAATAGTAGAGTTAGAGTTTAAATAGTAGAGTTAGAGTTTAAATAGTAGAGTTTAAATAGTAGAGTTTAAATAGTAGAGTTTAAATAGTAGAGTTTAAAAAGTAGTGTTTAAATAGTAGAGTTTCAATAGTAGAGTTTAAATAGTAGAGTTTAAATAGTAGAGTTTAAATAGTAGAGTTTAAATAGTAGAGTTTAAATAGTAGAGTTTAAAAAGTAGTGTTTAAATAGTAGAGTTTCAATAGTAGAGTTTAAATAGTAGAGTTTAAATAGTAGAGTTTAAATAGTAGAGTTTATATAGTAGAGTTTAAAAAGTAGAGTTTAAATAGTAGAGTTTAAATAGTAGAGTTTAAATAGTAGAGTTTAAATAGTAGAGTTTAAATAGTAGAGTTTAAATAGTAGAGTTTAGATAGTAGAGTTTAGATAGTAGAGTTTAAATAGTAGAGTTTAAATAGTAGAGTTTAAATAGTAGAGTTTAGATAGTAGAGTTTAAATAGTAGAGTTTAAATAGTAGAGTTAGAGTTTAAATAGTAGAGTTTAAATAGTAGAGTTTAAATAGTAGAGTTTAAATAGTAGAGTTTAAATAGTAGAGTTTAGATAGTAGAGTTTAGATAGTAGAGTTTAGATAGTAGAGTTTAAATAGTAGAGTTTAAAAAGTAGAGTTTAAATAGTAGAGTTTAAATAGTAGAGTTTAGAGAGTAGAGTTTAAATAGTAGAGTTTAAATAGTAGAGTTTAAATAGTAGAGTTTAAAAAGTAGAGTTTAAATAGTAGAGTTTAAATAGTATAGTTTAAATAGTAGAGTTTAGATAGTAGAGTTTAGATAGTAGTGTTTAAATAGTAGAGTTTAAATAGTAGAGTTTAAATAGTAGAGTTTAAATAGTAGAGTTTAAATAGTAGAGTTTAAATAGTAGAGTTTAAATAGTAGAGTTTAAATAGTAGAGTTTAAATAGTAGAGTTTAGATAGTAGAGTTTAGATAGTAGAGTTTAAATAGTAGAGTTTAAATAGTAGAGTTTAAATAGTAGAGTTTAGATAGTAGAGTTTAAATAGTAGAGTTTAAATAGTAGAGTTTAAATAGTAGAGTTTAAATAGTAGAGTTTAGATAGTAGAGTTTAGATAGTAGAGTTTAAATAGTAGAGTTTAAATAGTAGAGTTTAAATAGTAGAGTTTAAATAGTAGAGTTTAAATTTTAGAGTTTAAATAGTAGAGTTTAAATAGTAGAGTTTAAATAGTAGAGTTTATAGTAGAGTTTAATAATAGAGTTTAAATAGTAGAGTTTAAATAGTAGAGTTTAAATAGTAGAGTTTAAATAGTAGAGTTTAAATAGTAGAGTTTAAATAGTAGAGTTTAAATAGTAGAGTTTAAATAGCAGAGTTTAAATAGCAGAGTTTAAATAGCAGAGTTTATATAGCAGAGCTTATATAGCAGAGTTTAAATAGTAGCGATTAAATAGTAGAGTTTAAATAGTAGAGTTTAAGTAGTAGAGTTTAAATAGTAGAGTTTAAATAGTAGAGTTTAAATAGTAGAGTTTAAATAGTAGAGTTTAAATAGTAGAGTTTATATAGTAGAGTTTAAATAGTAGTGTTTAAATAGTAGAGTTTAAATAGTAGAGTTTAAATAGTAGAGTTTAAATAGTAGAGTTTAAATAGTAGAGTTTAAATAGTAGAGTTTAAATAGTAGAGTTTAAATAGTAGAGTTTAAATAGTATAGTTTAAATAGTATAGTTTAAATAGTAGAGTTTAAATAGCAAAGTTTAAATATTAGCGTTTAAATAGTAGCGTTTAAATAGTAGCGTTTAAATAGTAGAGTTTAAATAGTAGAGTTTAAATAGTAGAGTTTAAATAGTAGAGTTTAAATAGTAGAGTTTAAATAGTAGAGTTTAAATAGTAGAGTTTAAATAGTAGAGTTTAAATAGTAGAGTTTAAATAGTAGAGTTTAAATAGTAGAGTTTAAATAGTAGAGTTTAAATAGTAGAGTTTAAATAGTAGAGTTTAAATAGTAGAGTTTAACCCCTCCGCGACGGGAAAACTATGGATAGCCATTTTGTCAGTCCGGGGCTAGTCTTACTGTCCCTACTGTGTGGCCGGGCGCTTTTGGCCGATTTTTCCAAAATCGCTCTATTCCACTTACTCTGTACGTCTAAACTACGATACTGAACAACTTAAATTTGGTCTTGTTAGCACCATCAACTCTTCCTCTTTCCAATAAAACCAACCCCAGCTCTCTACGACTCTCCGTTGCCGAGAAAGTAAGTGAGGAATGAAGGGTACTTTTTCGTGTGAGCGCGGCCGTGTTCGCTTAGGTGGCGTGGCTGTGACGACAACTGAACGTGGCCCGCGCGGGTGGCGGTCAGTGTTGTAAGTACGCGTGGCGCACCACAGAATCGAACACGCACGAGAAATCTAATCCACATCCATCCATGTTTACAGTCAGTAACACACTGAGTGACGATGGTGATTTGTAGGGATGGTGGTGAAGTATAGCCAAGTGAAAAAAAAACCGCCAAATTGGGCTCGCAAATGCCGCCATTGGCAATAGCGGTGCTTCATCTCGTCCGGTCACCACATGGCACGGGTGTACGACACCACCCGGAGGTTTCCTGGGTCCGTTTATGACCGCGGACCGGACGTTAAGGGTTAAATAGTAGAGTTTAAATAGTAGAGTTTAAATAGTATAGTTTAAATAGTAGAGTTTAAATAGCAAAGTTTAAATATTAGCGTTTAAATAGTAGCGTTTAAATAGTAGAGTTTAAATAGTAGAGTTTAAATAATAGAGTTTAAATAGTAGAGTTTAAATAGTAGAGTTTAAATAGTAGAGTTTAAATAGTAGAGTTTAAATAGTAGAGTTAGAGTTTAAATAGTAGAGTTTAAATTGTAGAGTTTAAATAGTAGAGTTTAAATAGTAGAGTTTAAATAGTAGAGTTAGAGTTTAAATAGTAGAGTTTAAATAGTAGAGTTTAAATAGTAGAGTTTAAATAGTAGAGTTTAAATAGTAGAGTTTAAATAGTAGAGTTTAAAAAGTAGAGTTTAAATAGTAGAGTTTAAATAGTAGAGTTTAAATAGTAGAGTTTAAATAGTAGAGTTTAAATAGTAGAGTTTAAATAGTAGAGTTTAAATAGTAGAGTTTAAATAGTAGAGTTTAAATAGTTGAGTTTAAATAGTAGAGTTTAAATAGTAGAGTTTTAATAGTAGAGTTTAAATAGTAGAGTTTAAATAGTAGAGTTTAAATAGTAGAGTTTAAATAGTAGAGTTTAAATAGTAGAGTTTAAATAGTAGAGTTTAAATAGTAGAGTTTAAATAGTAGAGTTTAAATAGTAGAGTTTAAATAGTAGAGTTTAGATAGTAGAGATTAGATAGTAGAGTTTAGATAGTAGAGTTTAGATAGTAGAGTTTAGATAGTAGAGTTTAAATAGTAGAGTTTAAATAGTAGAGTTTAAATAGTAGAGTTTAAATAGTAGAGTTTAAATAGTAGAGTTTAAATAGTAGAGTTTAAATAGTAGAGTTTAAATAGTATACTTTAAATAGTAGAGTTTAAAAAGTAGAGTTTAAAAAGTAGAGTTTAAATAGTAGAGTTTAAATAGTAGAGTTTAAAAAGTAGAGTTTAAATAGTAGAGTTTAAATAGTAGAGTTTAAATAGTAGAGTTTAAATAGTAGAGTTTAGATAGTAGAGTTTAGATAGTAGAGTTTAAATAGTAGAGTTTAAATAGTAGAGTTTAAATAGTAGAGTTTAAATAGTAGAGTTTAAATAGTAGAGTTTAAATAGTAGAGTTTAGATAGTAGAGTTTAGATAGTAGAGTTTAAATAGTAGAGTTTAAATAGTAGAGTTTAAATAGTAGAGTTTAAATAGTAGAGTTTAGATAGTAGAGTTTAAATAGTAGAGTTTAAATAGTAGAGTTTAAATAGTAGAGTTTAGATAGTAGAGTTTAGATAGTAGAGTTTAGATAGTAGAGTTTAGATAGTAGAGTTTAGATAGTAGAGTTTAAAAAGTAGAGTTTAAATAGTAGAGTTTAAATAGTAGAGTTTAAATAGTAGAGTTTAAATAGTAGAGTTTAAATAGTAGAGTTTAAATAGTAGAGTTTAAATAGTAGAGTTTAAATAGTAGAGTTTAAATAGTAGAGTTTAAATAGTAGAGTTTAAATAGTAGAGTTTAAATAGTAGAGTTTAAATAGTAGAGTTTAATAATAGAGTTTAAATAGTAGAGTTTAAATAGTAGAGTTTAAATAGTAGAGTTTAAATAGTAGAGTTTAAATAGTAGAGTTTAAATAGTAGAGTTTAAATAGTAGAGTTTAAATAGTAGAGTTTAAATAGTAGAGCTTAAATAGTAGAGTTTAAATAGCAGAGTTTAAATAGCAGAGTTTAAATAGCAGAGTTTAAATAGCAGAGTTTATATAGCAGAGCTTAAATAGCAGAGTTTAATTAGTAGAGATTAAATAGTAGAGTTTAAATAGTAGAGTTTAAATAGTAGAGTTTAAATAGTAGAGTTTAAATAGTAGAGTTTAAATAGTAGAGTTTAAATAGTAGAGTATAAATAGTAGAGTTTAAATAGTAGAGTTTAAATAGTAGAGTTTAAATAGTAGAGTTTAAATAGTAGAGTTTAAATAGTAGAGTTTAAATAGTAGAGTTTAAATAGTAGAGTTTAAATAGTAGAGTTTAAATAGTAGAGTTTAAATAGTAGAGTTTAAATAGTAGAGTTTAAATAGTAGAGTTTAAATAGTAGAGTATAAATAGTAGAGTTTAAATAGTATAGTTTAAATAGTAGAGTTTAAATAGTAGCGTTTAAATAGTAGCGTTTAAATAGTAGAGTTTAAATAGTAGAGTTTAAATAATAGAGTTTAAATAGTAGAATTTAAATAGTAGAGTTTAAATAGTAGAGTTTAAATAGTAGAGTTAGAGTTTAAATAGTAGAGTTTAAATAGTAGAGTTTAAATAGTAGAGTTTAAATAGTAGAGTTTAAATAGTAGAGTTAGAGTTTAAATAGTAGAGTTTAAATAGTAGAGTTTAAATAGTAGAGTTTAAATAGTAGAGTTTAAATAGTAGAGTGTAAATAGTAGAGTTTAAATAGTAGAGTTTAAATAGTAGAGTTTAAATTTTAGAGTTTAAATTTTAGAGTTTAAATAGTAGAGTTTAAATAGTAGAGTTTAAATAGTAGAGTTTAAATAGTAGAGTTTAAATAGTAGAGTTTAAATAGCAGAGTTTAATAATAGAGTTTAAATAGTAGAGTTTAAATAGTAGAGTTTAAATAGTAGAGTTTAAATAGTAGAGTTTAAATAGTAGAGTTTAAATAGTAGAGTTTAAATAGTAGAGTTTAAATAGTAGAGTTTCAATAGTAGAGTTTAAATAGCAGAGTTTAAATAGCAGAGTTTAAATAGCAGAGTTTAAATAGCAGAGTTTATATAGCAGAGCTTAAATAGCAGAGTTTAAATAGTAGAGTTTAAATAGTAGAGTTTAAATAGTAGAGTTTAAATAGTAGAGTTTAAATAGTAGAGTTTAAATAGTAGAGTATAAATAGTAGAGTTTAAATAGTAGAGTTTAAATAGTAGAGTTTAAATAGTAGAGTTTAAATAGTAGAGTTTAAATAGTAGAGTTTAAATAGTAGAGTTTAAATAGTAGAGTTTAAATAGTAGAGTTTAAATAGTAGAGTTTAAATAGTAGAGTTTAAATAGTAGAGTTTAAATAGTAGAGTTTAAGTAGTAGAGTTTAAATAGTATAGTTTAAATAGTAGAGTTTAAATAGCAAAGTTTAAATAGTAGCGTTTAAATAGTAGCGTTTAAATAGTAGAGTTTAAATAGTAGAGTTTAAATAGTAGAGTTTAAATAGTAGAGTTTAAATAGTAGAGTTTAAATAGTAGAGTTTAAACAGTAGAGTTTAAATAGTAGAGTTAGAGTTTAAATAGTAGAGATTAAATAGTAGAGTTTAAATAGTAGAGTTTAAATAGTAGAGTTTAAATAGTAGAGTTTAAATAGTAGAGTTTAAATAGTAGAGTTTAAATAGTAGAGTTTAAATAGTAGAGTTTAAATAGTAGAGTTTAAAAAGTAGAGTTTAAATAGTAGAGTTTAAATAGTAAAGTTTAAATAGTAGAGTTTAAATAGTAGAGTTTAAATAGTAGAGTTTAAATAGGAGAGTTTAAATAGTAGAGTTTAAATAGTAGAGTTTAAATAGTAGAGTTTAAATAGTAGAGTTTAAATAGTAGAGTTTAAATAGTAGAGTTTAAATAGTAGAGTTTAAATAGTAGAGTATAAATAGTAGAGTTTAAATAGTAGAGTTTAGATAGTAGAGTTTAGATAGTAGAGTTTAAATAGTAGAGTTTAAAAAGTAGAGTTTAAATAGTAGAGTTTAAATAGTAGAGTTTAGATAGTAGAGTTTAGATAGTAGAGTTTAGAGAGTAGAGTTTAAATAGTAGAGTTTAAATAGTAGAGTTTAAATAGTAGAGTTTAAATAGCAAAGTTTAAATAGTAGCGTTTAAATAGTAGCGTTTAAATAGTAGAGTTTAAATAATAGAGTTTAAATAATAGAGTTTAAATAGTAGAGTTTAAATAGTAGAGTTTAAATAGTAGAGTTTAAATAATAGAGTTTAAATATTAGAGTTTAACCCCTAAAGGCCGGTTGACGTGATAGACCGTCTTACGTAAGTAACCGGGCAACTGCACCTACCGTCACAGCGATTTAGCGCTATTTCGCGCCCTGTACGGCTAGTTTTTCTTGTCGTTGGGCGAGAAAATACACTCATAATATCGATCCGCTACCCACTCAGTCGATTCTGGAAGCCCACGATGGCTGGGCGATTTTTAAGTATTTGCCCTTGTCTGAATTTGTGCTCTAACGATCGTAAGACAATACTGTAGTGAATATATGTACGTGAGTGACACCATGATATTCCTACAAGGTTACAAATTATTATTTAGTGTATAGATCATGACAGACGATATATAATGGGGTAGTAATAAGAAAATAACACCACAAAACACGCCCATACAGGCACAATCGATAGTAAATATACGTGTTTACTATGGTACAAGTCGGTTTGTTTATCATTTTCTAAGTGACAGTTACACGATGATATATTCCTACAAGTGTTTATACTATTTTTAGTGTTGAAATCATGACAATAGTAGTAATAATAATAGTAGTAATACGAGTGAGTTGACAAAGGACTTGGGCGGGAAACTGATCTCGTCATGCCGTAGTCACACCGCTCTCACGCATACACACAGACACACCCCTGTCTCGCGCACAAACATGGTTCACTTCAACTCGTCCTATCTCCACAACTATTCATCGTACAGCCCTCCCGATGGTACCATTGGAAAGAGGAAGAGTTGAAGGTAAGGATGGAACAATTTTGAAGTCAGTACACTATATAGGTTAAGGGGGTAGGCGACACCTGGGGGGGGTACCTAGGGTCAAAATATCACATTATTCAAAACTGTGCTCAAAGTGTGCTTATACCATCTAGTAATCATCCCCAAGCAACATTGTCCCTACAGCGCATGATTTAAATGTATGGCGCAAGTTTAAAAGGACGCGAGTTAAAGGTCCAAACCCATGTGGACACGTGTGTGGTAAGTTGGACCTACTTCACGCGCTGAATAAAGGTGAATTTCCACTGAAAATATCGCTTCAAAAGTGCCTATAGCTTACTGTGTGAGGCCAGTGAGGGTGTGAGACTGTGGAGAGGCGGGAAAGAAAGAAGAAAGAACAGTTGGCTTCAGTCACCTCTTAGCCTTCAAAGCGAGAGGATGTATGACTATGAGCTCCTAGTTTCTGCACTTATATTGGCTATTGGTAACTTTTATACAACTTTCACCTTGTACATTCCATCAATACATTACTCATGGGTGATAAAAGAAACAGTAGGAAGTCCAAAAGGACAAGGAAACACCATCTGAGAGACATAAATAAGAAGAAATGCAATGCCTCACCACCACCACCACTCAGTGTAGCTCGTCAGTCACTCCCTCCTCCTCCCTATCCTCCTTCTCGCCTCTAAAACACCATACAAACCCCTACCCCATCAACATCCACACCTTCATCCTCTTTATCCATCACAGCTTCAGTAAGAAAGTTGAATGTAGGTGCTCAACTTGTGCAGAATGAAATAGGAAATGGGAATTAATTTATAGTGGTGGAGAAGAGCAGTTTTATGCAATGGGTAAAATCTATTGCCTGATGTGAATGTGGCAGAATGATGAGCATAACAATATAAAGTGAGTTAGGAATGGTAAAGACCTCCAGCAGTGATGTTTGATATAAAAAAATGGGCAAAGGTACAATCAGTCTGCATGACTGATTGTAATTATTCCTATAAATAAAGTATTTGTAATCGAGATATTCGGATGAATTTTTGGGAACTATACCTCTATATGATAATGACTAACATATATAAATATCATTCAAATTGGTGAAGAAATAAGGAAGTTACATACTTTTCTAATTTTCAGGAGCCTGTATCTCCATTCGATAATTTTCTCTTATTTTTTATTCATAGAAAATCTAAAATCAATCAGATTTTAATGAAACTACCAGGGGACATTGCTTTTACTAGCAGCTAGGAACGTATGGTTAGATATTGCGGAAAAGGTAAAGGGTGTAGGAGTTATAATTGGTAAAAGTGATCGAAAATCAATATTTTTGCGAAGTTTTCGTGAATGAAAAAAGGCCACGCCAGCATTCAGTTGCATATGTGATAATTTCCAAATGCTTTCCATACGGTCGTAGACATACTAATTGACTCTTTATAGCCAAAAAATAAAAACCATTGGTCAAGTATTTATGATGCTGCGTTAATTTAAAATACCGCGTTACGAAATGTATACATATACGTATATGTATACATAATTATATACATAGATCATTGTTACTCACTACAAATGTAGGCAACATTACTACCTTTTCAAATGCAAAGTTTCAACACTTTACTCCAAATGGTTTAGAAAGTAGCCCCAAGGTGTCGCCTACCCCCTTAAGAGTGTGAGCGTTGTGAATATTGGGCAAATCGAGGAATTTTGACGCTGGCGGCAGGGTAGAAATGTGGAGGCAAGGTCTACCCTTCCCGGACTGCAGGGGTTAAATATATAAATAAATAAAGATATAAAAATATATTTTATTCGTCCCTACTTTCCATCTATTTTATTTCTCTCTCTCTCTCTCTCTCTCTCTCTCTCTCTCTCTCTCTCTCTCTCTCTCTCTCTCTCTCTCTCTCTCTCTCTCTCTCTCTCTTATGTGTTTGCTGTCCAATAATAATTAATAATGAATAAATATATAAATAATAATGTGTTTCAATTTCCATAGTATAAAATTTATATGTAAATAATAATTATCATATGAAATAAATTGGTTTAATAATAAATAATTATCCCATGAAATAAATGGGTTTAATATTAAATCATTATCCCATGAAATAAATGGGTTTAATAATAAATAATTATCCCATGAAATAAATGGGTTTAATATTAAATCATTATCCCATGAAATAAATGGGTTTAATATTAAATAATTATCCCATGAAATAAATGGGTTTAATAATAAATCATTATCCCATAAAATAAATGGGTTTAATAATAAATCATTTTCCCATAAAATAAATGGGTTTAATAATAAATCATTATCCCATGAAATTAATGGGTTTAATATTAAATAATTATCCCATGTAATAAATGGGTTTAATAATAAATCATTATCCCATGAAATAAATGGGTTTAATATCAAATCATTATCCCATAAAATAAATGGGTTTAATAATAAATCATTATCCCATGAAATAAATGGGTTTAATATTAAATAATTATCCCATGATATAAATGGGTTAAATATTTATCAATAATTAGTACCCATTATTACCTCTGATTCCCCATATCTAGTGAAAATTCCCCATATTTGGCATCACTTATGGAGAAAATGTTGGCTGAAAATTAATGTTTGAATGGCAGTCCATAAACGGGGTTACTGAGTTGCCTTGGGGTGGGTGGTGTGGTGTTAGGGGGGGTGGGGGTGGTAGGGACATGGGTGTGAGGGAGGGGGGTTGGAGGGTAGGGGGGAGGGCAAGTCAACTCAGTAACCCCGTTTATGGACTGCCATTGGAAAGAAAAATTCTGAGCCAATTCATTCAATCTCTTTCACTCTCTCTCTCTATTTACCCTTCATTCCCCTCTCCTTTACCTCTCTCTATCTCTATCTATCCCTATTTCCTCCCTCACACCCCACAATCCTCCCCTATCCCCAGAGAAAAAGGGAGTGAGAGATAGAGAGAAAGAGATAGAGATATTGATTGGTTGATTGATATTAGACACATCAACATCGAGGTCATATAGCGCCAGTAAAAGGTGATAGAGAGGTGAGACAGCAAGCAGGAAGGAAATAGAAAGAAAAGGGGCACAGTTGAAGAACTGAAAGCTAGTGGCTGGGGCCGAAGGGGCGTCCAAACCCTATAAGTATTGCCCACATTACTACAGGCAATAACCCCCTACGGGGGAGATAGAGAGAAATAATGGAGGATGGGAGGGGGGTAAGGGTAGAGAGAGAGAGAGAGAGAGGTAAAGGTGAGGGTTGGGGATGAAGGAGAGAGAATATTGGCTCAGAATTTTTCTTTCCAATGGCAGTCCATAAACGGGGTTACTGAGTGGACTTGCCCTCCCCCCCTACCCTCCAACCCCCCTACCCATACCCCCTCCCTCACACCCATGTCCCTACCCCCCCTAACACCACACCACCCACCCCACTCCCCTACCCCTCCCCTTGTTTATCATATAATTTCCAACCGTGACTAATTGTTACATTGGAGCACTTTGAGTCCTCCAAGGTATCTCAGGCAACACAACTTAATGCAGGAATAATACAGTTTGGAGGAATCAGTTTGTTCCACAATTACTCTATGGAAATCTGGGTTTCTTTATAGTACTTTGATTCCTCCAAAGTATGTCAGGAAAGAGAATTAATTAATAAATATAATGATATCAATGCTGTTGTATGGAATAGTTTGGAGGAATCAAATTGGTCCAGTATTACCACAACCAACACCACAGCTTCGAATGTATTAGCTTCGAATGAATTAGCTTGATGAACCATTTTAAAGGGGGTATAGGGAGAGGGTGTATTAGGGGGTATGGGGGAGTGTAGGCAGGGGCTTGGATGGTTGGAGAGGTGTAGGGGCAGTAGCTTCGAATGAATCAGTTTCGAATGAGTGAATCAATTTCGATGCTACTACCCCTACACAACCTTCCCCTACACAACCTTCCCCTACACCCTCCCTACACCTCCCCCATACCACCCTAATACACCACCCCGCCTCCCTACTCCCCCTTTAGAATGGTTCATCAAGTTGATTCATTCGAAGCTAATTCATTTGAAGCTAATTCATTCGAAGCTGTGGTGTTGGTTGTGGTAATACTGGACCAATTTGATTCCTCCAAACTATTCCTTACAACAGCATTGATACCATTATATTTATTAATTAATTCTCTTTCCTGACATACTTTGGAGGAATCAAAGTACTATAAAGAAACCCAGATTTCCATAGAGTAATTGTGGAACAAACTGATTCCTCCAAACTGTATTATTCCTGCATTAAGTTGTGTTGCCTGAGATACCTTGGAGGACTCAAGGTGCTCCAATGTACCAATTAGTCAAGGTTGGAAATTGTAAATAGAAAATATTAGCTAATTTCGTTAATTAATTATGTAATTAAAGAAATTATTATTCCAGAATGTAGGGAAAAATTCGGGGAATTTAATTATATAATAATTAATTCAAAATAATTAATAATTAATGAATTATGAACCCAAACGTGAACTATATTCTCCACCAAATCATGAAGTCATTATATGATAAACAAGGGGAGGGGTAGGGGTGTGGGGTGGGTGGTGTGGTGTTAGGTGGGGTAGGGACATGGGTGTGAGGGAGGGGGTAAGGGTAGGGGGGTTGGAGGGTAGGGGGGAGGGCAAGTCAACTCAGTAACACCGTTTATGGACTGCCATTGGAAAGAAAAATTCTGAGCCAATATTTTCTCTCCTTCATCCCCAACCCTCACCTTTACCTCTCTCTCTCTCTCTCTCTCTCTCTCTCTACCCTTACCCCCCTCCCATCCTCCATTATTTCTCTCTATCTCCCCCTTAGGGGGTTATTGCCTGTAGTAATGTGGGCAATACTTATAGGGTTTGGACGCCCCTTCGGCCCCAGCCACTAGCTTTCAGTTCTTCAACTGTGCCCCTTTTCTTTCTATTTCCTTCCTGCTTGCTGTCTCACCTCTCTATCACCTTTTACTGGCGCTATATGACCTCGCTGTTGATGTGTCTAATATCAATCAACCAATCAATCTCTCTATCTCTTTCTCTCTCTCTCTCTCTCACTCCCTTTCTCTCTGGGGATAGGGGAGGATTGTGGGGTGTGAGGGAGGAAATACGGATAGAGAGAGATAGAGAGATAGAGAGAGGTAAAGGAGAGGGGAATGAAGGGTATATAAATAGAGAGAGAGTGAAAGAGATTGAATGAATTGGCTCAGAATTTTTCTTTCCAATGGCAGTCCATAAACGGGGTTACTGAGTTGACTTGCCCTCCCCCCTACCCTCCAACCCCCCTACCCATACCCCCTCCCTCACACCCATGTCCCTACCCCCCCTAACACCACACCACCCACCCCACTCCCCTACCCCTCCCCTTGTTTATCATATAATGACTTCATGATTTGGTGGAGAATATAGTTCACGTTTGGGTTCATAATTCATTTATTATTAATTATTTTGAATTAGTAATTATATCATTGAAATCCTCATAGTTTTCCCTTCATTTGGATATAATCATTTCTTTTATTACGTAATTAATTAACGAAATTAGCGAATATTCCACATTTTAAATTGCCAACCGTGACTAATTGGTACATTGGAGCACCTTGAGTCCTCCAAGGTATCTCAGGCAACACAACTTAGTGCAGGAATAATACAGTTTGGAGGAATCAGTTTGCTACAAAATTACCCTAGAGAGATCTGAGGTCCCTTGTAGTACTTTGTAGTACAATGATTCCTCCATAGTATGTCAGGAAACAGGATTAATTAATAAATATAATGGTATCTACCCTGTTGCCTGGCATAGTTTGGAGGAATCAAGTTGCTCCAATATTGCCACCAATTTACAAAGGTTTCTTAATCAGAGAAAACGGTATCATTTTAAAACACGCATTTATTTCTTCGTTTTTTTACTTTGATATTTTTATGATAATCTTTTTAACACCTGAATTATTTATTATTGTATATTTCTTTACACCTTAATTAATTATTGACTAATATTAAACCCATTTATTTCATGGGATAAGTAATAAATATTTTTATAATTATATTTTTACTAAGGAAATTGAAACACATTATTATTTATATATTTATTTATATTATTATGATTATTATAGGACAGCAAGCACGAAGGAAGGAGAGAGAGAGAGAGAGAGAGAGAGAGAGAGAGAGAGAGAGAGAGAGAGAGAGAGAGAGAGAGAGAGAGATGAAATATAAGGAAAGGAGGGATAACAAACACAAATCCATTTTTATATATTTATTTATTTCACACATACACAGTCTCTCTCTCACATACACACAAATTAATCTCTCACACACAAAATTAATCTCTCTCTTTCTCTTTCACACACACACACACACAAAGAGTCTCTCTATCTCTCTCTTACACACACACAGTCACTCACACATACATACACAAATGAAATCTCTCTTACACACACATCCAATCGGTACAGTACAGCCACAATCAAATATCCACCAACACTTTCCTTCCATCGTAGTAAATATCTTGGTAATAAAGAACAACACATGTATGATTTTGCAGCACCTCATAATAATAATAATTGAGGGGGTTGAGTTGACGTAAGGTGGTTTTGTTGTATGATTATAGTTTGATATTATACTGATTTATTGGTACGATGGAAGGAAAGTGTTGGTGGTTATTTGATTGTGGCTGTACTGTACCGATTGGATGTGTGTGTAAGAGAGATTTCATTTGTGTATGTATGTGTGAGTGACTGTGTGTGTGTATCAGTTCTTGTGACCAATAATAACTTCAACTAACCTTGTGAAGCTGATGGTTAGTGTTACATATTTGTAGACTGTGGTGATGTACAGTTGCCAAAAAAGGTATTGCGACAACTAGTGATACAACATTAAATAATATTAATGTCCATAGTTGTTTGTAGGGATTATAAGTATAAATTATAGAAGGATATTTATATTTCCTTCTGTTATACATGTTTATAGTCCCTACAAATAGTTGTGGATATTACTAGGGTTAAAGTTCTATCAAGATTTGTCGCAATACCTTTTTTGGCAACTGTACAGTACACTCGTAATACATAATCCCTGACCAGAGACGAACGGCAGGCACCACACACACACACACACACTCACACACACACACACACACACACACACATACCCTGCATTCGTACTCAGCCTCTATATGTGTGTACTGGGTGGGGAAATTAACAATACCAGGCGATTCCAAGCTTTCTGCTCCTCACACTCTGGTCAGAAATTATGTATGACGAGTGTACAGTCCTCACACCAACACCACGTCCCATGCAGTGTACAACAGGTAAACATCACATTTTCACTGACACACAACAACAACAACAACAACAACAACAACAACAGCAACAGCAGCAGCAGTAGTAGTAGTGACTTCTTCTCGTAGTCTACAGCTGAGGAATCATCACCACTTGTCACCATACCTTCACCAAACACCTGTAATGATATTATTAATTAACATTAGTTTGGTGTATAAGCAAGTGTTCTGTACAGTTCAGCATCTTGATTCCTCCAAAGTCCAATTTTGATGCAAAATTGTGTGTGTGTGTGAGTGTGTGTGTGTGTGTGTGTGTGTGTGTGTGTGTGTGTGTGTGTGTGTGTGTGTGTGTGTGTGTGTGTGTGTGTGTGAGAGAGAGAGAGAGAGAGAGAGAGAGGGAGAGAGAGAGAGTGTGTGTGTGTAATAATAATAATGATGTGTAATTGTGAAAGAGCGTGAGTGTGCGTGCGAGTGTGTGTGTGTGTGTGTGCCTGTGCGTGTGTGTGTGAGCGTGCGTGTGTGCGTGCGTGTGTACCTGTCCGTCCCTCTCTCCTCCCATCCTATACCTGTCCCAATCTCCTGACCCTATACTCGACCCCCTCCTGGCCCCACCTGTCACTCTGGGTTGAGGATGGGCAAAGGAAGGAAAGGAGTGGCGAAGGTTTAGCATAAGGAAGGAAAGGAGTGGCGAAGGTTTAGCATAAGGAAGGAAAGGAGTGGTGAAGGTTTAGCATAAGGAAGGAAAGGAGTGGCGAAGGTTTAGCATAAGGAAGGAAAGGAGTGGCGAAGGTTTAGCATAAGGAAGGAAAGGAGTGGCGAAGGTTTAGCATAAGTCAGGAAAGGAATGGCGAAGGTTTAGCATAAGGAAGGAAAGGAGTGGCGAAGGTTTAGCATAAGGAAGGAAAGGAGTGGCGAAGGTTTAGCATAAGGAAGGAAAGGAGTGGCGAAGGTTTAGCATAAGGAAGGAAAGGAGTGGCGAAGGTTTAGCATAAGGAAGGAAAGGAGTGGCGAAGGTTTAGCATAAGTCAGGAAAGGAGTGGCGAAGGTTTAGCATAAGGAAGGAAAGGAATGGCGAAGGTTTAGCATAAGGAAGGAAAGGAGTGGCGAAGGTTTAGCATAAGGAAGGAAAGGAGTGGCGAAGGTTTAGCATAAGGAAGGAAAGGAGTGGCGAAGGTTTAGCATAAGGAAGGAAAGGAGTGGCGAAGGTTTAGCATAAGGAAGGAAAGGAGTGGCAACACCGCGGTCACCTCCTCACGGGTCAGTACAAAATAGAAAGACTATAATATAAACGTTTTACTGAACCCAGGTTTACTGTAAATTTACCCTCCGAAATAACTGAAGAGAGTATGGATGGTAAGAGTTATTACAGGTTTGATATGATAGGAAATAAACTAATTCTCACAATCAGGGTAACACACACACACACACACACACACAGAGAGAGAGAGAGAGAGAGAGAGAGAGAGAGAGAGACTGAGAGATAGAGAGATAGAGAGAGTTACATAGAGTTACATAGAATCACAGACCACAACAGACCTTACGGTCCACACGGGGTGATCTGATTAGAAGGTTACTGGTAGAGAATGAATTTCTCCCCAGTGATAGTCGTAGGTAAGGATAGCAAAGTAGAAGGCTCTCTCCCCACCAGAGAGAGAGAGGGAGAGAGGGACAGAATTAATTAGTAGCTTCTCTATTATTATGTTTGTAGCTTTAGTTTAGAGAGAGAGAGAGAGACAGAGATAGAGAGAGAGAGAGGGAGAGAGGGACAGAATTAATTAGGTGCTTCTCTATTATTATGTTTGTAGCTTTAGTTTCATTTGTTAGGCTTAGAAGTGTACGTTGTGGTATAGTAATTATTACAATAACCTAAACTAGTGATGTATCATGCATTTTGTAGTATAAATTGTATAAAACTGTTTTCCTAAACAATTATGGTAAGTGAGGAAGATAAGTCGCTTTATGCTCGTCACATTACATAATTTCTCATTGTCATATATATATGTATGTATGTATGTGTATGTATGTATGTGTATGTATGTATGTATATGTATGTATGTATGTATGTATACAGTATGTGTGTATTTGTATGTATACTGAGAGAGAGAGAGAAAAAAAAAAGGAAGGAAGGAAATAAATAAAAAATACATATATACATATATACATACATACATACATACACATATACATACATACATACAATTTAAACCCCCTGTTAGTTGATAAGTGGTACACACACACACACACACACATACACACAATCTCTCTCTCTAACTCCTACATCTCATTCCCGTCAACAAACATTTATTATATTGTGGGATCAGTGTCATTTTGAGTCAGGAATCTAATGACACTTGACAGTTATTTCATTTATTTTTCACTTCACTTAGTGTGTTATGTAATGATTTCATTTATTTTTCACTTCACTTAGTGTGTTATGTAATGATTTCATTTATTTTTCACTTCACTTAGTGTGTTATGTAATGATTTCATTTATTTTTCACTCCACTTAGTGTGTTATGTAATGAAATATACACTGGTAACATCTAAATTTACATATTTTGTGAGGATTATGATGGTGCTACAGCCAATATACAAAATATTCCCACAGTAGGCCTACATGGTGCTGGAGTATGTAGGCCTATAGCATTACTGTACAGTGTCTATCACCAATATCACAAGAGAAAATATACTGTAGGTCATAGGAGTACAAAACAAGTTACATCTTTGTATAATCTTCATAAGTTCATACACTAAAATTTAATGCGGTAAATATTGAAAGAATTGCCGTTATTGCATAAGGGTTTTCTACCTTCATTATCCATTTATTTAGACCATTCTAAGATTATTTTCTTATGGCATTTCCTCCGCAAATGCCCCATTTCCAAGATAGGTCATATTTGGTAAATTTTTACAAGTTGCCACAACAGGATTTCACTAGAAAAAAATATATTTCCTAGAAGGATTTAGTGTGACTACTGGGACCTAACCTGGGCAGACTACCGGGACCTAACCAGGGCAGACTACCGGGACCTAACCTGGGCAGACTACCGGGACCTAACCTGGGCAGACTACCGGGACCTAAGCAGGAAAAAATATACAGTAAAAATTAGTCAGACCTCACCTGACCTGACCTAACCTAATCTGGACTGGGACACACTACCGGGACCTAACCTAACCTATTCTGGACTGGGACACACTACCGGGACCTAACTTGGGCAGACTACAGGGACCTTAACTATAAGAGGTAACTACTGTTATGCAACATTTGCAGAAGAAATAGTATATAGAAAAGTGGTTTGTAATAGTGAAATATAAACACTGGTAATAGTAACATTTTTGAAATCGAGTTGTGGCAACTTGTAAAAATATTCCTCATATTCAAATGGGGCATTTTGATATTAGCCTGACGGTATTTCTGCATAAGAGTTCTACCGGTTTTTTTTTTAGTATTTTTTCCTGCCTTTTTTATTTGTTCTATTCATTAGTGACCCTATTATTGATCAGTTGGTTTATATATATTCCCTAATCCCTTCAATCTTGGGGGAGAACACTGGGAATCCGGGGTTTTGGGTGCGGGGAAACACTTAAATTATTTTGGCTTTATAGTACTGTAGTTTGTTAACCTGTATAAAGGTCAAAAAATTGAAAATCCGAGCCAAGTTTAAGCAAAATTTGGCTCAGCTTCTGCAATTGTCATGAGGGATATATGTGAAGATTTTGGAAATCCGAGCCAAGTTTAAAAAATTAACCTAACCTAACCAGGGCAGACAACTGGGGCCTAACTGGGGTAGACTACCGGGACCTAACCGGGGCGGACAACTGGGACCTATTGGGGCAGACTACCGGGACCTAACCTCACGTGCCATAACTTTATCATCCTTAGCAGACTAACGGACTGACCATTATAATTGTTGTACATAATTATTACCAGACTTGAAGGATATACAATTTGTACGGAATATGAATATAAATTTATCTTTCACTACTATGCAATAATATATCAAGCCTTTATTGGATTGATATAGATCAATATAGGCTACTAATGGGTAACCTATGACTGGAAGGTGTACTATATAGCTTTACAGACCTAATTTTTATTTTAAGACCGCGTATTCTTCCTCTTGATAATTTTTTTTTTTTTTTTTTTTTTTTTACCCTCTTTTCTTTGCATTTATGTGTACAGCAAGAGAATGATACACCTTGTTACCATATACAGTATATCACTTGAAGGTACAGTAGACTAGATCGAAGGATTGATTGAAATTACTGCTCCTCCATTTTATACACACAGTTCAGAAATGTAGAGAGATAATAAAAACTGAATATTTACATGTGGAAATAAGACCTACTAAAAAACGACAACTTGACACCTCCAACAGCCTGCTTAGTCCTGACATACAGTACCCATGCCAGTACCTAAATATGACATACCCATGCCAGTACCTAAATATGACATAGCCATGCCAGTACCTAAATATGACATAGCCATGCTAGTACCTAAATATGACATAGCCATGCCAGTACCTAAATATGACATAGCCATGCCAGTACCTAAATATGACATAGCCATGCCAGTACCTAAATATGACATAGCCATGCCAGTACCTAAATATGACATAGCCATGCCAGTACCTAAATATGACATACCCATGCCAGTACCTAAATATGACATAGCCATGCCAGTACCTAAATATGACATAGCCATGCCAGTACCTAAATGGGGCAGTGGTGAGTGCTTTGGTCACCACACAATAATTATACATTCTTATTATCTCATACCGATACATTTTTTTTTCGCAGAAGCATAACCCTGCAAATTATTGCCTTGTGGTATGATAATGCAAACATTGTGACCAATATACCATCCAAATTAATGTGGAAGTAGTGATTTGGTGTAATAATTATTTTTCACTTAGGGTTAGCACGAAAAAAATAAATAAAAAACCACTTTTTGGTGGAGAGTAATTATGATGTGTAGTTCAGTACAGTATTGTTTTGTGTACATACTGCATAGCATATGTGGGGGAGTGAAGATGTAGGGTGAGTAGTTATGTAGGATATGTGAGGATGTGTTGAAAGGTAATGTAGGTGTGTGTGTGTCACTGTAATAAAGTATGTGAAGATATGAAGAAAAGTAGTGAATATGTATGGAAAATGTGTAGATCATATATATGGAAAATGTGTAAAAGGTACATATGTATGGAAAATGTGTAGAAGGTACATATGTATGGAAAATGTGTAGAAGGTACATATGTATGGAAAATGTGTAAATGGTACAGATGTGTTTGGTATGCAATGAATATGTGTTTTGTATTGAAGATGTGTGTTTGGCTGTATAGATAGATGTCTGCTTAGTAGTAAAGCAGTATAGAAGGCAGTAAAGGTTTCATTTTGTTTTGCAATAAAGAATTGTGGAAGGCAATGAAAATGTTTGGATGTGAATATGGGGGAAGAAGTGAGTGTAGATAATAAAGAAGTACAGTACAGTAGAAAGGAGAGAGTAAGTGTAGATAATAAAGAAGTACAGTACAGTAGAAAGGAGAGAGTAAGTGTAGATAATAAAGAAGTACAGTACAGTAGAAAGGAGAGAGTAAGTGTAGATAATAAAGAAGTACAGTACAGTAGAAAGGAGAGAGTAAGTGTAGATAATAAAGAAGTACAGTACAGTAGAAAGGAGAGAGTAAGTGTAGATAATAAAGAAGTACAGTACAGTAGAAAGGAGAGAGTAAGTGTAGATAATAAAGAAGTACAGTACAGTAGAAAGGAGAGAGTAAGTGTAGATAATAAAGAAGTACAGTACAGTAGAAAGGAGAGAGTAAGTGTAGATAATAAAGAAGTACAGTACAGTAGAAAGGAGAGAGTAAGTGTAGATAATAAAGAAGTACAGTACAGTAGAAAGGAGAGAGTAAGTGTAGATAATAAAGAAGTACAGTACAGTAGAAAGGAGAGAGTAAGTGTAGATAATAAAGAAGTACAGTACAGTAGAAAGGAGAGAGTAAGTGTAGATAATAAAGAAGTACAGTACAGTAGAAAGGAGAGAGTAAGTGTAGATAATAAAGAAGTACAGTACAGTAGAAAGGAGAGAGTAAGTGTAGATAATAAAGAAGTACAGTACAGTAGAAAGGAGATAGTGAGTGTAGATAATAAAGAAGTACAGTACAGTATAAAGGAGATAGTGAGGATGTCTGATAGTGCATTGATAAGCAACAAGGACTGTGGATAGTGGAGATAATTATGTGCTCAGTATAATATATTAATAGTATGCCATATTAGGAGATAAATAAAAAGATGGCTATATATTTTAGTATGCCCTTAGATAGCAGGGATAGGTTGATAAATACCAGAGCTGTACAGACTAGAACACACAGGCAGACTGACAGAAATACAGACAGCAACACACATACAAGAACAAAGAAGATGTTGGAATTAGTGAGACATTTAATATATCTGAAGAATCAAGTGAATTAGATTATTTTCTAGAATTTTTCTCATATGAATTTATTGACAGAATTGTAATAAATGGAGACCAATAATTATCATGATCATTTAATAATCAACTGAAAATTTTCCACCGCATAGCAAAATGCATAAATGGAAACCAACAAACCGAAAAGAAATGTATATGTTTTTGTGTGTGGTAATGTCCATGGCTCATGTAAAAAAGAAATGTATATGTTTTTGTGTGTGGTAATGTCCATGGCTCATGTAAAAAAGAAATGTATATGTTTTTGTGTGTGGTAATGTCCATGGCTCATGTAAAAAAGAAATGTATATGTTTTTGTGTGTGGTAATGTCCATGGCTCATGTAAAAAAACAATTGCAACACCAGCATTAGCAGACAGATGTTTTGCATTGTTAAGACATATACACTTCACTGACAATAGAAAATATATACCTGGAGACAAATTACATTAAATTAAATGGGTTGTGGATTACCTGAGAGATAAATTCACCTCCAGTTTGAAACCATTTCAGAACTTATGTGTTGATGAATCCTTACTTTTTGTGTGATGTAGAAACTGGTTATATTTTGTATTTTATTGTTTATACTGGTACTGGTTATATTTTGTATTTTATTGTTTATACTGGTACTGGTTATATTTTGAATTTTATTGTTTATACTGGTACTGGTTATATTTTAAATTTTATTGTTTATACTGGTACTGGTACTGGTATTGAGATTGACAAAGAACTTGGATATTCAGGGTCTGTTGTAAAAAAGTTACTGGAACCACATCTGGATAAAGGTCTTACTTACCTTGTAAAACTTCCAATAGTCTGCTCAGGTTAGGTCCTGGTAGTCTGCTCAGGTTAGGTCCTGGTAGTCTGCTCAGGTTAGGTCCTGGTAGTCTGCAATGGTTAAGATTAGGTTAGATTGGATTGGGTTAGGTTAGATTACATTGGGTTGGGATGGGTTAGGTTAGGATAGGTTAGGTTATTTATGTATGGATAAAACATTAAATTTGCACAATAAATGGATGTTAAAAATGAACTCATCACTTAAATGAAAAAAGTCTTAGAATGGTGTAAATAAATGGGTAATAAAGGTAGAAACACCATACACAATAACTATAATTCTTTCAATATTTACCGATAATAGTAATCATAAAAGTAGTTGAAGTAGTAATAATAATAGTAGTTATAATAATAATAAAAATGGTAGTAATAATAATAATGTGAAATGTAATACATTGAGGTGGTTTGGACATGTAGAGAGAATGCAAGGTGAGGAGTTTGTAAAGAAGGTGTATGGAAGTGAAGTTGTGGGCTGTGGTGTGAGAGGCAGACCACCAGTAAGATGGCAGAACAGAGTGGAAGAGTATGTAAAGGAGAGTAACATGAGAGGGAGTAGGGAGTAAGGAGAGAGTGTTGGAACAGAGTGGAAGAGTATGTAAAGGAGAGTAACATGAGAGGGAGTAGGGAGTAAGGAGAGAGTGTTGGAACAGAGTGGAAGAGTATGTAAAGGAGAGAAACATGAGAGGGAGTAGGGAGTAAGGAGAGAGTGTTGGAACAGAGTGGAAGAGTATGTAAAGGAGAGTAACATGAGAGGGAGTAGGGAGTAAGGAGAGAGTGTTAGAACAGAGTGGAAGAGTATGTAAAGGAGAGTAACATGAGAGGGAGTAGGGAGTAAGGAGAGAGTGTTGGAACAGAGTGGAAGAGTATGTAAAGGAGAGTAATGTGAGGGGGAGGGGAGGGCTGGACCAAGTAAGGAGGGAGTGTTGGAACAGGGAAGACTGGAGACTTTTCTGCCGTGGCCATCCCCTTAGGGGGGAGTTCCCGGAGGGAGCGAGGCATCAGAGCTATAGATAGATAGATAGATAGATCATAATGTATTATTACAGAATAACTGGGTTTTCGGCTAGGCTTGAGCAGAATCACCACATTAGGCTAGGTCCTGGTAATTTGCCCAGGTCATTTTATGATAGTTTACACTGGTTATACCCAGTAGTTTGCCCAGGTTAGGTCCGGTAGTCTGCCCAGGTTAGGTCCCGGTAGTTTGCCCAGGTTAGGTCCGGTAGTTTGCCCAGGTTAGGTCCGGTAGTTTGCCCAGGTTAGGTCCCGTATTCTGCCCAGGTTAGGTCCGGTAGTTTGCCCAGGTTAGGTCCGGTAGTTTACCCAGGTTAGGTCCCGGTAGTCTGCTGTGGTCTAGGTTAGGTTAGGTCAGGTCAGGTAAGACTAGTTTCCAAATCATGTTTGTAAACGGGGCATATCTCGAAAACAAGGCATTTCCGAGAGAAACACCATAGATGAAAAGTGTCTTAGAATGGTCCAAAATAGTGGGTAATGATACTAATATATACAATATAGTGAACCCAGGTTTTCTGTAAATTTACCAATAATAATTCTTCATAAATACCTTGGTGTAGTCATTGTAATCCTCTCCTTCTGTAAATCCTCGTATGTAAATCCTTCTGTAATCCCACTTCTGAAATAAATAAATTTAACGTTAATTAATATATTTCTTGTTAATTAAATCCTTTATCAATAAAAATCCCCTTATTTCTCCAATTTGCCCTTATTTATATACCCTTAAAATAACAGTGAACCCTTAAAAATAATAAAACAAAATCATTCTAATATTTATGGTAACATTTTAGCACAGCCATTATTATCCACCCTTATTTAAACCCTTCAAAATTCCCTTATTTCACCAACTTACCCTTATTTATGTCCCTTCACCATTAACTGTATACCCTTAACTAACCCTTAATATAATCTTGAGCCCTTAAAATATCCTTAAATGCCCTTAAAATGCTAATAAATACTAAAATATTCCCCTGCCAGGTTTTGAGCTTCACAGAGGTAAACAAACTGAGGCGTCAGTGTTGCCAGTGATGATCTGAGGCGTCAGTGTTGCCAGTGATGATGATGACTGTGTGTCACCTTTACAACGGTACTCTCTCACTGTCTATCCTCTCCTTAAACGTACTCCATCCAGCCTCACCTCTTATTGCTTCCACACCTACTGTACATACTTGTTTGTACCTAAAGCTGTTCTTCCTATCCTATTCTGTACTACCTCCAGTCTATTCAATGTTGTTCCTATCCTATTCTGTACTACCTCCAGTCTATTCAATGTTGTTCCTATCCTATTCTGTACTACCTCCAGTCTATTCAATGTTGTTCCTATCCTATTCTGTACTACCTCCAGTCTATTCAATGTTGTTCCTATCCTATTCTGTACTACCTACAGTCTATTCAATGTTGTTCCTATCCTATTCTGTACTACCTACAGTCTATTCAATGTTGTTCCTATCCTATTCTGTACTACCTCCAGTCTATTCAATGTTGTTCCTATCCTATTCTGTACTACCTCCAGTCTATTCAATGTTGTTCCTATCCTATTCTGTACTACCTCCAGTCTATTCAATGTTGTTCCTATCCTATTCTGTACTACCTACAGTCTATTCAATGTTGTTCCTATCCTATTCTGTACTACCTCCAGTCTATTCAATGTTGTTCCTATCCTATTCTGTACTACCTCCAGTCTATTCAATGTTGTTCCTATCCTATTCTGTACTACCTCCAGTCTATTCAATGTTGTTCCTATCCTATTCTGTACTACCTCCAGTCTATTCAATGTTGTTCCTATCCTATTCTGTACTACCTCCAGTCTATTCAATGTTGTTCCTATCCTATTCTGTACTACCTCCAGTCTATTCAATGTTGTTCCTATCCTATTCTGTACTACCTACAGTCTATTCAATGTTGTTCCTATCCTATTCTGTACTACCTCCAGTCTATTCAATGTTGTTCCTATCCTATTCTGTACTACCTCCAGTCTATTCAATGTTGTTCCTATCCTATTCTGTACTACCTCCAGTCTATTCAATGTTGTTCCTATCCTATTCTGTACTACCTCCAGTCTATTCAATGTTGTTCCTATCCTATTCTGTAATACCTCCAGTCTATTCAAGTCATTCATTATCCATGTCATAGTCTCCAGTCCATACATTAGTCCAGGTACAGCCATACCTTTCCATACACCATACACTACTTCATACTTATTAGCTCTACACCTTGACACACTTCCTACCTTTCCATACACCTTACCACACTTCCTACCTTTCCATACACCTTACCACACTTCCTACCTTTCCATACACCATACACTACTTCATACTTATTAGCTCTACACCTTGACACACTTCCTAGTCTTCCTACCCACTGGTTTGCTCTTGATAACCTATTAGTCTTTGTCCTATCACATCCTTTCTCATCCACAATTATTCCTAAGTATCTATATATTGTGTTCTTTCAATCCCATTTCCACCCAGTCTCCACGTACTACCTATATCCCGGTCATCCCCATCTTATCACTCCCAAACTTGACATTAAAATCATTCCCATACTCTGTAACTACATCAAGTATTCTCTGCAGAACCTCACCTAGCTGCCTCACTCAGAAACACCACATCATCTGCATATAATAAAATACTCAGTACATACTCCCCTATTACCTACATTTTTCCTCAGTCTTCTACATTTCCTATTACTCTCTTTCCTCTTCTTCCTCGCATTCTCATTATCTTTATTCCACCAACTCTTCATCAAACTTCTTTTATTTCTATTCCTTACCCTTCCTATCCTTTTCTCACCCACCTCTGTCACTCATCAAATCTATCCTTCTCTCTTATGGTTAGTCATCAAATTTATCCTTCTCTCTTATGGTTAGTCATCAAATCTATCCTTCTCTCTTATGGTTAGTCATCAAATCTATCCTTCTCTCTTATGGTCAGTCATCAAATCTATCCTTCTCTCTTATGGTTAGTCATCAAATCTATCCTTCTCTCTTATGGTCAGTCATCAAATCTATCCTTCTCTCTTATGGTTAGTTATCAAATCTATCCTTCTCTCTCTCTCTCTCTCTCTCTCTCTCTCTCTCTCCTAAAAAATATATTCAAAAGATTTTCCAGTGTGTGTATTTTCCTCGTGTGTGTATTTTCCAGTGTGTGTATTTTCACATGGATAATTATTTCATTTTCACATGTGTGTATTTTATTTCCATGTGCATATTCTCATGTGCGTATTTTTATGTGCGTATTCTTTTCACATGTGTATTTTCATGTATTTATTTTATTCATGTGCGTATTCTCATGTGCGTATTCTCATGTACGTATTCTCATGTACGTAAGTTTAAATAAATACCCATTATTTGTTTAAGAACGGCATTAGTTTAAATAAATACCCAATATTTGTTTCAAAACAGTGTTCTATGTACCCCAAGCCTGTCCCCTTATCCTCCCACCCCCCAGTCCCCCCCAAGCCTGTCCCCTTATCCTCCCACCCCCCAGTCCCCCCCAAGCCTGTCCCCTTATTCCCCCACCCCCCAGTCCCCCCCAAGCCTGTCCCCTTATTCCCCCACCCCCCAGTCCCCCCCAAGCCTGTCCCCCTATTCTCCCACCCCCCAGTCCCTCCCAAGCCTGTCCCCCTATTCCCCCACCCCCCAGTCCCCCCCAAGCCTGTCCCCTACTCCTAATCATAATAACACAGCATACATTAGCTAATAAATAATTACAGTATTAATATATAATAACAGTTATTATTATTATAAACAGATATTAGTAATTATGTTATGTAAACAAACCTTGGCAGATACTTCTCTGTTCAAATCCACATTAGCAGTGTTACCATATTGGTTACCAGTGTTACCATACATGTGTGTCACTGTAACTATTAAAAATTATATAGTCTAGAAAAAAAGTATGTGAATAAAAAAATTATCATTCATTCATTCATTCATTCTTTCATTTATATATATATATATATTTTTTTTTTTTTTAGGTGAGGTTTTGGGTTCAACCTCAACCTCAAACCTCAAATCAATTTATCTATTTAATAAGATGAAAAATTTCACTTTATATAATATATTTTTTACTAAAAATTGTAAAATATGACAAAAGTGTCTTAATTTTCTTGTTTATTACTCATCTATTTATCTATCTATCGACAATTTGTTGATAGCATCTAATAGATAATTCTATTGTATATTTTTTGGTATATACTTGTATCAATTTATCTATTTCCTAAGATGAAAATTTTCACTTTATATAATATATTTTTGACAAAAAAATGTAAAATATGATGAAAGTATCTTAATTGTTTCATTTATTACTCGTCTATTTATCTATCTATCAACAATTTGTTGATGGCATCTAATAGATAATTTTATCGTCTATTATTTGTTATATACATGTATCTATTTATCTATTTCCTCAGATTCGAAATTTTATCTTATATAATATATTTTTGACTAAAAATAATAAAATATGACAAAGATGTCTTATTTTCTTTTTTATTACTCATCTATTTATCTTTCTTTCGACAATATGTTGATGGCATCTAATAGATAATTTTATTGACTATCTGTTGGTATATACATGTATCAATTTATCTATTTCCTAAGATGAGAAATTTCACTTTATTTAATATATTTTTGACTAAAAATAGTAAAATATGACCAAAGTGTCCCCATTTTTCGTTAATTACTCGTCTATTTATCTATCTATCGACAATTTGTTGATGGCATCTAATAGATAATTTTATTGTCTATTTTTAGGTATATACATGTATCTATTTATCTACTTCCTAAGATGAGAAATTTCACTTTATATAATATATTTTTTACTAAAAATTGTAAAATATGACAAGTGTCTTAATTTTCTTGTTTATTACTCATCTATTTATCTATCTATCGACAATTTGTTGATGGCATTTAATAGATAATTGTATTGTCTATCTTTTGGTTTATACATGTATCTATTTATCTATTTCCTAAGATGAGAAAATTCACTTTATATATTATATTTTTGACAAAAAAATGTAAAATATTACCAAAGTGTCCCAGTTTTTCATTAATTACTCGTCTATTTATCTATCTATCAACAATTTGTTGATGGCATCTATTAGATAATTTTATTGTCTATCTTTTGGTATATACATGTATCTATTTATCTATTTTTTAAGAGGAGAAATTTCACTTTATATAATATATTTTTGACTAAAAATAGTAAAATATGACAAAAATGTCTTATTTTCTTTTTTATTACTCATCTATTTAACTTTCTTTCGACAATATGTTGATGGCATCTAATTGATAATTTTATTGTCTATATTTTGGTATCTACATGTATCTATTTATCTATTTCCTAAGATGAGAAATTTCACTTTATATAATATATTTTTAACGAAAAATAGTAAAATATGACAAAAGTGTCTTATTTATCTTGTTAATTACTCGTCTATTTATCTATTTATCGACAATTTGTTGATGGCATTTAATAGATAATTTTATTGTCTATAGTTTGGTTTATACATGTATCTATTTATCTTATTCCTAAGATGAGAAATTTCACTTTATATATTATATTTTTGACTAAAAATGGTAAAATATGACAAAAGTGTCTTAATTATTTCATTTATTACTCATCTATTTATCTATCTATCGACAATTTGTTCATGGCATCTAATAGATAATTTTATTGTCTATCATTTCGTATCAATTTATCTATTTCATAATATGAGAAATGTCACTTTATATAATATATTTTTGACAAAATTGTAAAATATGACCAAAGTGTCTTTATTTATTCATTTATTACTCGTCTATTTATCTATCTATGGAAAATTTGTTGAAGGCACCTAATAGATAATTTTATTGTCTATCTATTCGTATATACATGTATCAATTTATCTATTTCCTAAGATGAGAAATTTCACTTTATATAATATATTTTTAACTTAAAATAGTAAAATATAACAAAAGTGTCTTAGTTTTCTTGTTAATTACTCGTCTATTTATCTATTTATCGACAATTTGTTGATGGCATCTAATAGATAATTTTATTGTCTATATTTTGGTATTTACATGTATCTACTTATCTATTTCCTAAGATGATAAAATTTCACTTTATATAATATATTTTTTACTAAAAATTGTAAAATATGACAAAAGTGTCTTACTTTTCTTGTTTATTACTCATTTATTTATCTATCTATAGACAATTTGTTGATGGCATCTAATAGATAATTTTATTGTCTATCGTTTGGTATATACATGTATCTATTTATGTATTTCCTAAGATGAGAAATTTCACTTTATATAATATATTTTTAACTAAAAATAGTAAAATATGACAAAAGTGTCTTAATTTTCTTGTTAATTACTCGTCTATTTATCAATTTATCGACAATTTGTTGATGGCATCTAATAGATAATTTTATTGTCTATCGTTTGGTTTATACATGTATCTATTTATCTTATTCCTAAGATGAGAAATTTCACTTTATATAATATATATTTTACTAAAAATTGTAAAATATGACAAAAGTGTCTTACTTTTCTTGTTTATTACTCATCTATTTACCTATCTATCGACAATTTGTTGATGGCATCTAATCGATAATTGTATTGTCTATCTTTTGGTTTTTACATGTATCTATTTATCTATTTCCTAAGATGAGAAATTTCAATTTATATATAATATTTTTGACAAAAAAATGTAAAATATGACCAAAGTGTCCCATTTCTTCATTAATTACTCGTCTATTTATCTATCTATCAACAATTTGTTGATGGCATCTATTAGATAATTTTATCGTCTATATTTTGGTATATACATGTATCTATTTATCTATTTTTTAAGAGGAGAAATTTCCCTTTATATAATATATTTTTGACTAAAAATAGTAAAATATGACAAAAGTGTCCCACTTTTTTCGTTAATTACTCGTCTATTTATCTATCTATCGACAATTTGTTGATGGTATCTAATAGATAATTTTATTGTCTATATTTTGGTATATACATGTATCTATTTATCTATTTCCTAAGATGAGAAATTTCACTTTATATAATATATTTTTAACTAAAAATAGTAAAATATGACAAAAGTGTCTTAATTTTCTTGTTAATTACTCGTCTATTTATCTATTTATCGAAAATTTGTTGATGGCATCTAATACATAATTTTATTGTCTATCGTTTGGTTTATAAATGTATCAATTTATCTATTTCATAAGATGAGAAATGTCACTTTATATAATATATTTTTGACAAAATTGTAAAATATGACCAAAGTGTCTTTATTTATTCATTTATTATTCGGCAATTTATCTATCTATGGAAAATTTGTTGATGGCACCTAATAGATAATTGTATTGTCTATCTTTTGGTATATACATGTATCAATTTATCTATTTCTTAAGATGAGAAATTACACTTTATATAATATATTTTTGACTAAAAATAGTAAAATATGACCAAAGTGTCCCAATTTTTCGTTAATTACTCGTCTATTTATCTATCTATCGACAATTTGTTGATGGCATCTAATAGATAATTTTATTGTCTATCTTTTCGTATATACTTGTATCAATTTATCTATTTCCTAAGATGAGAAATTTCATTTTATATAATATATTTTTGACTAAAAATAGTAAAATATGACCAAAGTGTCCCACTTTTTTCGTTAATTACTCGTCTATTTATCTATCTATCGACAATTTGTTGATGGCATCTAATAGATAATTTTATTGTCTATCTTTTGGTATATACATGTATCTATTTATCTATTTCCTAAGATGAGAAATTTCACTTTATATAATATATTTTTGACTAAAAATTCTAAAATATGACAAAAGTGTCTTACTTTTCTTGTTTATTACTCCTCTATTTATCTATCTATCGAAAATTTGTTGATGGCATCTAATAGATAATTGTATTGTCTATCTTTTGCTTTTTACATATATCTATTTATCTATTTCCTAAGATGAAAAATTTCACTTTATATATTATATTTTTGACAAAAAAATGTAAGTTATGACCAAAGTGTCCCATTTCTTTTTTAATTACTCGTCTATTTATCTATCTTTCGACAATTTTCTTATGGCATCTAAAAGATAATTTAATTGTCTATCTTTTTTGTATGTACATGTATTAATTTATCTATTTCATAAGATGAGAAATTTCACTTTATATAATATATTTTTGACAAAATTGTAAAATATGAAAAAAAGTGTCTTTATTTATTCATTTATTACTCGTCTATTTATCTATCTATTGACAATTTGTTGATGGCATCTAATAGATAATTTTATCGTCTATCTTTTGGTATATATATGTATCTATTTATCTATTTCCTAAGATGAGTAATTTCACTTTATATATTATATTTTTGACTAAAAATCGTAAAATATGACCAAAGTGTCCCATTTCTTCATTAATTACTCGTCTATTTATCTATATATCAACAATTTGTTGATGGCATCTAATAGATAATTTTATTGTCTATCTTTTCGTATATACATGTATCAATTTATCTATTTCTTAAGGTGATAAATTTTACTTTATATAATATATTGTAGACTAAAAATAGTAAAATATGACTAAAGTGTCTTAGTTTTCTTGTTTATTACTCATCTATTTATCTATCTATCGACAATTTGTTGATGGCATCTAAAAGATAATTTTATTGTTTATCTTTTGGTCTATACATGTATCTATTTATCTTATTCCTAAGATGAGAAATTTCACTTTATATAATATATTTTTTACTAAAAATTGTAAAATATGACAAAAGTGTCTTACTTTTCTTGTTTATTACTCATCTATTTATCTATCTATCAACAATTTGTTGATGGCATCTATTAGATAATTTTATCGTCTATCTTTTGGTATATACATGTATCTATTTATCTATTTTTTAAGAGGAGAAATTTCCCTTTATATAATATATTTTTGAATAAAAATAGTAAAATATGACAAAAGTATCCCACTTTTTTCGTTAATTACTCGTCTATTTATCTATCTATCGACAATTTGTTGATGGTATTTAATAGATAATTTTATTGTCTATATTTTGGTATATACGTGTATCTATTTATCTATTTCCTAAGATGAGAAATTTCACTTTATATAATATATTTTTAACTAAAAATAGTAAAATATGACAAAAGTGTCTTAATTTTCTTGTTAATTACTCATCTATTTATCTATTTATCGAAAATTTGTTGACGGCATCTAATACATAATTTTATTGTCTATCGTTTGGTTTATACATGTATCAAATTATCTATTTCATAAGATGAGAAATGTCACTTTATATAATATATTTTTGACAAAATTGTAAAATATGACCAAAGTGTCTTTATTTATTCATTTATTACTCGTCTATTTATCTATCTATGGAAAAATTTGTTGAAGGCACCTAATAGATAATTTTATTGTCTATCTATTCGTATATACATGTATCAATTTATCTATTTCCTAAGATGAGAAATTTCACTTTATATAATATATTTTTGACTAAAAATTGTAAAATATGACCAAAGTGTCCCACTTTTTTCGTTAATTACTCGTATATTTATCTATCTATCGACAATTTGTTGATGGCATCTAATAGATAATTTTATTGTCTATCTTTTGGTATATACATGTATCTATTTATCTATTCCCTAAGATGAGAAATTTCACTTTATATAATATATTTTTAACTTAAAATAGTAAAATATAACAAAAGTGTCTTAGTTTTCTTGTTAATTACTCGTCTATTTATCTATTTATCGACAATTTTTTGATGGCATCTAATAGATAATTTTATTGTCTATATTTTGGTATTTACATGTATCTACTTATCTATTTCCTAAGATGATAAAATTTCACTTTATATAATATATTTTTTACTAAAAATTGTAAAATATGACAAAAGTGTCTTACTTTTCTTGTTTATTACTCATTTATTTATCTATCTATAGACAATTTGTTGATGGCATCTAATAGATAATTTTATTGTCTATCGTTTGGTATATACATGTATCTATTTATGTATTTCCTAAGATGAGAAATTTCACTTTATATAATATATTTTTAACTAAAAATAGTAAAATATGACAAAAGTGTCTTAATTTTCTTGTTAATTACTCGTCTATTTATCAATTTATCGACAATTTGTTGATGGCATCTAATAGATAATTTTATTGTCTATCGTTTGGTTTATACATGTATCTATTTATCTTATTCCTAAGATGAGAAATTTCACTTTATATAATATATATTTTACTAAAAATTGTAAAATATGACAAAAGTGTCTTACTTTTCTTGTTTATTACTCATCTATTTACCTATCTATCGACAATTTGTTGATGGCATCTAATCGATAATTGTATTGTCTATCTTTTGGTTTTTACATGTATCTATTTATCTATTTCCTAAGATGAGAAATTTCAATTTATATATAATATTTTTGACAAAAAAATGTAAAATATGACCAAAGTGTCCCATTTCTTCATTAATTACTCGTCTATTTATCTATCTATCAACAATTTGTTGATGGCATCTATTAGATAATTTTATCGTCTATATTTTGGTATATACATGTATCTATTTATCTATTTTTTAAGAGGAGAAATTTCCCTTTATATAATATATTTTTGACTAAAAATAGTAAAATATGACAAAAGTGTCCCACTTTTTTCGTTAATTACTCGTCTATTTATCTATCTATCGACAATTTGTTGATGGTATCTAATAGATAATTCTATTGTCTATATTTTGGTATATACATGTATCTATTTATCTATTTCCTAAGATGAGAAATTTCACTTTATATAATATATTTTTAACTAAAAATAGTAAAATATGACAAAAGTGTCTTAATTTTCTTGTTAATTACTCGTCTATTTATCTATTTATCGACAATTTGTTGATGGCATCTAATAGATAATTTTATTGTCTATCGTTTGGTTTATAAATGTATCAATTTATCTATTTCATAAGATGAGAAATGTCACTTTATATAATATATTTTTGACAAAATTGTAAAATATGACCAAAGTGTCTTTATTTATTCATTTATTACTCGGCAATTTATCTATCTATGGAAAATTTGTTGATGGCACCTAATAGATAATTGTATTGTCTATCTTTTGGTATATACATGTATCAATTTATCTATTTCTTAAGATGAGAAATTACACTTTATATAATATATTTTTGACTAAAAATAGTAAAATATGACCAAAGTGTCCCAATTTTTCGTTAATTACTCGTCTATTTATCTTTCTATTGACAGTTTGTTGATGGCATCTAATAGGTAATTTTATTGTCTATCTTTTGGTATATACATGTATCAATTTATCTATTTCCTAAGATGAGAAATTTCACTTTATATAATATATTTTTAACTAAAAATAGTAAAATATGACAAAAGTGTCTTAATTTTCTTGTTAATTACTCGTCTATTTATCTATTTATCGACAATTTGTTGATGGCATCTAATAGATAATTTTATTGTCTATCGTTTGGTTTATACATGTATCAATTTATCTATTTCATAAGATGAGAAATGTCACTTTATATAATATATTTTTGACATAATTGTAAAATATGACCAAAGTGTCTTTATTTATTCATTTATTACTCGTCTATTTATCTATCTACGGAAAATTTGTTGATGGCACCTAATAGATAATTTTATTGTATATCTTTTCGTATATACATGTACAAGTATCAATTTATCTATTTCTTAAGATGAGATATTTCACTTTATATAATATATTTTTGAATAAAAATTGTAAAATATGACCAAAGTTTCCCAATTTTTTCGTTAATTACTCATCTATTTATCTATCTATCGACAATTTGTTGATGGCATCTAATAGATAATTTTATTGTCTATCTTTTCGTATATACTTGTATCAATTTATCTATTTCCTAAGATGAGAAATTTCATTTTATATAATATATTTTTGACTAAAAATAGTAAAATATGACCAAAGTGTCCCACTTTTTTCGTTAATTACTCGTCTATTTATCTATCTATCGACAATTTGTTGATGGCATCTAATAGATAATTTTATTGTCTATCTTTTGGTATATACATGTATCTATTTATCTATTTCCTAAGATGAGAAATTTCACTTTATATAATATATTTTTGACTAAAAATTCTAAAATATGACAAAAGTGTCTTACTTTTCTTGTTTATTACTCCTCTATTTATCTATCTATCGAAAATTTGTTGATGGCATCTAATAGATAATTGTATTGTCTATCTTTTGCTTTTTACATATATCTATTTATCTATTTCCTAAGATGAAAAATTTCACTTTATATATTATATTTTTGACAAAAAAATGTAAGTTATGACCAAAGTGTCCCATTTCTTTTTTAATTACTCGTCTATTTATCTATCTTTCGACAATTTTCTTATGGCATCTAAAAGATAATTTAATTGTCTATCTTTTTTGTATGTACATGTATTAATTTATCTATTTCATAAGATGAGAAATTTCACTTTATATAATATATTTTTGACAAAATTGTAAAATATGAAAAAAAGTGTCTTTATTTATTCATTTATTACTCGTCTATTTATCTATCTATTGACAATTTGTTGATGGCATCAAATAGATAATTTTATCGTCTATCTTTTGGTATATATATGTATCTATTTATCTATTTTCTAAGATGAGTAATTTCACTTTATATATTATATTTTTGACTAAAAATTGTAAAATATGACCAAAGTGTCCCATTTCTTCATTAATTACTCGTCTATTTATCTATATATCAACAATTTGTTGATGGCATCTAATAGATAATTTTATTGTCTATCTTTTCGTATATACAAGTATCAATTTATCTATTTCTTAAGGTGATAAATTTTACTTTATATAATATATTGTAGACTAAAAATAGTAAAATATGACTAAAGTGTCTTAGTTTTCTTGTTTATTACTCATCTATTTATCTATCTATCGACAATTTGTTGATGGCATCTAATAGATAATTTTATTGTTTATCTTTTGGTCTATACATGTATCTATTTATCTTATTCCTAAGATGAGAAATTTCACTTTATATAATATATTTTTTACTAAAAATTGTAAAATATGACAAAAGTGTCTTACTTTTCTTGTTTATTACTCATCTATTTATCTATCTATCGACAATTTGTTGATGGCGTCTAATCGATAATTGTATTGTCTATCTTTTGGCTTTTACATGTATCTATTTATCTATTTCTTAAGATGAGAAATTTCAATTTATATAATATATTTTTGACAAAAAAATGTAAAATATGACCAAAGTGTCCCATTTCTTCATTAATTACTCGTCTATTTATCTATCTATCAACAATTTGTTGATGGCATCTATTAGATAATTTTATCGTCTATCTTTTGGTATATACATGTATCTATTTATCTATTTTTTAAGAGGAGTAATTTCCCTTTATATAATATATTTTTGAATAAAAATAGTAAAATATGACCAAAGTGTCCCACTTTTTCTGTTAATTACTCGTCTATTTATCTATCTATCGACAATTTGTTGATGGTATCTAATAGATAATTTTATTGTCTATATTTTGGTATATACATGTATCTATTTATCTATTTTCTAAGATGAGAAATTTCACTTTATATAATATATTTTTAACTAAAAATAGTAAAATATGACAAAAGTGTCTTAATTTTCTTGTTAATTACTCGTCTATTTATCTATTTATCGACAATTTGTTGATGGCATCTAATAGATAATTTTATTGTCTATCGTTTGGTTTATACATGTATCAATTTATCTATTTCATAAGATGAGAAATTTCACTTTATATAATATATTTTTGACAAAATTGTAAAATATGACCAAAGTGTCTTTATTTATTCATTTATTACTCGTCTACTTATCTATCTATGGACAATTTGTTGATGGCATCTAATAGATAATTTTATCGTCAATCTTATGGTATATATATATGTATCTATTTATCGATTTCCTAAGATGAGTAATTTCACTTTATATATTATATTTTTGACTAAAAATTGTAAAATATGACCAAAGTGTCCCATTTCTTCATTAATTACTCGTCTATTTATCTATATATCAACAATTTGTTGATGGCATCTAATAGATAATTTTATTGTCTATCTTTTCGTATATACATGTATCAATTTATCTATTTCTTAAGATGATAAATTTTACTTTATATAATATATTGTAGACTAAAAATAGTAAAATATGACTAAAGTGTCTTAGTTTTCTTGTTTATTACTCATCTATTTATCTATCTATCGACAATTTGTTGATGGCATCTAATAGATAATTTTATTGTTTATCTTTTGGTTTATACATGTATCTATTTATCTTATTCCTAAGATGAGAAATTTCACTTTATATAATATATTTTTGACTAAAAATTGTAAAATATTACCAAAGTGTCCCATTTCTTCGTTAATTACTCGTCTATTTATCTATCTATCGACAATTTGTTGATGGCATCTAATAGATAATTTTATCGTCTATCTTTTGGTATATACATGTATCTATTTATATATTTCTTAAGATTCGAAATTTTACTTTATATAAGATATTTTTGACTAAAAATAGTAAAATATGAAAAAAATGTTGTTAATAATAAAAAAATTGTTCCCAATAATAAAAGCAGTGTTGCCAATAATAAATACACTCCATACGTACACACACACCCTCAAACGCACTTAGAAATATCAACCCCTGTGAATCTCAGTAACTATCAACAATTCCATGTACGCGAAAAAGCAATAACATACATACACACCATACGTACACACACACCCTCATACGCACCTGTGCGTATTTACCCATGTGCGTATTTTCCCATGTGCGTATTTTCCCATGTGCGTATTTTCCCATGTGCATATTTTCACGTGTGCGCCACCCTGAATTTTTCTCGCCAACCCGGGTTTTCCCCACCTTGTATCAGTGGTACACCCAGGAGGACAGACCCGATGATGGTAGTAGAAAATTAAAGTTATTCTACAGAAATTTTATGCACAAAAACTATCACCAAGATGAAGCTGCCCTTCGGAACATAATTAATAATCATGTTGCAGTAACGAACCCTGAGTCTGTGATTGACCTTATCATCTATTACAATAACAAGAAGACGTCCCAGTTGCTGATGAAGAACTCTCCTCGGACTGACAGTGACCCTTTGATGAGGCATGGGGTGGTCTACCAGATTATATGCCCA
Source organism: Petrolisthes manimaculis (assembly GCA_034508575.1). NCBI lineage: Eukaryota > Metazoa > Arthropoda > Malacostraca > Decapoda > Porcellanidae > Petrolisthes > Petrolisthes manimaculis. The sequence continues at coordinate 174,279 of JAWZYT010000498.1, read as the reverse complement.
GCGAATGGATGCAGCCATTCTTACGTTGGTATGACCACCACTCGTCTTTCGAAGAGGTTATCTGTTCACCTGCAGGAGGGTAACTTCTACCAGCACTATGTGAGCGCTCATGGTAACTTGTCAAGACCTCAGTTACTACAATGCACAACCATTATAGATACTGACCAGGACAGTCGTCGACTAAGGTTGAGAGAAGCTTTGCATATTTTGAAATTAAAACCTTCTCTCAACGTTACTCAAGAAACGTTTCTACTGCCTACTAACATCAGGCGAAACCGACCCACACTCAACCAAGACCCGGTAGCTGTAGGTATCCCTGTCAGACCACCAGAAAACTCAGCTAACCCAGCCCCAGACCTCCCTATCAGATGCTCTGCCAGGCTGCAACTGCGTGGGTCGAGCCAGCGGTGACACACAATCAGGTGCGACCGCTAGCAGCCAATCAGAACGCAGGGACCATAAATACTATTAAAACATAATTGTAACCATTATTATTATTATTATATACATGTCTTTATCATAGATTATTATCATTATTGCTATTATCAATAATAATAATAATAAAAATTGCACCATTATTGACACGTAATTTTTTTCCTAAATTTAGGTGTTTTATATATGTTATAATAATAATAATAACAACTTTGATTTAGGTCTTACTTACCTTGTAAAACTTCCAATAGTCTGCTCAGGTTAGGTCCTGGTAGTCTGCTCAGGTTAGGTCCTGGTAGTCTGCAATGGTTAAGATTAGGTTAGATTGGATTGGGTTAGATTAGATTACTTTGGGTTAGGTTAGGATAGGTTAGGTTATTTATGTATGAATAAAACATTAAATTTGCACAATAAAATGGATGTTAAAAATGAACTCATCACTTAAATGAAAAAAGTCTTAGAATGGTGTAAATAAATGGGTAATAAAGGTAGAAACACCATACACAATAACTATAATTCTTTCAATATTTACCGATAATAATAATCATAAAAGTAGTTGAAGTAGTAATAATAATAGTAGTTATAATAATAATAAAAATGGTAGTAATAATAATAATAGTTAATAATAGTTAATAACAGTTAGATGGCAGAACAGAGTGGAAGAGTATGTAAAGGAGAGTAACATGAGAGGGAGTAAGGAGGGAGTGTTGGAACAGAGTGGAAGAGTATGTAAAGGAGAGAAACATGAGAGGGAGTAGGGAGTAAGGAGAGAGTGTTGGAACAGAGTGGAAGAGTATGTAAAGGAGAGTAATGTGAGGGACAGAGTACGGAGTAAGGAGGGAGTATGTAAAGGAGAGTAACATGAGGGACAGAGTAGGGCTGGACCAAGTAAGGAGGGAGTGTTGGAACAGGGAAGACTGGAGACTTTTCTGCCGTGGCCATCCCCTTGGGGGGAGTTCCCGGAGGGAGTGAGGCATCAGAGCTATAGATAGATAGATAGATAGATAGATAGATAGATAGATCATAATGTATTATTACAGAATAACTGGGTTTTCGGCTAGGCTTGAGCAGTATCACCACATTAGGCTAAGTCCTGGAAATTTGCCCAGGTCATTTTATGATAGTTTACACTGGTTATACCCGGTAGTTTGCCCAGGTTAGGTCCCGGTAGTTTGCCCAGGTTAGGTCCCGGTAGTTTGCCCAGGTTAGGTCCCGGTAGTCTGCTGTGGTCTAGGTTAGGTTAGGTCAGGTCAGGTAAGACTAGTTTCCAAATCATGTTTGTAAACGGGGCATATCTCGAAAACGAGGCATTTCCAAGAGAAACACCATAGATAAAAAGTGTCTTAGAATGGTCCAAAATAGTGGGTAATGATACTAATATATACGAGGCACTGGGTGGTAAAACGTGCTAAGCGCCAAAAATAAACAAACGAGAAAATCGCGTTCAAAGTTTTCCGACATTCAAAGTGCTGTAACTTTGTAATAAATTAGGTTATTTGAATGGTTCCGGTCTTAAAATGTTCACACATGTATCCTCTATACATATATCCTAGTTATAATACACGGAAGCCATCGCACAATGAACAGGAAAACGATTAACGCGATTTTCTCCGATTTTTCGTGTACACTCGATCAGAAAAGTTCGTGAATATGTAATTTTTTTCACCATAATATCAATATTCAAGTAAGAATTAATGTTTAAACAAAGTATGAAAATAAAGCAATGTTATTAAATACACAGATAAAGCATAATAAAGGCACGTGTGTACAAGGCGGGAGGGTTAGGAGAAACTGGGTGGCTGGATGCAGTGTGGGGAGGGTGGCGAGAAATAGGCGCGCTGTGATTGGCCCAGGCAGGCCTACACGCCACACTACGCATCATGCCATTGGTTCCTCACTCCGCTGGAGCTTAGCATGTTCTACCACCAACTGCGAGGACACTACCAAAGCACCCAGCAACAGGTTCCAATGCAGCTGAAAACCACATGCCCTTGGGAGGGACTTTGGACATTATTGCCAGTTGTGAAGTGAGCTCACTGTTTGTGATCCAGATAGAGGAAGGATGGGGGAATATAATGGTACAATAAAACGGGTTTTGGCCGAGGTGGCGTTTAGCACGTTTTACCACCCATAGCCTCAATTACAATATAGTGAACCCAGGTTTTCTGTAAATTTACCCATAATAATTCTTCTTCATAAATACCTTGGTGTAGTCATTGTAATCCTCCTTCTGTAAATCCTCGTATGTAAATCCTTCTTCTGTAATCCCACTTCTGAAATAAATAAATTTAACGTTAATTAATATATTTCTTGTTAATTAAATCCTTTATCAATAAAAATCCCCTTATTTCTCCAATTTGTCCTTATTTATATACCATTAAAATAACAGTGAACCCTTAAAAATAATAAAACAAAATCATTTTAATATTTATGGTAACATTTTAGCACAGCCATTATTATCCACCCTTATTTAAACCCTTCAAAATTCCCTTATTTCACCAACTAACCCATATTTATGTCCCTCACCATTAACTGTATACCCTTAACTAACCCTTAATATAATCTTGAGCCCTTAAAATATCCTTAAATGCCCTTAAAATGCTAATAAATACTAAAATATTCCCCTGCCAGGCTTTGAGCTTCACAGAGGTAAACAAACTGAGGCGTCAGTGTTGCCAGTGATGATCTGAGGCGTCAGTGTTGCCAGTGATGATGATGACTGAGTGTCACCTTTACAACGGTACTCTCTCACTGTCTATCCTCTCCTCAAACGTACTCCCCATCTTTTCACTCCCAAACTTGACATTAAAATAATTCCCATACTCTGTAATTACATCAAGTATTCTCTACAGAACCTCACCTAGCTGTCTCTCTCACCTGTCTCTCTCACCTGTCTCTCTCACCTGTCTCTCTCATAATCACCACATCATTTGCATATAACAAAATACTCACTACATACTCCCCTATTACCTACATTTTTCCTCAGTCTTCTACATTTCCTATTACTCTCTTTCCTCTTCTTCCTCACATTCTCATTATCTTTATTCCACCAACTCTTCATCAAACTTCTTTTATTTCTATTCCTTACCCTTCCTATCCTTCTTTCTTATGGTTAGTCATCAAATCTATCCTTCTCTCTTATGGTTAGTCATCAAATCTATCCTTCTCTCTCTCTCTCTCTCTCTCTCCTAAAAAATATATTCAAAAGATTTTCCCGTGTGTGTATTTTCCCGTGTGTGTATTTTCCCATGTGTGTATTTTCCCGTGTGTGTATTTTCCAGTGTGTGTATTTTCCCGTGTGTGTATTTTCCAGTGTGTGTATTTTCCCATGTGTGTATTTTCCCATGTGTGTATTTTCCAGTGTGTGTATTTTCCCGTGTGTGTATTTTCCAGTGTGTGTATTTTCCCATGTGTGTATTTTCCAGTGTGTGTATTTTCCAGTGTGTGTATTTTCCCATGTGTGTATTTTCCCATGTGTGTATTTTCCCATGTGTGTATTTTCACATGGATAATTATTTCATTTTCCCATGTGTGTATTTTATTTCCATGTACGTATTCTCATGTACGTATTCTCCTGTACGTATTCTCATGTACGTATTCTCATGTACGTAAGTTTAAATAAATACCCATTATTTGTTTCAAAACAGTGTTGTATGTACCCCAAGCCTGTCCCCCCTATTCCCCCACCCCCCAGTCCCCCCCAAGCCTGTCCCCTTATTCCCCCACCCCCCAGTCCCCCCCAAGCCTGTCCCCTACTCCTAATCATAATAACACAGTATACATTAGCTAATAATTAATTAATTACAATATTAATATATAATAACAGTTATTTATGGTACTATTATGTTATTATTATTATAAACAGATATTAGTAATTATGTTATGTTATTATATAGACTTGTAAATACACATAAACATTAATTATAAAGGAAAATTATAATATAAACAAACCTTGGCTGATACTTCTCTGTTCAAATCCACATTAGCAGTGTTACCATATTGGTTACCAGTGTTACCATACATGTGTGTCACTGCAACTATTAAAAATTATATAGTCTAGAAAAAAAGCATGTGAATAAAAAAATTATCATTCATTCATTCATTCATTCTTTCATTTATATATATATATATATATATTTTTTTTAGGTGAGATTTTGGGTTCAACCTCAACCTCAAACCTCAAATCAACCTCAAACCTCAAATCAATTTATCTATTTAATAAGATGAAAAATTTCACTTTATATAATATATTTTTGACTAAAAATTGTAAAATGTGACGAAAGTGTCTTAATTGTTTCATTTATTACTCGTCTATTTATCTATCTATCGACAATTTGTTGATTGCATCTAATAGATAATTTTATTGTCTATCTTTTGGTATATACATATATCTATTTATCTATTCCCTAAGATGATAAATTTTACTTTATATAATATATTTTTGACTAAGAATAGTAAAATATGACAAAAATGTCTTATTTTCTTTTTTATTACTCATCTATTTATCTTTCTTTCGACAATTTGTTGATGGCGTCTAATAGATAATTTTATTGTCTATCTTTTGGTATATACATGTATCAATTTATCTATTTCCTAAGATGAGAAATTTCAATTTATATAATATATTTTTTACTAAAAATTGTAAAATATGACCAAAGTGTCCCACTTTTTTCGTTAATTACTCGTCTATTTATCTATATATCGACAATTTGTTGATGGCATCTAATAGATAATCATATTGTCTATCTTTTGGTATATACATGTATCTATTTATCTATTTCCTAAGATGAGAAATTTCATTTTATATAATATATTTTTAACTAAAAATAGTAAAATATGACAAAAGTGTCTTAATTTTCTTGTTTATTACTCCTCTATTTGTCTATCTATCAACAATTTGTTGATGGCATCTAATATATAATTTTATAGTCTATATTTTGGTATATACATATATCTATTTATCTATTTCCTAAGATGAGAAATTTTAATTTATATAATATATTTTTAACTAAAAATAGTAAAATATGACAAAAGTGTCTTAATTTTCTTGTTAATTACTCGTCTATTTATCTATTTATCGACAATTTGTTGATGGCATCTAATAGATAATTTTATTGTCTATCGTTTGGTTTATACATATATGTATTTATCTTATTCCTAAGATGAGAAATTTCACTTTATATATTATATTTTTTTTACAAAAAATTGTAAAATATTACCAAAGTGTAGCATTTCTTCATTAATTACTCGTCTATTTATCTATCTATCAACAATTTGTTGATGGGATCTATTAGATATTTTTATCGTCTATCTTTTGGTATATACATGTATCTATTTATCTATTTCCTAAGATGAGAAATTTCACTTTATATAATATATTTTTGACTAAAAATTGTAAAATATGACAAAAGTGTCTTAATTATTTCATTTATTACTCATCTATTTATCTATCTATCGACAATTTGTTCATGGCATCTAATAGATAATTTTATTGTCTATCTTTTCGTATATATGTGTATCTATTTATCTATTTCCTAAGATGAGAAATTTCACCTTATTTAATATATTTTTTACTAAAAATTGTAAAATATGACCAAAGCGTCTTAATTATTTCACTAATTATTCGTCTATTTATCTATCTATCGACAATTCGTTGATGGCATCTAATAGATAATTTTATCGTCTATCTTTTCGTATATACTTGTAACAATTTATCTATTTCATAGGATGAGAAATGTCACTTTATATATTATATTTTTGACAAAATTGTAAAATATGACCAAAGTGTCTTTATTTATTCATTTATTACTCGTCTATTTATCTATCTATGGAAAATTTGTTGATGGCATCTAATAGATAATTTTATTGTCTATCTTTTCGTATACACATGTATCAATTTATCTATTTCCTAAGATGAGAAATTTCACTTTATATAATATATTTTTGACTAAAAATTATATAATATGACCAAAGTGTCCCACTTTTTTCGTTAATTACTCGTCTATCTATTTATCTTTCTATCGACAATTTGTTGATGGCATCTAATAGATAATTTTATTGTCTATCTTTTGGTATATACATGTATCTATTTATCTATTTCCTAAGATGAGAAATTTTACTTTATATAATGTATTTTTAACTAAAAATAGTAAAATATGACAAAAGTGTCTTAATTTTCTTGTTAATTACTCATCTATTTATCTATTTATCGACAATTTGTTGATGGCATCTAATAGATAATTTTATTGTCTATATTTTGGTATTTACATGTATCTATTTATCTATTTCCTAAGATGAGAAATTTCACCTTATATAATATATTTTTTACTAAAAATTGTAAAATATGACCAAAGCGTCTTAATTATTTCACTAATTATTCGTCTATTTATCTATCTATCGACAATTTTTTGATGGCATCTAATAGATAATTTTATCGTTTATCTTTTCGTATATACATGTAACAATTTATCTATTTCATAGGATGAGAAATGTCACTTTATATAATATGTTTTTGACAAAATTGTAAAATATGACCAAAGTGTCTTTATTTATTCATTTATTACTCGTCTATTTATCTATCTATGGAAAATTTGTTGATGGCATCTAATAGATAAATTTATTGTCTATCTTTTCGTATACACATGTATCAATTTATCTATTTCCTAAGATGAGAAATTTCACTTTATATAATATATTTTTGACTAAAAATTGTATAATATGACCAAAGTGTCCCAATTTTTTCGTTAATTACTCGTCTATTTATCTTTCTATCGACAATTTGTTGATGGCATCTAATAGATAATTTTATTGTCTATCTTTTGGTATATACATGTATCTATTTATCTATTTCCTAAGATGAGAAATTTCACTTTATATAATATATTTTTAACTAAAAATAGTAAAATATGACAAAAGTGTCTTAATTTTCTTGTTAATTACTCATCTATTTATCTATTTATCGACAATTTGTTGATGGCATCTAATAGATAATTTTATTGTCTATATTTTGGTATTTACATGTATCTATTTATCTATTTCCTAAGATGAGAAATTTCACCTTATAAAATATATTTTTTACTAAAAATTGTAAAATATGACAAAAATGTCTTAATTGTTTCATTTATTACTCGTTTATTTATCTATCAATTGACAATTTGTTGATGGCATCTAATAGATAAATTTATTGTCTATCTTTTGGTATATACATATATCTATTTATCTATTTCCTAAGATGAGAAATTTTACTTTATATAATAAACTTTTGACTAAAAATTGTAAAATATGACAAAAGTGTCTTAATTTATTCATTTATTACTCGTCTATTTATTTATCTATTGACAACTTGTTGATGACATCTAATAGATCATTTTATTATCGATCTTTTCGTATATACATGTATCAATTTATCTATTTCCTAAGATGAGAAATTTCACTTTATATAATATATTTTTGACTAAAAATTGTAAAATATGACAAAAATGTCTTAATTTATTCATTTATTACTCATCTATTTATCTATCTATTGAAAATTTGTTGATGGCATTTAATAGATCATTCTATTGTCTATCTTTTGGTATATACATGTATCTATTTATCTATTTCCTAAGATGAAAAATTTCACTTTATATAATATATTTTTGACTAAAAATAGTAAAATATGACAAAAGTGTCATATTTTCTTGTTTATTACTCATTTATTTATCTATCTTTCGACAATTTGTTGATAGCATCTAATAGATAATTTTATTATCTATCTTTTGGTTTATACATATATGTATTTATCTTATTCCTAAGATGAGAAATTTCACTTTATATAATATATTTTTTTTACAAAAAATTGTAAAATATTACCAAAGTGTCGCATTTCTTCATTAATTACTCGTCTATTTATCTATCTATCAACAATTTGTTGATGGCATCCAATAGATAATTTTATTGTCTATCTTTTGGTATATACATGTATCTATTTATCTATTTTTTATGATGAGAAATTTCACTTTATATAATATATTTTTGACTAAAAATTGTAAAATATGACAAAAGTGTCTTAATTATTTCATTTATTACTCATCTATTTATCTATCTATCGACAATTTGTTCATGGCATCTAATAGATAATTTTATTGTTTATCTTTTCGTATATATGTGTATCAATTTATCTATTTCATAAGATCAGAAATGTCACTTTATATAATATATTTTTGACAAAATTGTAAAATATGACCAAAGTGTCTTTATTTATTCATTTATTACTCGTCTATTTATCTATCTATGGAAAATTTGTTGATGGCATCTAATAGATAATTTTATCGTCTATCTTTTGGTATATACATGTATCTATTTATCTATTTTTTATGATGAGAAATTTCACTTTATATAATATATTTTTGACTAAAAATTGTAAAATATAACAAAAGTGTCTTAATTATTTCATTTATTACTCATCTATTTACCTATCTATCGACAATTTGTTGATGGCATCTAATAGATAATTCTATTGTCTATCTTTTGGTATATACATGTATCTATTTATCTATTTCCTAAGATGAGAAATTTCACTTTATATAATATATTTTTTACTAAAAATAGTAAAATATGACAAAAGTGTCTTAATTTTCTTGTTAATTACTCATCTATTTATCTATTTATCGACAATTTGTTGATGGCATCTAATAGATAATTTTATTGTCTATATTTTGGTATTTACATGTATCTGTTTATCTATTTCCTAAGATGAGAAATTTCACCTTATAAAATATATTTTTTACTAAAAATTGTAAAATATGACAAAAATGTCTTAATTGTTTCATTTATTACTCGTTTATTTATCTATCAATTGACAATTTGTTGATGGCATCTAATGGATAATTTTATTGTCTATCTTTTGGTATATATATATATATATATCTATTTATCTATTTCCTAAGATGAGAAATTTTACTTTATATAATAAACTTTTGACTAAAAATTGTAAAATATGACAAAGTGTCTTAATTTTATTGTTAATTACTCGTCTATTTATCTATTTATCGACAATTTGTTGATGGCATCTAATAGATAATTTTATTGTCTATCTTTTCGTATATACATGTATCAATTTATCTATTTCCTAAGATGAGAAATTTCACTTTATATAATATATTTTTGACTAAAAATTGTAAAATATGACAAAAATGTCTTAATTTATTCATTTATTACTCATCTATTTATCTATCTATTGAAAATTTGTTGATGGCATCTAATAGATAATTCTATTGTCTATCTTTTGGTATATACATGTATCTATTTATCTATTTCCTAAGATGAAAAATTTCACTTTATATAATATATTATTGACTAAAAATAGTAAAATATGACAAAAGTGTCATATTTTCTTGTTTATTACTCATTTATTTATCTATCTTTCGACAATTTGTTGATAGCATCTAATAGATAATTTTATTATCTATCTTATGGTTTACACATATATGTATTTATCTTATTCCTAAGATGAGAAATTTCACTTTATATAATATATTTTTTTTACAAAAAATTGTAAAATATTACCAAAGTGTCGCATTTCTTCATTAATTACTCGTCTATTTATCTATCTATCAACAATTTGTTGATGGCATCTAATAGATCATTTTATTGTCTATCTTTTGGTATATACATGTATCTATTTATCTATTTTTTATGATGAGAAATTTCATTTTATATAATATATTTTTGACTAAAAATTGTAAAATATGACAAAAGTGTCTTAATTATTTCATTTATTACTCATCTATTTATCTATCTATCGACAATTTGTTCATGGCATCTAATAGATAATTTTATTGTTTATCTTTTCGTATATATGTGTATCAATTTATCTATTTCATAAGATCAGAAATGTCACTTTATATAATATATTTTTGACAAAATTGTAAAATATGACCAAAGTGTCTTTATTTATTCATTTATTACTCGTCTATTTATCTATCTATGGAAAATTTGTTGATGGCATCTAATAGATAATTTTATTGTCTATCTTTTCGTATATACATGTATCAATTTATCTATTTCCTAAGATGAGAAATTTCACTTTATATAATATATGTTTTACTAAAAATTGTATAATATGACCAAAGTGTCCCACTTTTTTCGTTAATTACTCGTCTATTTATCTTTCTATCGACAATTTGTTGATGGCATCTAATAGATAATTTTATTGTCTATCTTTTGGTATATACATGTATCTATTTATCTATTTCCTAAGATGAGAAATTTCACTTTATATATTATATTTTTAATTAAAAATAGTAAAATATGACAAAAGTGTCTTAATTTTCTTGTTAATTACTCATCTATTTATCTATTTATCGACAATTTGTTGATGGCATCTAATAGATAATTTTATTGTCTATATTTTGGTATTTACATGGATCTATTTATCTATTTCCTAAGATGAGAAATTTCACCTTATAAAATATATTTTTTACTAAAAATTGTAAAATATGACAAAAGTGTCTTAATTATTTCATTTATTACTCATCTATTTATCTATCTATCGACAATTTGTTCATGGCATCTAATAGATAATTTTATTGTTTATCTTTTCGTATATATGTGTATCAATTTATCTATTTCATAAGATCAGAAATGTCACTTTATATAATATATTTTTGACAAAATTGTAAAATATGACCAAAGTGTCTTTATTTATTCATTTATTACTCGTCTATTTATCTATCTATGGAAAATTTGTTGATGGCATCTAATAGATAATTTTATTGTCTATCTTTTCGTATATACATGTATCAATTTATCTATTTCCTAAGATGAGAAATTTCACTTTATATAATATATGTTTTACTAAAAATTGTATAATATGACCAAAGTGTCCCACTTTTTTCGTTAATTACTCGTCTATTTATCTTTCTATCGACAATTTGTTGATGGCATCTAATAGATAATTTTATTGTCTATCTTTTGGTATATACATGTATCTATTTATCTATTTCCTAAGATGAGAAATTTCACTTTATATATTATATTTTTAATTAAAAATAGTAAAATATGACAAAAGTGTCTTAATTTTCTTGTTAATTACTCATCTATTTATCTATTTATCGACAATTTGTTGATGGCATCTAATAGATAATTTTATTGTCTATATTTTGGTATTTACATGGATCTATTTATCTATTTCCTAAGATGAGAAATTTCACCTTATAAAATATATTTTTTACTAAAAATTGTAAAATATGACAAAAATGTCTTAATTGTTTCATTTATTACTCGTTTATTTATCTATCAATTGACAATTTGTTGATGGCATCTAATGGATAATTTTATTGTCTATCTTTTGGTATATATATATATATCTATTTATATATTTCCTAAGATGAGAAATTTTACTTTATATAATAAACTTTTGACTAAAAATTGTAAAATATGACAAAAGTGTCTTAATTTATTCATTTATTACTCGTCTATTTATTTATCTATCGACAATTTGTTGATGACATCTAATAGATCATTTTATTATCGATCTTTTGGTTTATACATGTATCGTTTTATCTATTTTCTAAGATGAGAAATGTCACTTTATATATTATATTTTTAACTAAAAATAGTAAAATATGACAAAGTGTCTTAATTTTATTGTTAATTACTCGTCTATTTATCTATTTATCGACAATTTGTTGATGGCATCTAATAGATAATTTTATTGTCTATCTTATCGTATATACATGTATCAATTTATCTATTTCTTAAGATGAGAAATTTCACTTTATATAATATATTTCTAACTAAAACTAGTAAAATATGACAAAAGTGTCTTAATTTTCTTGTTAATTACTCATCTATTTATCTATTTATCGACAATTTGTTGATGGCATCTAATAGATAATTTTATTGTATATCGTTTGGTTTATACATATATGTATTTATCTTATTCCTAAGATGAGAAATTTCACTTTATATATTATATTTTTTACAAAAAATTGTAAAATATTACCAAAGTGTCCCATTTCTTTATTAATTACTCGTATATTTATCTATCTATCAACAATTTGTTGATGGCATCTAATAGATAATTTTATCGTCTATTTTTTGGTATATACATGTATCTATTTATCTATTTTTTAAGATGAGAAATTTCACTTTATATAATATGTTTTTGACTAAAAATAGTAAAATATGACAAAATTGTCTTAATTTTCTTGTTAATTACTCGTTTATTTATCTATTTATATGACAATTTGTCAATGGCATCTAATAGATAATTTTATTGTCTATCTTTTCGTATATACATGTATCAATTTATCTATTTCCTAAGATGAGAAATTTCACTTTATATGATATATTTTTTACTAAAAATTCTAAAATATGACCAAAGTGTCCCGCTTTTTTCGTTAATTACTCGTCTATTTATCTATCTATCGACAATTTGTTGATGGCATCTAATAGATAATTTTATTGTCTATTTTTGGTATATACATGTATCTATTTATCTATTTCCTAAGATGAGAAATTTCACTTTATATAATATATTTTTAACTAAAAATAGTAAAATATGACAAAAGTGTCTTAATTTTCTTGTTAATTACTCGTCTATTAATGTATTTATCGACAATTTGTTGATGGCATCTACTAGATAATTTTATTGTCTATTGTTTGGTTTATACATATATGTATTTATCTTATTCCTAAGATGAGAAATTTGACTTTATATATTATATTTTTTACAAAAAATTGTAAAATATTACCAAAGTGTCCCATTTCTTCGTAAATTACTCGTCTATTTATCTATCTATCAACAATTTGTTGATGGCATCTATTAGATAATTTTATCATCTATCTTTTGGTTAATAAATAGACTCCATAAATAAACTCCATACGTACACACACACCCTCATACGCACATAGAAATATCAACCTCACACAATAACACCAGAGGCCCTGTGTGTCTGTGTATGTATACGTGTATGTGTACGTGTACATGTGTGTGTATGTGTATGTGTGTGTGTATGTGTGTGTGTACATGTGTACTTGTGTGTGTGTGTGTATACATGTGTATATGTGTGTGTATGTATGTGTACGTGTGTGTGTGTACGTGTGTCTGTGTGTGTACTTGTGTGTGTATGTGTGTTTACATGTGTGTGTACATGTGTGTACATGTGTGTGTGTACATGTGTGTGTACGCGTGTATGTGTATGTACGTGTGTGTTTATGTACGTGTGTGTGTACGTGTGTGTGTGTATGTGTGTGTGTGTGTATGTATGTGTGTGAGTGTGTGTATGTGTGTGTGTATGTGTGTGTGTACGTGTGTGAACGTGTGTGTCTGTACGTGTGTGTGAGTGTGTGTGTATACGTGTACGAGTGTGTGTGTGTCTGTGTGTGTGTGTGTGTGTGTCAGTCGGTGTCGTGGAGTAAAGACGTGTTACAATTGAGCTCCGATTCCCAGTGTTAATTCCTGTGTTAATATTCCCCATACACACTCCCAAACTCCCATAAAGCTCTATAAGTGGCAAAGGAACAAGTTGTCAGGTTCTGGATTATTGGTGTAGCTGGACTTAGTCACAGTAACAGTGTATAATAGAAATTCCCAGGCTATACCGTCCATTCGACCCTAAAAGTATGTGAATTGCCTACCAACTTCTCTGACCTAAATTTTTTTAGTCAAGACGTGTCATGGGATGGTTTATGTGAGTTCCTTAACTCAACTGACTGGTCCACCTCCCTTGACCACCTCAACCCTAACGACCAACTAAACCTAATACTGGACACTTTTCTAAAAGCCTCGATTCAAAATGTACCACCGAGGTCAAACAGAATTACCAAGTATTCAATAATACCAAAGGACACAAGGCTTCTCATGAGAAAAAGAGGAAAATTAAAAAAGAAATTGAACAAAACTACGAACAACGACAGATTTGAACGATTAACTGAGCAAATTTCAGGCATAAATGCAGCCCTAGTAGATTCCACCACATGTGAGCTTGTTCACAAAGAAGCAATGGCTGTGAAAAGTATAAAAGAAAACCCAAAATATTTCTATACATACGCCTTTAAGAAGTAAAAAATAAAGACCCCTGTTGGTCCTCTTAAGGAAGGTGACAAGATAATAACTGACTCCCAAGAAATAAGTGATCTAATAAGAAAACAATACGAAACAGTTTTTAGCATACCACTTCAAGAAAAAACTATCAACTGTCCAGTAGATTTCTTCATGTCTACAGACCAAGCCAACCAAGACCAACAACTTCACAACATCACCATTAACCCCTCCGCGACGGGAAAACTATGGATAGCCGCACTGTCAGTCCGGGGCTACTGCACCTTGCCTCCCTCGCTGTCCGGGCGCTTTTACCAAAATCGCTCAATTTCACTCTACTTCACTTACTCCGTACGTCTAAACTACGATACTGAACAACTTAAATATGGTCTTGTACTCACCATCAACTCTTCCTCTCTCCAATGAAACCATCCTCAGCTCTCTGGGACTCTCCGTTGCCGAGAAATGAAGTGAGGAATGAAGGTCACTTCACGGCTGAGAGCGGGGTGGTGTTCGTGCGGGTGGAGTGGCTCTGACGTTGGCTGGGCTGGGTGGTGACAGCGGGTCGGCGAGGTGCGTGACTCAATCATTTTTCTCTCGTGTTTGCGTGCCGTCGTACCCCCTACCTTTTGCAGCCCCTGTTTTAGTGTGGTTAGCTAACCATTCCAGAATATTTTATGCCCTGGAGAGAAGTGTGGGAGTATTTACGCAAAACATTTTCTGTGTCAATATCACTGATTATGTTCAACGTAAATTATACGTGTCACTATCACTTCACTTATATCCTAATCACTATCACTTCACTTATATCCTAAAAATGTGTCACTATCACTTCACTTATATCCTAAAAACGTGTCACTATCACTTCACTTATATCCTAATCACTATCACTTCACTTATATCCTAAAAACGTGTCACTATCACTTCACTTATATCCTAAAAACGTGTCACTATCACTTCACTTATATCCTAAAAACGTGTCACTATCACTTCACTTATATCCTAAAAACGTGTCACTATCACTTCACTTATAACTAAATAGTGTCACTGTCACCAAGTGTCACTGTCACTTCACTCGCATTACTCCCATCACTTCCTGCTTCTATATAAATTCCAGTCCATGATATTCTGAAAAGCAGTTTCCAGGGCATAATGGCACACGACACTCCTTACACCAGTAACGAGTTTCCTTGAGTCTCTGAGTGCGACGTGTCGTGTGCTTGCAGACATGGCAGCGGCGATAACCTGGACGACCTGATGCCAAGGTTGGCAGATCAATTAGGCTGTGGCGCAACATGTAAGCACTCTGTTGCAATCTGTCAGGTCGTCCCGCCGCTGGTGCATGCCTGTGCTGCTGCACTGGTTGCACAGAGCTAAATTTCTGTAGGAGTTGGGTTACCAACTCCAATTCGTACTGCCGGAGTGGTAGTCGGCTGTTGGGGTGTTGCTGGAGGTAGAGCAAGTACGAATTTAGCACTGTGACGTCAAGAAGGTGGAAGAAAGCCTTCTTGTACCACTTGCAGGTTTTTCTCAGACAATCGATGGCACTCACCATCATGTCTGACTTATCGACGAGTCTCATATTTATATTATAATCAAGCACAGCATCAGGCTTGAAGATGTTGTTACCTGTGCCGCGCTCAATCTTCCCAGAATCCAGCATCGTGCCCCTGTGGACGGTGGTGAGCATCCGGACAGGGCGTTTATCGTGCCAAGTGATGGCCAGCATTTTCCCCGATTTCTTCATGAGACGGTCACCCCTGTGGGTGGGGGTAAATACTGGCCAATTCCTCCTATTGACACGAATGGTGCCGCAGGATCCTGTTTGGTGCTGCAGAAGGAACTGACTAAGTGCTGGAGAGGTGTAATAATTATCCGTGTACAGGATGTGGTTGTTGTCAAGGTAATCCCCCATGAGTTGCTTGACAACACTCCCGCTGAAGCCAAGACGGTCCTGGCCCGGGATATCCACATCCGTACCTGAATAAAGTATAAAATCCAACACATAGCCAGTCTTACAGTCGCAGATGACATAGAATTTGATGCCAAATCTATGCCTCTTTGACGGGATGTACTGAATAAAGGACACTCGTCCCCTGAACAGCACCAGAGACTCGTCGATAACAACATTCTGGAATGGTCGAAAAAAGCCTCGCATTTTCTCCTGGAGCATAGTCAGAATGGGCCTAATTTTCCAAAGCCTGTCTTTCAGGTGTGGACCCATGTTGGGGGCGAAGTGAATATAGGAAAGTATGTCCCTATACCTGTCCCGGGACATATATTTTCCAAAGGCAGGCGTGGAAATAAGGACGTTAGTGCTCCAGAAGTCCTTGAGGCGATGTTTCCTGACGTGCGGCATCAGCATCGTCAGAGCTAACCACACATACAACTCAGCAACAGTCACGTCAGTCCAGGTCAACATCTTGCTGTGTTCCCTATCTGGTGGATTGCTGAATTGTCTGAAGTTATTTATTTCCTGCGTCAAGTATGTCATCATTATTACGTCGAAGAACGCAGTAAAATATTCCAATATTGATGACAACGGACGACAGGGAAATACGGCTTGAATACCTGACCGACTGTTATCAAAAGTCGGTATATCAGGCACAAACGAATCGCAATCCGTCCACAGGTAAGGATGAGGTGCGCCACGAGGACCTGCCGCTGGTGGTGGAGGTGGAGGTGGTGGTGGTGGTGGAGGTGGTGGTGGTGGTGGCGGCGCCGCCGCGTCAGGCAACGTAGGACCGGCACGCGACAGTGGGAGGTCAGGCGACAGTGGGGGGTCAGGCGACAGTGGGGGGTCAGGCGACAGTGGGGGGGCAGGCAACAGTGGGGGGGCAGGCAACAGTGATGCGTCTTCACCCCCCTGATTGTCACACAAAGGATGAGTAGCATGAGTAGCAGGGGGTGGTGATGAGGGGTGAGATGGCGTCAGGTCTGGTGGGTTATCAGGGTCCAGGTCAGACGAGATAAGCTGCTCCGGCTGCTCCTCTGTTCTCTTCCCTCTACCCTTCCCTCTTCCCTTCCCCTTCCCTCTTCCAACACCTTTCTTTGTGTAGCGTCTTTGCAACTCCTCATCCGAAGAAGAATCTGAGGAGGATGAAAAATCCAACCTCCTCCTTGACCTCTTCTTACCTTGAGGAGTAACCCCGTAGTGGGGTTTGGAGGTGGAAGCTTTTTGTTCTGTATCCAAGGGAGAGGTAGCAACAATAGGAGACAAAAGATTGTCTCCCAAACTACCTCTCAAAGCTCCCACCCCACTCGTGGACGGAATTGCAACAGGGGCTGCAACGTTGGATACGTCTTGCACGCTTGACGATGAAGGAAGAGCTGTGTGGGATACAGATTCACACACTTCTCCCTCTGATGACTGGTCAAGCTGCCATTCCGTATCATAAATACTGTCGCTGTCGTCACTACCAAACGATAACTCGGACATTTCCTCCAACTCCCTATCAATTGCAGAGTCTGAGAGCCTAGCAGGTGGTCTGCGAGCTCTTGCAGGCTGCACGCGGGGAGTTGAAGTCACGAGAGATGACGTACTTGGCAGCGCGGTAGGGGGCACCGAATCGGACACGCGCGAAAATTCTGAGTCACGTTCAGCCATCTTCACGGTCAGTAGCACACTAATTTATGTATGGGATGAGGAGGGGTGGTGGTGAAGTATAGCCAAGTCAAAAAAAAACCGCCAAATTGGGCTCGTAAATGCCGACATTGGCAACAGCGGTGCTTCATCCCGCCCGGTCACCACTTGGCAAGGGTGTAAGACACGACCCGGCCGCCACCTGGCTCCGTTTATGACCGCGGACCGGACGTTAAGGGTTAACACTACTGACATAATTGAAGCCATTAAAACTCTAAGCAACAATTCAGTGGCCGGCCCTGACCATATACCAGCAATCTTTCCCAAAAGATGTGCGGATATGGTGGCAAAGCCACTGCTCATATTTTACCAAAACTCCCTTGCTACTGGTATCGCGCCACAACTCCTCAGATCGGCGAAAATCACCCCAGTTTTTAAAGGAGGTTCGTGAGGTGAGGCAAATAACTATAGGCCCATAGCTCTCACCTCGCACATCATCAAAGTACTTGAAAAAATAATCACCAAGAAAATCACTACATATCTCGAAGACTCAAACAAAATGAATGATGGACAACATGGTTTCAGGAGAGATCGATCGTGTCTATCTCAACTTCTTGCTCATCACGATCGGCTCATCACCTCCCTTGAACTCAATACTATGATTGATGTAGTGTACCTTGACTTTTCAAAGGCTTTCGACAAGGTTGACCACGGGGTTCTGCTCCATAAGCTGCGCAACCTGGGAATCTCTGGTCAACTCGGTCTTTGGATATCTGCATTTTTAACCAACAGAACCCAATTTGTCGCTGTCAGTGGAGCCATGTCGTCTGTGTCGTCTGTCCTGAGTGGTGTTCCTCAAGGCTCTGTCCTGGGACCACTACTGTTTCTTGTCCACATCCACGACATAGACTCAAACATCACCAACTCCACTGTCACTTCTTTCGCTGATGACACGCGAATCACTAAAGTTATTAATACTAATGAAGATGCTGTCCTCCTACAAAATGATCTAGAGGAAATATATGCATGGGCCAACATCAATAACATGAAATTTAATAATAATAAATTCGACCATCTTAGATATTCAACAACACCAACCCAACTACCAAATGCATCCTATGAAGCACCTGATGGCTCCATCATTGTTACCCAGCCCTGCGTCAGAGACCTTGGTGTCTGCCTCTCAAACGACGCTACATTTTCATTACACATTACCAATATATAGTGAAAAAAGCGCGTGGTCAACTGGGTTGGATACTCCGCACCTTCAAGACAAGAGACCCCTTTCCGATGTTGATCTTGTACAAATCGCTGGTTGTCCCCTTGTTGGAATATTGCTGCCAGTTGTGGTCCCCTTGGAGACCTGGGGATATCCAAGCACTTGAATCGGTACAAAGATCATTTACTTACCGCATATCAACTGTAAAAGATGTAAACTATTGGGGGCGAATCAATACCCTCAAACTGTACTCTCTGGAGCGGCGTAGAGAACGATACCTGATTCTCTATGTCTGGAAGACAATGCAGGGCCTATGTTCCAATGACATAGACCTACGCTTCCACGAGCACCAACGACTAGGTCAACTCTGCAACATAGGTAGAGTTCACCCTCGGGCCCTAACAAGAGTGAAGACGCTTAGGAGCAATTCCTTTTCCATACGTGGTCCAGCGCTCTTCAACTCACTACCACGACAATACGAGCCCTCACCAACGTCACCCTTCACCACTTTAAATCAAGACTTGACCAATTTCTACAAGATGTACCGGACGAGCCGCACCTCCCTCACTACTACTCCCGTGCCCCAACCAACTCAATAATAGACTGGTTGGCTCTTCGACGGGCGGACGGCGACTTCACTTACCCAGGGGAGGCGACCCATCGCAACCCCGAAGCACAGCACCGCGTCTAGCGGGGCTGATTGCTTCCAACTTCTTCACAGGTTTCACAGGTGTGTGTGTGTGTGTGTGTGTGTCCCCTACTCCCGCACCCCTATAAACCGACCTGACAATGTTTTTAACACTCACTGGAGGGTTCCTTGTAGTGATGCTCCAGTGAGGCTCCAACAACCTGTTAACTAACCTGAAAATTCAATTACCTTGTCATATAGTGCATAACTGGTAGACATTTCAAAAAGGGCAGTTAAATTTGACCCTATTTCAACAAAATATGGTATTACACTGGTGTACAGTTGCCAAAAAAGGTATTGCGACAAATCTTGATAGAACTTTAACCATAGTAATATCCACAACTATTTGTATATGGACTATAAGCATGTATAACAGAAGGAAATATACATATCCTTCTGTAATACATACTTATAATCCCTACAAACAACTATGGACATTAATATATATAAAGTTGTATCAATAGGTGTTGCAGTACCTTTTTTGGCAACTGTATATTCTAAAAAGGTCAATGTTACACTGTAAAATCTTAAACCAGTGCAATTTTTGGTTTCTGCCATTACAATGTTTCATGTAGACATTGACATAGATTACTTTGATGCAAGTATTTCAACAATAACATATAGACCACCACAGTTACTAGCAATGGTATAACAGCATGTAATCCTCACCTTAACAATGAGAAGATTTGTGTTGGGTTTTAATCTGAAGACACATGGCAGATCTCAATCACTTGATCTCCCCTACATTCTTGATAACTTTCTTAGCACCACTAATATTCCACCACTTCCACCGGTTTGTTTAAACATTAACTAACACAAGCATTATTTTCACATCTGGTCAGGATCATGGTACCAATAGTAGTGGACCAAGCTGCTCAACACACTCAAGTAACCTGTAAACAATAAAATCATTAGTAACTGACCACACCTTGCAGGGTTGGGGTCAATAATTAGTTACCTTCACCCAACCACAATACCACTGAATTCATTGTGGTACCAACCAGATAAGCACAGATGGCCTTATGTACACTGGGGGTCAGAAGTTGTGTCCTCATCAAATTGCAGGATTAATAAACTAGCAGAGCTTTGACAACTGTGATGTTCAAACCTTTTAAAACTAGACTCAATAGGTTAAGGGGGTGTGGGAGAAGGGGACAGGCTTGGAGGGTGACTGGGGGGTGTGGGAGAAGGGGACAGGCTTGGAGGGTGACTGGGGGGTGCAGGAATAGGGGGACAGGCTTCATGACATAAAAAACATTTGTTTCAATCATCCTAAATAATATTATAAGGTTAGTAAATTATCCGTGGTTACGGATTTCAACTGGTGTGACGATTTCTTTTGTGTTAGCTGTAGTACAATATAGTACACTTTACACGTACCATACTGTACCATACTGTAATGTACCATACCATACTGTAATGTACCTTACAGTACCATACTGTATTGTACTGTACTGCTACAATTTAGCACTTTTTCGGTACAATTCAGCACATTTATTCTATGTATGTATATTCCAATTTAAATAAAGTAAGGAAAGGGTACGGAAAAGTCACCAAAAAGTAACATATTTGGTATTCATACTTAACAAGAATTATCATACCATAATTTCATACCGTACTGGTAGATTATAAAATACCATAGGCCTTCCGTACTGTAATTCTGTACTGTAATACTGTACTGTAATACTGTACTGTACCCGTACACACATACAAACACACCAACAATAGAAAAGATACATACAGAAAACTTATGTCAACAAGCAGCACCTTGTTTCAAAACAGTGTTAGTTTAAATAAAAACGAATTATTTGTTTCAGAATGGTGTTAGTTTAAATAGATACCCATTATTTGTTTCAGAACATCATTAGTTTAATTAAATACCCATTATTTCTTTCAGAATATCATTAGTTTAAATAAAAACAAATTATTTGTTTCCGAACATCATTAGTTTAAATAAATACCCATTATTTGTTTCAAAACAGTGTTAGTTTAAATAGATACCCATTATTTGTTTCAAAACGGTGTTAGTTTAACCCTTAACCCCTCCGCGACGGGAAAACTATGGATAGCCATTTTGTCAGCCCGGGGCTAGTCTTACTGTCCCTACTGTGTGGCCGGGCGCTTTTGGCCGATTTTTCCAAAATCGCTCTATTCCACTTACTCTGTACGTCTAAACTACGATACTGAACAACTTAAATTTGGTCTTGTTAGCACCATCAACTCTTCCTCTTTCCAATAAAACCAACCCCAGCTCTCTACGACTCTCCGTTGCCGAGAAAGTAAGTGAGGAATGAAGGGTACTTTTTCGTGTGAGCGCGGCCGTGTTCGCTTAGGTGGCGTGGCTGTGACGACAACTGAACGTGGCCCGCGCGGGTGGCAGTCAGTGTTGTAAGTACGCGTGGCGCACCACAGAATCGAACACGCACGAGAAATCTAATCCACATCCATCCATGTTTACAGACAGTAACACACTGAGTGACGATGGTGATTGGTAGGGATGGTGGTGAAGTATAGCCAAGTGAAAAAAAACCCGCCAAATTGGGCTCGCAAATGCCGACATTGGCAAAAGCGGTGCTTCATCTCGTCCGGTCACCACATGGCACGGGTGTACGACACCACCCGGAGGTTTCCTGGGTCCGTTTATGACCGCGGACCGGACGTTAAGGGTTAACGTCCGGTCCGCGGTCATAAACGGACCCAGGAAACCTCCGGGTGGTGTCGTACACCCGTGCCATGTGGTGACCGGACGAGATGAAGCACCGCTATTGCCAATGTCGGCATTTGCGAGCCCAATTTGGCGTTTTTTTTTTCACTTGGCTATACTTCACCACCATCCCTACAAATCACCATCGTCAGTCAGTGTGTTACTGACTGTAAACATGGATGGATGTGGATTAGATTTCTCGTGCGTGTTCGATTCTGTGGTGCGCCACGCTTACTTACAACACTGACTGCCACCCGCGCGGGCCACGTTCAGTTGTCGTCACAGCCACGCCACCTAAGCGAACACGGCCGCGCTCACACGAAAAAGTACCCTTCATTCCTCACTTACTTTCTCGGCAACGGAGAGTCGTAGAGAGCTGGGGTTGGTTTTATTGGAAAGAGGAAGAGTTGATGGTGCTAACAAGACCAAATTTAAGTTGTTCAGTATCGTAGTTTAGACGTACAGAGTAAGTGGAATAGAGCGATTTTGGAAAAATCGGCCAAAAGCGCCCGGCCACACAGTAGGGAAAGTAAGACTAGCCCCGGACTGACAAAATGGCTATCCATAGTTTTCCCGTCGCGGAGGGGTTAAATAGATACCCATTATTTGTTTCAAAACGGTGTTAGTTTAAATAGATACCCATTATTTGTTTCAAAACAGTGTTAGTTTAAATAGATACCCATTATTTGTTTCAAAACAGTGTTAGTTTAAATAGATACCCATTATTTGTTTCAAAACAGTGTTAGTTTAAATAGATACCCATTATTTGTTTCAAAACGGTGTTAGTTTAAATAAATACCCATTATTTGTTTCAAAACAGTGTTAGTTTAAATAGATACCCATTATTTGTTTCAAAACGTTGTTAGTTTAAATAAATACCCATTATTTGTTTCAAAACGGTGTTAGTTTAAATAGATACCCATTATTTGTTTCAAAACAGTGTTAGTTTAAATAGATACCCATTATTTGTTTCAAAACGGTGTTAGTTTAAATAGATACCCATTATTTGTTTCAAAACGGTGTTAGTTTAAATAGATACCCATTATTTGTTTCAAAACAGTGTTAGTTTAAATAGATACCCATTATTTGTTTCAAAACAGCGTTAGTTTAAATAGATACCCATTATTTGTTTCAAAACAGTGTTCTATGCACCCCAAGCCTGTCCCCCTATTCCCCTACCACCCAGTCCCCCCCAAGCCTGTCCCCTTATTCTCCCACCCCCCAGTCCCCCCCAAGCCTGTCCCCTACTCCTAATCATAATAACACAGCATACATTACCTAATAATTAATTAATTAAAATATTAATATATAATAACAGTTATTTATGGTACTATTATGTTATTATTATTATAAACAGATATTAGTAATTATGTTATGTTATTATATAGACTTGTAAATACACATAAACATTAATTATAAAGGAAAATTATAATATAAACAAACCTTGGCTGATACTTCTCTGTTCAAATCCACATTAGCAGTGTTACCATATTGGTTACCAGTGTTACCATACATGTGTGTCACTGCAACTATTAAAAATTATATAGTCTAGAAAAAAAGCATGTGAATAAAAAAATTATCATTCATTCATTCATTCATTCTTTCATTTATATATATATATATATATATATATATATATATATATATATATATATATATATATATTTTTTTAGGTGAGGTTTTGGGTTCAACCTCAACCTCAAACCTCAAATCAATTTATCTATTTAATAAGATGAAAAATTTCACTTTATATAATATATTTTTAACTAAAAATTGTAAAATATGACCAAAATGTCTTAATTTTCTTGTTTATTACTCATCTATTTATCTATCTATCGACAATTTGTTGATGGCATCTAATAGATAATTTTATTGTCTATCTTTTGGTATATACATATATCTATTTATCTATTTCCTAAGATGAGAAATTTCAATTTATATAATATATTTTTTACTAAAAATTGTAAAATATGACCAAAGTGTCCCAATTTTCGTTAATTACTCGTCTATTTATCTATCTATCGACAATTTGTTGATGGCATCTAATAGATAATCTTATTGTCTATCATTTGGTATATACATGTATCTATTTATCTATTTCCTAAGATGAGAAATTTCACTTCATATATTATATTTTTGACAAAAAATTGTAAAATATGACCAAAATGTCCCAATTTTCTCGTTAATTACTCGTCTATTTATCTATCTATCAACAATTTGTTGATGGCATCTAATAGATAATTTTATCGTCTATCTTTTGGTATATACATGTATCTATTTATCTATTTTATAAGATGAGAAATGTCACTTTATATAATATATTTTTGACTAAAAATTGTAAAATATGACCGAAGTGTCTTTATTTATTCATTTATTACTCGTCATTTATCTATCTATGGAAAATTTGTGGTAGATAATTTAATTGTCTATCTTTTCGTATATACATGTATCAATTTATCTATTTCATAAGATGAGAAATGTCACTTTATATAATATATTTTTGACTAAAAATTGTAAAATATGACCGAAGTGTCCCACTTTTTTCGTTAATTACTCGTCTATTTATTTATCTATCAACAATTTGTTGATGGCATCTAATAGATAATTTTATTATCGATCTTTTGGTTTATACATGTATCGATTTATCTATTTCCTAAGATGTGAAATGTCACTTTATATATTATATTTTTGACTAAAAATAGTAAAATATTACCAATGTGTCTTAATTATTTCGTTTATTACTCGTGTATTTATCTATCTATCAACAATTTGTTGATGTCAAATAATAAATAATTTAATCGTCATTTTTTGGTATATACATGTATTATATTTATCTGTTTCCTAATATGAGAAATTTCACTTATTATAATATATTTTTAACTAAAAATTGTAAAATATGACAAAATTGTCTTAATTGTTTCATTTATTACTCGTCTATTTATCTATATATTGACAATTTGTTGATGGCATCTAATAGATAATTTTATTGTCTATCTTTTGTTTTTTTCATGTATCTATTTATCTATTTCCTAAGATGAGAAATTTCACTTCATATATTATATTTTTGACAAAAAATTGTAAAATATGACCAAAATGTACCACTTTTTTCGTTAATTACTCGTCTATTTATCTATCTATCAACAATTTGTTGATGGCATCTAATAGATAATTTTATCGTCCATCTTTTGGTATATACATGTATCTATTTATCTATTTCCTAAGATTCGAAAATTCACTTTATATAATATATTTTTGACTAAAAATAGTAAAATATGACAAAAGTATCTTATTTTCTTTTTTATTACTCATCTATTTATCTATCTATCGAAAATTTGTTGATGGCATCTAATAGATCATTTTATTGCCTATCTTTTGGTATATACATGTATCTATTTATCTATTTCCCAAGATGAGAAATTTCACTTTATATAATATATTTCTAACTAAAACTAGTAAAATATGACAAAAGTGTCTTAATTTTCTTGTTAATTACTCGTCTATTTATCTATTTATCGACAATTTGTTGATGGCATCTAATAGATAATTTTATTGTCTATCGTTTGGTTTATACATATATGTATTTATCTTATTCCTAAGATGAGAAATTTCACTTTATATATTATATTTTTTACAAAAAATTGTAAAATATTACCAAAGTGTCCCATTTCTTCATTAATTACTCGTCTATTTATCAACAATTTGTTGATGGCATTTAATAGATAATTTTATAGTCTATTTTTTGATATATACATGTATCTATTTATCTATTTTTTAAGATGAGAAATTTCACTTTATATAATATGTTTTTGACTAAAAATAGTAAAATATGACAAAAGTGTCTTAATTATTTCATTTATTACTCATCTATTTATCTATCTATCGACAATTTGTTGATGGCATCTAATAGATAATTTTATTGTCTATCTTTTCATATATACATGTATCAATTTATCTATTTTATAAGATGAGAAATGTCACTTTATATAATATATTTTTGACTAAAAATTGTAAAATATGACCAAAGTGTCTTTATTTATTCATTTATTACTCGTCTATTTATCTATCTATGGAAAATTTGTTGATGGCATCTAATAGATAATTTTATTGTCTATCTTTTCGTGTATACATGTATCAATTTATCTATTTCATAAGATGAGAAATGTCACTTTATATAATATATTTTTGACTAAAAATTGTAAAATATGACCGAAGTGTCCCACTTTTTTCGTTAATTACTCGTCTATTTATTTATCTATCAACAATTTGTTGATGGCATCTAATAGATAATTTTATTATCGATCTTTTGGTTTATACATGTATCGATTTATCTATTTCCTAAGATGTGAAATGTCACTTTATATATTATATTTTTGACTAAAAATAGTAAAATATTACCAATGTGTCTTAATTATTTCGTTTATTACTCGTCTATTTATCTATCTATCAACAATTTGTTGACGTCATCTAATAAATAATTTAATCGTCTATCTTTTGGTATATACATGTATTATATTTATCTATTTCCTAATATGAGAAATTTCACTTATTATAATATATTTTTAACTAAAAATTGTAAAATATGACAAAATTGTCTTAATTGTTTCATTTATTACTCGTCTATTTATCTATATATTGACAATTTGTTGATGGCATCTAATAGATAATTTTATTGTCTATCTTTTGGTTTTTTCATGTATCTATTTATCTATTTCCTAAGATGAGAAATTTCACTTCATATATTATATTTTTGACAAAAAATTGTAAAATATGACCAAAATGTCCCACTTTTTTCGTTAATTACTTGTCTATTTATCTATCTATCAACAATTTGTTGATGGCATCTAATAGATAATTTTATCGTCCATCTTTTGGTATATACATATATCTATTTATCTATTTCCTAAGATGAGAAATTTCACTTTAAATAATATATTTTTGACTAAAGATGGTAAAATATGACAAAAATGTCTTAATTTATTCATTTAGTACTCGTCTATTTATCTATCTATTGAAAGTTTGTTGATGGCATCTAATAGATAATTCTATTGTCTATCTTTTGGTATATACATATATATATTTATCTATTTCCTAAGATTAAAATTTCCACTTTATATAATATATTTTTGACTAAAAATAGTAAAATATGACCAATGTGTCTTAATTATTTTGTTTATTACTCGTCTATTTATCTATCTATCAACAATTTGTTGATGTCATCTAATAAATAATTTAATCGTCTATTTTTTGGTATATACATGTATTATATTTATCTATTTCCTAATATGAGAAATTTCACTTATTATAATATATTTTTAACTAAAAATTGTAAAATATGACAAAATTGTCTTAATTGTTTCATTTATTACTCGTCCATTTATCTATATATTGACAATTTGTTGATGGCATCTAATAGATAATTTTATTGTCTATCTTTTGGTTTTTTTCATGTATCTATTTATCTATTTCCTAAGATGAGAAATTTCACTTCATATATTATATTTTTGACAAAAAATTGTAAAATATGTTCAAAATGTCCCACTTTTTTCGTTAATTACTCGTCTATTTATCTATCTATCAACAATTTGTTGATGGCATCTAATAGATAATTTTATCGTCTATCTTTTGGTATATACATGTATCTATTTATTTATTTCCTAAGATGAGAAGTTTCACTTTAAATAATATAATTTTGACTAAAAATGGTAAAATATGACAAAAATGTCTTAATTTATTCATTTAATACTCGTCTATTTATCTATCTATTGAAAGTTTGTTGATGGCATCTAATAGATAATTCTATTGTCTATCTTTTGGTATATACATATATATATTTATCTATTTCCTAAGATGAGAAATTTCACTTCATATATTATATTTTTGACAAAAAATTGTAAAATATGACCAAAATGTCCCACTTTTTTCGTTAATTACTTGTCTATTTATCTATCTATCAACAATTTGTTGATGGCATCTAATAGATAATTTTATCGTCCATCTTTTGGTATATACATATATCTATTTATCTATTTCCTAAGATGAGAAATTTCACTTTAAATAATATATTTTTGACTAAAAATGGTAAAATATGACAAAAATGTCTTAATTTATTCATTTAGTACTCGTCTATTTATCTATCTATTGAAAGTTTGTTGATGGCATCTAATAGATAATTCTATTGTCTATCTTTTGGTATATACATATATATATTTATCTATTTCCTAAGATTAAAATTTCCACTTTATATAATATATTTTTGACTAAAAATAGTAAAATATGACCAATGTGTCTTAATTATTTTGTTTATTACTCGTCTATTTATCTATCTATCAACAATTTGTTGATGTCATCTAATAAATAATTTAATCGTCTATTTTTTGGTATATACATGTATTATATTTATCTATTTCCTAATATGAGAAATTTCACTTATTATAATATATTTTTAACTAAAAATTGTAAAATATGACAAAATTGTCTTAATTGTTTCATTTATTACTCGTCCATTTATCTATATATTGACAATTTGTTGATGGCATCTAATATATAATTTTATTGTCTATCTTTTGGTTTTTTTTATGTATCTATTTATCTATTTCCTAAGATGAGAAATTTCACTTCATATATTATATTTTTGACAAAAAATTGTAAAATATGTTCAAAATGTCCCACTTTTTTCGTTAATTACTCGTCTATTTATCTATCTATCAACAATTTGTTGATGGCATCTAATAGATAATTTTATCGTCTATCTTTTGGTATATACATGTATCTATTTATTTATTTCCTAAGATGAGAAATTTCACTTTAAATAATATAATTTTGACTAAAAATGGTAAAATATGACAAAAATGTCTTAATTTATTCATTTAATACTCGTCTATTTATCTATCTATTGAAAGTTTGTTGATGGCATCTAATAGATAATTCTATTGTCTATCTTTTGGTATATACATATATATATTTATCTATTTCCTAAGATGAAAATTTCCACTTTATATAATATATTTTTGACTAAAAATAGTAAAATATGACCAAAGTGTCCCACTTTTTTCGTTTATTACTCATCTATTTATCTATCTATCGACAATTTGTTGATAGCATCCAATAGATAATTTTATTGTCTATCTTTTGGTAAATACATGTACCTATTTATCTATTTCCTAAGATGAGAAATTTCACTTTATATAATATATTTTTAACTAAAAATGGTAAAATATGACAAAAGTGTCTTAATTATTTCATTTATTACTCATCTATTTATCTATCTATCAACAATTTGTTGATGGCATCTAATAGATAATTTTATTGTCTATCTTTTCGTATATACATGTATCAATTTATCTATTTCATAAGATGAGAAATGTCACTTTATATAATATATTTTTGACTAAAAATTGTAAAATATGACCGAAGTGTCCCACTTTTTTCGTTAATTACTCGTCTATTTATTTATCTATCAACAATTTGTTGATGTCATCTAATAAATAATTTAATCGTCTATCTTTTGGTTTATACATGTATCGATTTATCTATTTCCTAAGATGTGAAATGTCACCATATTTATTATATTTTTGACTAAAAATAGTAAAATATTACCAATGTGTCTTAATTATTTCGTTTATTACTCGTCTATTTATCTATCTATCAACAATTTGTTGATGTCATCTAATAAATAATTTAATCGTCTATCTTTTGGTATATACATGTATCATATTTATCTATTTCCTAATATGAGAAATTTCACTTATTATAATATATTTTTAACTAAAAATTGTAAAATATGACAAAATTGTCTTAATTGTTTCATTTATTACTCGTCTATTTATCTATATATTGACAATTTGTTGATGGCATCTAATAGATAATTATATTATCTATCTTTTGGTTTTTTCATGTATCTATTTATCTATTTCCTAAGATGAGAATTTCACTTCATATATTATATATTTGACAAAAAATTGTAAAATATGACCAAAATGTCCCACTTTTTTCATTAATTACTTGTCTATTTATCTATCTATCAACAATTTGTTGATGGCATCTAATAGATAATTTTACCGTCTATCTTTTGGTATATACATGTATCTATTTATCTATTTCCTAAGATGAGAAATTTCACTTTAAATAATATATATTTGACTAAAAATTGTAAAATATGACAAAAATGTCTTAATTTATTCATTTAGTACTCGTCTATTTATCTATCTATTGAAAGTTTGTTGATGGCATCTGATAGATAATTCTATTGTCTATCTTTTGGTATATACATATATATATTTATCTATTTCCTAAGATGAGAATTTCCACTTTATATAATATATTTTTGACTAAAAATAGTAAAATATGACCAATGTGTCCCACTTTTTTCGTTAATTACTCGTCTATTTATCTATCTATCGACAATTTGTTGATAGCATCTAATAGATAATTTTATTTTCTATCTTTTGGTATATACATGTACCTATTTATCTATTTCCTAAGATGAGAAATTTCACTTTATATAATATATTTTTAACTAAAAATGGTAAAATATGACTAATATGTCTTAATTTTCTTGTTAATTACTCGTCTATTTATCTATTTATCGACAATTTGTTGATGGCATCTAATAGATAATTTTATTGTCTATCGTTTGGTTTATACATGTATCTATTTATCTTATTGCTAAGATGAGAAATTTCACTTTATATATTATATTTTTGACTAAAAATTGTAAAATATGACAAAAGTGTCTTAATTATTTCATTTATTACTCATCTATTTATCTATCTATCGACAATTTGTTGATGGCATCTAATAGATAATTTTATTGTCTATCTTTTCGTATATACATGTATCAATTTATCTATTTTATAAGATGAGAAATTTCACTTTAAATAATATAATTTTGACTAAACATGGTAAAATATGACAAAAATGTCTTAATTTATTCATTTAGTACTCGTCTATTTATCTATCTATTAAAAGTTTGTTGATGGCATCTAATAGATAATTCTATTGTCTATCTTTTGGTATATACATATATATATTTATCTATTTCCTAAGATGAAAATTTCCACCTTATTTAATATATTTTTGACTAAAAATAGTAAAATATGACCAAAGTGTCCCACTTTTTTCGTTAATTACTCGTCTATTTATCTATCTATCGACAATTTGTTGATAGCATCTAATAGATAAATTTATTGTCTATCTTTTGGTATATACATGTACCTATTTATCTATTTCCTAAGATGAGAAATTTCACTTTATATAATATATTTTCAACTAAAAATGGTAAAATATGACAAATATGTCTTAATTTTCTTGTTAATTACTCGTCTATTTATCTATTTATCGACAATTTGTTGATGGCATCTAATAGATAATTTTATTGTCTATCGTTTGGTTTATACATGTATATATTTATCTTATTACTAAGATGTGAAATTTCACTTTATATATTATATTTTTGACTAAAAATTGTAAAATATGACAAAAGTGTCTTAATTATCTCATTTATTACTCATCCATTTATCTATCTATCGACAATTTGTTGATGGCATCTAATAGATAATTTTATTGTCTATCTTTTCGTATATACATGTATCAATTTATCTATTTTATAAGATGAGAAATGTCACTTTATATAATATATTTTTGACTAAAAATTGTAAAATATGACCAAAGTGTCTTTATTTATTCATTTATTACTCGTCTATTTATCTATTTATGAAAAATTTGTTGATGGCATCTAATAGATAATTTTATTGTCTATCTTTTCGTATATACATGTAACAATTTATCTATTTCATTAGATGAGAAATGCCACTTTATATAATATATTTTTGACTAAAAATTGTAAAATATGACCGAAGTGTCCCACTTTTTTCGTTAATTACTCGTCTATTTATTTATCTATCAACAATTTGTTGATGGCATCTAATAGATAATTTTATTATCGATCTTTTGGTTTATACAAGTATCGATTTATCTATTTGCTAAGATGTGAAATGTCACTTTATATATTATATTTTTGACTAAAAATAGTAAAATATTACCAATGTGTCTTAATTATTTCGTTTATTACTCGTCTATTTATCTATCTATCAACAATTTGTTGATGTCATCTAATAAATAATTTAATCGTCTATCTTTTGGTATATACATGTATTATATTTATCTATTTCCTAATATGAGAAATTTCACTTATTATAATATATTTTTAACTAAAAATTGTAAAATATGACAAAATTGTCTTAATTGTTTCATTTATTACTCGTCCATTTATCTATATATTGACAATTTGTTGATGGCATCTAATAGATAATTTTATTGTCTATCTTTTGGTTTTTTTCATGTATCTATTTATCTATTTCCTAAGATGAGAAATTTCACTTCATATATTATATTTTTGACAAAAAATTGTAAAATATGTTCAAAATGTCCCACTTTTTTCGTTAATTACTCGTCTATTTATCTATCTATCAACAATTTGTTGATGGCATCTAATAGATAATTTTATCGTCTATCTTTTGGTATATACATGTATCTATTTATTTATTTCCTAAGATGAGAAGTTTCACTTTAAATAATATAATTTTGACTAAAAATGGTAAAATATGACAAAAATGTCTTAATTTATTCATTTAATACTCGTCTATTTATCTATCTATTGAAAGTTTGTTGATGGCATCTAATAGATAATTCTATTGTCTATCTTTTGGTATATACATATATATATTTATCTATTTCCTAAGATGAAAATTTCCACTTTATATAATATATTTTTGACTAAAAATAGTAAAATATGACCAAAGTGTCCCACTTTTTTCATTTATTACTCATCTATTTATCTATCTATCGACAATTTGTTGATAGCATCTAATAGATAATTTTATTGTCTATCTTTTGGTAAATACATGTACCTATTTATCTATTTCCTAAGATGAGAAATTTCACTTTATATAATATATTTTTAACTAAAAATGGTAAAATATGACAAAAGTGTCTTAATTATTTCATTTATTACTCATCTATTTATCTATCTATCGACAATTTGTTGATGGCATCTAATAGATAATTTTATTGTCTATCTTTTCGTATATACATGTATCAATTTATCTATTTCATAAGATGAGAAATGTCACTTTATATAATATATTTTTGACTAAAAATTGTAAAATATGACCGAAGTGTCCCACTTTTTTCGTTAATTACTCGTCTATTTATTTATCTATCAACAATTTGTTGATGTCATCTAATAAATAATTTAATCGTCTATCTTTTGGTTTATACATGTATCGATTTATCTATTTCCTAAGATGTGAAATGTCACCATATATATTATATTTTTGACTAAAAAAAGTAAAATATTACCAATGTGTCTTAATTATTTCGTTTATTACTCGTCTATTTATCTATCTATCAACAATTTGTTGACGTCATCTAATAAATAATTTAATCGTCTATCTTTTGGTATATACATGTATTATATTTATCTATTTCCTAATATGAGAAATTTCACTTATTATAATATATTTTTAACTAAAAATTGTAAAATATGACAAAATTGTCTTAATTGTTTCATTTAGTACTCGTCTATTTATCTATATATTGACAATTTGTTAATGGCATCTAATAGATAATTTTATTGTCTATCTTTTGGTTTTTTCATGTATCTATTTATCTATTTCCTAAGATGAGAAATTTCACTTCATATATTATATTTTTGACAAAAAATTGTAAAATATGACCAAAATGTCCCACTTTTTTTGTTAATTACTTGTCTATTTATCTATCTATCAACAATTTGTTGATGGCATCTAATAGATAATTTTATCGTCCATCTTTTGGTATATACATATATCTATTTATCTATTTCCTAAGATGAGAAATTTCACTTTAAATAATATATTTTTGACTAAAAATGGTAAAATATGACAAAAATGTCTTAATTTATTCATTTAGTACTCGTCTATTTATCTATCTATTGAAAGTTTGTTGATGGCATCTAATAGATAATTCTATTGTCTATCTTTTGGTATATACATATATATATTTATCTATTTCCTAAGATTAAAATTTCCACTTTATATAATATATTTTTGACTAAAAATAGTAAAATATGACCAATGTGTCTTAATTATTTTGTTTATTACTCGTCTATTTATCTATCTATCAACAATTTGTTGATGTCATCTAATAAATAATTTAATCGTCTATCTTTTGGTATATACATGTATTATATTTATCTATTTCCTAATATGAGAAATTTCACTTATTATAATATATTTTTAACTAAAAATTGTAAAATATGACAAAATTGTCTTAATTGTTTCATTTATTACTCGTCCATTTATCTATATATTGACAATTTGTTGATGGCATCTAATAGATAATTTTATTGTCTATCTTTTGGTTTTTTTCATGTATCTATTTATCTATTTCCTAAGATGAGAAATTTCACTTCATATATTATATTTTTGACAAAAAATTGTAAAATATGTTCAAAATGTCCCACTTTTTTCGTTAATTACTCGTCTATTTATCTATCTATCAACAATTTGTTGATGGCATCTAATAGATAATTTTATCGTCTATCTTTTGGTATATACATGTATCTATTTATTTATTTCCTAAGATGAGAAATTTCACTTTAAATAATATAATTTTGACTAAAAATGGTAAAATATGACAAAAATGTCTTAATTTATTCATTTAATACTCGTCTATTTATCTATCTATTGTAAGTTTGTTGATGGCATCTAATAGATAATTCTATTGTCTATCTTTTGGTATATACATATATATATTTATCTATTTCCTAAGATG
Source organism: Petrolisthes manimaculis (assembly GCA_034508575.1). Classification (NCBI taxonomy): domain Eukaryota; kingdom Metazoa; phylum Arthropoda; class Malacostraca; order Decapoda; family Porcellanidae; genus Petrolisthes; species Petrolisthes manimaculis. Next base: position 138,814 of record JAWZYT010000498.1, on the reverse strand, counting down.
AAAATTTCCACTTTATATAATATATTTTTGACTAAAAATAGTAAAATATGACCAAAGTGTCCCACTTTTTTCGTTTATTACTCATCTATTTATCTATCTATCGACAATTTGTTGATAGCATCTAATAGATAATTTTATTGTCTATCTTTTGGTAAATACATGTACCTTTTTATCTATTTCCTAAGATGAGAAATTTCACTTTATATAATATATTTTTAACTAAAAATGGTAAAATATGACAAAAGTGTCTTAATTATTTCATTTATTACTCATCTATTTATCTATCTATCGACAATTTGTTGATGGCATCTAATAGATAATTTTATTGTCTATCTTTTCGTATATACATGTATCAATTTATCTATTTCATAAGATGAGAAATGTCACTTTATATAATATATTTTTGACTAAAAATTGTAAAATATGACCGAAGTGTCCCACTTTTTTTGTTAATTACTCGTCTATTTATTTATCTATCAACAATTTGTTGATGTCATCTAATAAATAATTTAATCGTCTATCTTTTGGTTTATACATGTATCGATTTATCTATTTCCTAAGATGTGAAATGTCACCATATATATTATATTTTTGACTAAAAATAGTAAAATATTACCAATGTGTCTTAATTATTTCGTTTATTACTCGTCTATTTATCTATCTATCAACAATTTGTTGATGTCATCTAATAAATAATTTAATCGTCTATCTTTTGGTATATACATGTATTATATTTATCTATTTCCTAATATGAGAAATTTCACTTATTATAATATATTTTTAACTAAAAATTGTAAAATATGACAAAATTGTCTTAATTGTTTCATTTATTACTCGTCTATTTATCTATATATTGACAATTTGTTGATGGCATCTAATAGATAATTTTATTATCTATCTTTTGTTTTTTTCATGTATCTATTTATCGATTTCATAAGATGAGAATTTCACTTCATATATTATATATTTGACAAAAAATTGTAAAATATGACCAAAATGTCCCACTTTTTTCATTAATTACTTGTCTATTTATCTATCTATCAACAATTTGTTGATGGCATCTAATAGATAATTTTACCGTCTATCTTTTGGTATATACATGTATCTATTTATCTATTTCCTAAGATGAGAAATTTCACTTTAAATAATATATATTTGACTAAAAATTGTAAAATATGACAAAAATGTCTTAATTTATTCATTTAGTACTCGTCTATTTATCTATCTAATGAAAGTTTGTTGATGGCATCTGATAGATAATTCTATTGTCTATCTTTTGGTATACACATATATATATTTATCTATTTCCTAAGATGAGAATTTCCACTTTATATAATATATTTTTGACTAAAAATAGTAAAATATGACCAATGTGTCCCACTTTTTTCGTTAATTACTCGTCTATTTATCTATCTATCGACAATTTGTTGATAGCATCTAATAGATAATTTTATTTTCTATCTTTTGGTATATACATGTACCTATTTATCTATTTCCTAAGATGAGAAATTTCACTTTATATAATATATTTTTAACTAAAAATGGTAAAATATGACTAATATGTCTTAATTTTCTTGTTAATTACTCGTCTATTTATCTATTTATCGACAATTTGTTGATGGCATCTAATAGATAATTTTATTGTCTATCGTTTGGTTTATACATGTATCTATTTATCTTATTGCTAAGATGAGAAATTTCACTTTATATATTATATTTTTGACTAAAAATTGTAAAATATGACAAAAGTGTCTTAATTATTTCATTTATTACTCATCTATTTATCTATCTATCGACAATTTGTTGATGGCATCTAATAGATAATTTTATTGTCTATCTTTTCGTATATACATGTATCAATTTATCTATTTTATAAGATGAGAAATTTCACTTTAAATAATATAATTTTGACTAAACATGGTAAAATATGACAAAAATGTCTTAATTTATTCATTTAGTACTCGTCTATTTATCTATCTATTAAAAGTTTGTTGATGGCATCTAATAGATAATTCTATTGTCTATCTTTTGGTATATACATATATATATTTATCTATTTCCTAAGATGAAAATTTCCACCTTATTTAATATATTTTTGACTAAAAATAGTAAAATATGACCAAAGTGTCCCACTTTTTTCGTTAATTACTCGTCTATTTATCTATCTATCGACAATTTGTTGATAGCATCTAATAGATAAATTTATTGTCTATCTTTTGGTACATACATGTACCTATTTATCTATTTCCTAAGATGAGAAATTTCACTTTATATAATATATTTTCAACTAAAAATGGTAAAATATGACAAATATGTCTTAATTTTCTTGTTAATTACTCGTCTATTTATCTATTTATCGACAATTTGTTGATGGCATCTAATAGATAATTTTATTGTCTATCGTTTGGTTTATACATGTATATATTTATCTTATTACTAAGATGTGAAATTTCACTTTATATATTATATTTTTGACTAAAAATTGTAAAATATGACAAAAGTGTCTTAATTATCTCATTTATTACTCGTCTATTTATCTATTTATGGAAAATTTGTTGATGTCATCTAATAGATAATTTTATTGTCTATCTTTTCGTATATACATGTAACAATTTATCTATTTCATTAGATGAGAAATGCCACTTTATATAATATATTTTTGACTAAAAATTGTAAAATATGACCGAAGTGTCCCACTTTTTTCGTTAATTACTCGTCTATTTATTTATCTATCAACAATTTGTTGATGGCATCTAATAGATAATTTTATTATCGATCTTTTGGTTTATACAAGTATCGATTTATCTATTTGCTAAGATGTGAAATGTCACTTTATATATTATATTTTTGACTAAAAATAGTAAAATATTACCAATGTGTCTTAATTATTTCGTTTATTACTCGTCTATTTATCTATCTATCAACAATTTGTTGATGTCATCTAATAAATAATTTAATCGTCTATCTTTTGTTTTTTTCATGTATCTATTTATCTATTTCCTAAGATGAGAAATTTCACTTTATATATTATATTTTTGACAAAAAATTGTAAAATATGACAAAATTGTCTTAATTGTTTCATTTATTACTCGTCTATTTATCTATATATTGACAATTTGTTGATGGCATCTAATAGATAATTTTATTATCTATCTTTTGTTTTTTTCATGTATCTATTTATCGATTTCATAAGATGAGAATTTCACTTCATATATTATATATTTGACAAAAAATTGTAAAATATGACCAAAATGTCCCACTTTTTTCATTAATTACTTGTCTATTTATCTATCTATCAACAATTTGTTGATGGCATCTAATAGATAATTTTACCGTCTATCTTTTGGTATATACATGTATCTATTTATCTATTTCCTAAGATGAGAAATTTCACTTTAAATAATATATATTTGACTAAAAATTGTAAAATATGACAAAAATGTCTTAATTTATTCATTTAGTACTCGTCTATTTATCTATCTAATGAAAGTTTGTTGATGGCATCTGATAGATAATTCTATTGTCTATCTTTTGGTATATACATATATATATTTATCTATTTCCTAAGATGAGAATTTCCACTTTATATAATATATTTTTGACTAAAAATAGTAAAATATGACCAATGTGTCCCACTTTTTTCGTTAATTACTCGTCTATTTATCTATCTATCGACAATTTGTTGATAGCATCTAATAGATAATTTTATTTTCTATCTTTTGGTATATACATGTACCTATTTATCTATTTCCTAAGATGAGAAATTTCACTTTATATAATATATTTTTAACTAAAAATGGTAAAATATGACTAATATGTCTTAATTTTCTTGTTAATTACTCGTCTATTTATCTATTTATCGACAATTTGTTGATGGCATCTAATAGATAATTTTATTGTCTATCGTTTGGTTTATACATGTATCTATTTATCTTATTGCTAAGATGAGAAATTTCACTTTATATATTATATTTTTGACTAAAAATTGTAAAATATGACAAAAGTGTCTTAATTATTTCATTTATTACTCATCTATTTATCTATCTATCGACAATTTGTTGATGGCATCTAATAGATAATTTTATTGTCTATCTTTTCGTATATACATGTATCAATTTATCTATTTTATAAGATGAGAAATTTCACTTTAAATAATATAATTTTGACTAAACATGGTAAAATATGACAAAAATGTCTTAATTTATTCATTTAGTACTCGTCTATTTATCTATCTATTAAAAGTTTGTTGATGGCATCTAATAGATAATTCTATTGTCTATCTTTTGGTATATACATATATATATTTATCTATTTCCTAAGATGAAAATTTCCACCTTATTTAATATATTTTTGACTAAAAATAGTAAAATATGACCAAAGTGTCCCACTTTTTTCGTTAATTACTCGTCTATTTATCTATCTATCGACAATTTGTTGATAGCATCTAATAGATAAATTTATTGTCTATCTTTTGGTACATACATGTACCTATTTATCTATTTCCTAAGATGAGAAATTTCACTTTATATAATATATTTTCAACTAAAAATGGTAAAATATGACAAATATGTCTTAATTTTCTTGTTAATTACTCGTCTATTTATCTATTTATCGACAATTTGTTGATGGCATCTAATAGATAATTTTATTGTCTATCGTTTGGTTTATACATGTATATATTTATCTTATTACTAAGATGTGAAATTTCACTTTATATATTATATTTTTGACTAAAAATTGTAAAATATGACAAAAGTGTCTTAATTATCTCATTTATTACTCGTCTATTTATCTATTTATGGAAAATTTGTTGATGGCATCTAATAGATAATTTTATTGTCTATCTTTTCGTATATACATGTAACAATTTATCTATTTCATTAGATGAGAAATGCCACTTTATATAATATATTTTTGACTAAAAATTGTAAAATATGACCGAAGTGTCCCACTTTTTTCGTTAATTACTCATCTATTTATTTATCTATCAACAATTTGTTGATGGCATCTAATAGATAATTTTATTATCGATCTTTTGGTTTATACAAGTATCGATTTATCTATTTGCTAAGATGTGAAATGTCACTTTATATATTATATTTTTGACTAAAAATAGTAAAATATTACCAATGTGTCTTAATTATTTCGTTTATTACTCGTCTATTTATCTATCTATCAACAATTTGTTGATGTCATCTAATAAATAATTTAATCGTCTATCTTTTGGTATATACATGTATTATATTTATCTATTTCCTAATATGAGAAATTTCACTTATTATAATATATTTTTAACTAAAAATTGTAAAATATGACAAAATTGTCTTAATTGTTTCATTTATTACTCGTCTATTTATCGATATATTGACAATTTGTTGATGGCATCTAATAGATAATTTTATTGTCTATCTTTTGTTTTTTTCATGTATCTATTTATCTATTTCCTAAGATGAGAAATTTCACTTTATATATTATATTTTTGACAAAAAATTGTAAAATATGACCAAAATGTCCCACTTTTTTCGTTTATTACTCATCTATTTATCTATCTATTGAAAGTTTGTTGATGGCATCTAATAGATAATTCTATTGTCTATCTTTTGGTATATACATATATATATTTATTTATTTCCTAAGATGAGAATTTCCACTTTATATAATATATTTTTGACTAAAAATAGTAAAATATGACCAAAGTGTCCCACTTTTTTCGTTAATTACTCGTCTATTTATCTATCTATCGACAATTTGTTGATAGCATCAAATAGAAAATTTTATTGTCTATCTTTTCGTATATACATGTATCAATTTATCTATTTTATAAGATGTGAAATGTCACTTTATATAATATATTTTTGACTAAAAATAGTAAAATATGACAAAAATGTCTTAATTGTTTCATTTATTATTCGTCTATTTATCTATCTATGGAAAATTTGTTGATGGCATCTAATAGATAATTTTATTGTCTATCTTTTGGTATATACATGTATCTATTTATCTATTTTCTAAGATGAGAAATTTTACTTTATATAATATATTTTTTACTAAAATTTTTAAAATAGGACAAAAGTGTCTTAATTGTTTCATTTATTACTCGTCTATTTATCTATCTATCGACAATTTATTAATGGCATCTAATAGATAATTTTATCGTCTATCTTTTTGACTAAAAATAGTAAAATATGAAAAAAATGTTGTTAATAATAAAAACAGTGTTGCCAATATTAAAAGCAGTGTTGCCAATATCAACCTCAGAAAATAACACCATATATATGTGTGTATATGTGTGTGTACATATGTGTGTGTGTACATGTGTGTGTACATGTGTATGTGTGTGTGTATGTGTGTATGTATATAATAATAATAATAATAATAATAATAATAATAAATGGTTTATATAGGGGCTGGCAGCACTAAAGATGAAAATATACAAATTACAATATAATTAATTATGAGAAAGATATTTACATGATGAATGTGTACGTGTACATGTGTGTGTACGTGTGTATGTGTGTGTGTATATATGTGTACGTGTGTGTGTGTATGTACGTGTGTCTGTGTATGTACGTGTGTGTGTACGTGTGTGTGTATGTGTGTTTGTATGTGTGTGTACGTGTGTGTGTACGTGTGTGTGTGTACATGTGTGTGTACGCGTGTATGTGTGTGTACGTGTGTGTGTACGTGTGTGAACGTGTGTGTGTGAGTGTGTGTGTGTGTACGTGTACGTGTGTGTGTATGTGTGTGTGTGTACGTGTGTGTGAGTGTGTGTGTGTGTACGTGTATGTGTGTGTGTGTACGTGTGTGTTAGTGTGTGTGTGTGTATGTATGTGTGTGTGTGTGTGTGTGTGTGTGTATGTGTGTGTGCGTGTGTGTGTACGTGTGTGTGCGTGTGTATGTGTATGTGTGTGTGTGTGTGTGTGTACGTGTGTGTGTACGTGTGTGTGTGTGTGTACGTGTGTGTGTGTACGTGTGTGTGTGTACGCGTGTGTGTGTACGCGTGTGTGTGTCTACGTGCGTGTGTGTCTACGTGCGTGTGTGTGTATGTGTGTGTGTATGTGTGTGTGTGTATATATGTTTGTGTGTGTATGTATGTTTGTGTGTGTGTGTATGTGTGTGTGTGTGTACGTGTGTATACGTGTGTGTGTGTGTGTGTATGTGTGTGTGTGTATGTATGTTTGTGTGTGTTTGTGTGTGTATGTATGTTTGTGTGTGTGTGTATGTGTGTGTTTGTATGTTTGTTTGTGTGTGTATGTGTGTGTGTGTGTACGTGTGTATACGTGTGTGTACGTGTGTATACGTGTGTGTGTGTGTATGTGTGTGTGTATGTTTGTGTGTGTATGTGTGTGTGTGTGTACGTGTGTATACGTGTGTGTGTGTGTCCCGCCGTCCGTGACCGAGTGAGGACGTGTGGAGTGAGTTCTCCGTGTGAGCGGTGATAGTGTCTGTGACTGCCATTATGGATAACAATTTACCACCTCCAGACACTTACTGTTCGGTATGCAAGGAACAATGCATACTAGAGTGTCTTAAATGTTCTAAGTGCAAGCATTTCATACATACAGACTGTTCAAAGCTCCCAGTGTACGCCATTGTGAACTTTTTCAATACCAGAAGCCAATACACATGTAAAGTTTGTGTAAGGGAACATCCTGGAAATCAAGATGGAGTGTTTGCATTGGTACTTACCCAACTAGACAATGAAAAGGACAAAAAACTAAATATGTTGCAGACAGAACATGAAAATATTAAAGGCGATGATGACCCAGAAAATGTAAACAGTGAGCCTAATGAACCCCTGGAGCCGGATCTCGACTCAGATCCTGATCCGGAACAGTGTTTTGATGGACAGGAAGGCAAGCCAGTTATGAAAAATAACAGTGATCGTCAGTCGATTATTGTGTGCAGCCATTATAAGCGACATTGCTGCAAGTTTGGCCTAACGGGTCGTGACTGTCCATACGCACATCCAAAATTGTGCATCAGGTACAAAACAAACGGTCTGGACCCAGTGAAAGGATGCAAAAAGGGCAATAAGTGTACCTACTTTCACCCTCCTATTTGCTACGGTTCGGACAGAAGACGTGAGTGTCTCAAACTAGAGTGTAAAAGACTCATTTGAAGGGGACTCGCCGTTACCCATCCACAGAACTAAAACAACAACAACAACAACAACAACAACCCAAACAAGCGACTCTAACACGCCGTCCAACGACTGCCAGCCTGTTTACTCATCCACCTATCTACACAACTAGGGAGGAAGCAACCCCCCAGCCACACCAGGCCCAAGGCCAACAAACTGATTCGGTATTTTTTTTAGTACAACAGATACAACAAATGCAGCAGGTACAGCAACAAATAATACATGCACTAAAGCTAGTACCATGGTAGGGGAGTTTCCCCCCAACACAAGGGCCCCAACAACAATACCCACAACAACTGGGCCCTACACAAACCCCCTACATAAAGTAATCATGCTCAATATCGAGGGCCTTTTACCATATAAATTTAAAGCAAAAATACAGTTGCTTTCTGAACTAGCACAAGAAGAAAGGGCCCTCATAATAGCATTAACCGAGTCACATCTCTCAGACAATATAAAGGAAGCTGAAATAAAAATAGATAATTATACACCGTTTAGAACTGACAGATCTGATCAAAGAAAAAAAGGTGGTGTTATCACATACATACACAACAAGTTAGCAACTTCTACTGAGACTTTATTTTCCCAGTCTAACTCATATAATGAGGCTCAGGTATTATACATAAAAGATGTAAATATGATCTTCATAAATATTTATCGACCACCAGCATGTCCATCTACAAAATTCCTTGAACCACTCAACAAAATTCAAACTATACTACAGAATTTTCCACCACCTATGCCTACCATTATGCTTACAGGAGACCTAAATTTTCCTCTCATTAACTGGGAATCAGAGAGGGTCTATGGAGGAGCAGCAGACATGCGAGCTCAAGCAGAAGCGTTGTTAAACCTTGCCTCAGATATTTGCATGAATCAACATATAAATACTCCTACAAGAGGTAAAAATATACTGGACATTGTTATGACCAACGACGACCAACTCATCCACGACTACACTGTAGAAATATATTGTTAATATAGCAACAAATATAACCAGAGATGAACACCAAAAACAAGGTCAGCCCAGCACCGCAAATAGCGCTCAATTTCAACCAACTTAACTTTTTCAGTGAGTCTGTGTCCTGGGTAAACCTTAAAAGTGACCTTAGTGAAGTGGACTGGTATCAACTCATGCAGGATTTTGATCCCGAGTCACAGTATAAGCAAATATTATCAACATGTCTGCAGATCTCAAGGAAACATGTGCCCACAAGACGCACAGTAAACAAACAATGTATACCACGAGATCGCAAGACATTGATGCGGAAGCGAACCAAACTACGTAAAAGAATGAAGCACACTACCGACATATCAAATAAGCGTAAGATTGAACACAACATTGCCTCTATTGAAGGAAAACTTAAAATTTCAGTTGAAACAGAGGCTGAAAGAAGAGAATCAAAAGCTGTGTCATGCATAAAAACAAACCCCAAATATTTTTATAAATATGCGGGCACGAAATCCAAGGTGAAAGCTGGTGTTGGACCACTGAAAGATGTGCAGGGTCACCTCACCAAGGAACCAGAGGAGATTGCAGAGATACTAAGGCTGCAGTACGAGGAAGTGTTTAGTACCCCATGTGACGAAAAGATTATCCTCTCACCCAAAGACTTTTTTACCCAAGAGACTGAACCTACACCGAATTGGAAACAAAGCATCAGCCGGCCCAGATCAGTTCCCGGCACTTCTCCTTAAAAAGTGTGGCAAGGAGCTGAGCATTCCCTTGAGCATACTATACAGAAATTCTCTGGACTCAGGTCTCATCCCAACACAACTAAAAAGAGCAAAGATAACTCCTGTATATAAAGGGGGTTCGAGACCAGAGGCAAGAAATTATAGACCTATTGCACTGACCTCACACATCATAAAGGTTCTCAAGAAGATAATAGTGAAATATATTTCATCATACCTCGAGGAAAACGATAAATTAAACCAAGACCAATATGGCTTCCGAGCAGGCCGCTCATGCCTTGCACAACTACTTGCCCACCATGAAAAGGTTCTAACAGCACTAGAACATAATAGAAACATAGATGTCATTTATCTAGACTTTGCTAAAGCATATGACAAAGTAGATCATGGAATCCTCCTCCACAAGGTGAAAGACATGGGCATATCAGGGAAAATTGGGGTTTGGCTACACAGCTTCCTTACCGACCTGGAACAGTCAGTGTCTGTTGGTGGTATTGTTACCCAGACATCCGTGGTCACCAGTGGAGTACCACAAGGATCAGTCCTTGGACCCCTACTTTTCCTTATACATATATCAGACATCAATGAACACGTCAAACATTCGTCTGTTGCGTCCTTCGCAGACGACACTCGAGTAATGAAGGAGATATCGTCTGAAACTGATGCCACACAGCTACAGGCAGATCTTTCAACATTATATCAATGGGCAAATGAAAATAACATGTCATTTAACAACAACAAATTTGAACATATGATGTACACCAAAGGAGCGAACAATGCTACACATGTGTATATAGCACAAGATGGTACAACTATAGACACCAAAGAATGTGTAAGAGACCTTGGTGTTACCCTCACCTGTGATGGAACCTTTACAACACACATAACGAATGCGACAAAAAAAGCAAGGAGCCAGGCTGGTTGGATCCTGCGCACGTTTAGAACACGAGACGCTATTCCCATGCTGACGCTCTACAAGTCCCTCGTACTTCCACTATTGGAGTATTGTTGCCAACTTTGGTCTCCATGGAAAGTGGGAGAGAATCAATCACTCGAGGCAGTTCAACGATCATTTACTAGTAAAATTACTGTTGTCAAACACCTAGATTACTGGAGAAGACTGCAAACACTTGAACTGTTCTCTCTGGAAAGGCACAGAGAAAGGTATGCCATCATATACATATATAAAATCATCACTGGCTGTAATACAAATAACATCAATATACGCACGACTACCCATCAACGACTGGGACGACTTTGCCGTGTGGAAAGAACACACCCCAGAGCGGTGGCCTCCAGAATAAAAACACTAAAGGAGAATACATTTGCAACAAGAGGACCTCTGCTCTTCAATGCCTTACCAAGACACCTGCGTGACTCCAACATCAGTTCAGAACAGTTCAAGAATAAACTGGACAAGTTTCTCTGGACAATACCTGACCAACCCAAGCTGCCCCACTACCCTATTCGTGCCACCAGTAATAGTATTACTGACCAGCTGGCACTACAACGGGCAGACGGCATCTTCTAGTGGCGGCACATCAGCGTGGCCATGGCCAGAATAATCTGCCCTAAACTACATCCAACAGATCCAACAGTATGTGTGTGTGTATGTGTGTGTGTGTGTGTGTATGTGTGTACATGTGTGTGTCTGTACGCATGTGTGTAATAATAATATTAATAATAATAATATACGGTTTATTAGTAAATGGCAGCTGATGGGCTGAAAATATACATAATACATTTAAAATGAAAATTAAATGAGGATGAATGAATGAATACAAGTATAAATATTAGAGATGAATAATAAATTGATTGCAGAACATAGAAAAACACAGAAATATATAAATACAATAGTACTGTACATGTGTACATGTCCTGGGAGGGTAGTGGTGTCAGGTCAGGATTAGGATTAAAGGGGGGATTAATATTGAGGTGCAGTGTAGGCCTGTGTGTGTGTGTGTATGTGTGTGTGTATGTATGTGTGTATGTGTGTGAACGTGTGTGTGTGTATGTGTGTGTGTGTGTGTACGTGTATATGTGTGTGTGTATGTATGTGTGTGTGTGTGTGTGTGTGTGTGTGTGTGTGTGTGTGTGTGTACGTGCGTGTGTGTGTGTACGTGTGTGTGTGTGTACCTGTGTGTTTGTGTATACGTGTGTGTGTGTGTGTACGTGTGTGTGTGTGTACGTGCATGTGTGTGTATGTGCATGTGTGTGTACGTGTGTGTGTGTATGTATGTTTGTGTGTGTGTGTGTATGTGTGTGTGTGTGTGTACGTGTGTCTACGTGTGTGAAGAGTCTCGGGGTGATGTTGGACAGTGAGCTAATGATGAGAGATCAGATTGGTCATGTGGTTCAAATTGCTGGATACCACTTGAGGAATTAGGCTTTCGTAAGGAAATACCTTGATCAGAGTGTGATGACGAAACTGGTTTACAATCATGTTCTAAGTAAATTGGATTACTGTAATTCCCTATATTATGGCTTGCCTGATTATCTATTAAAGAAACTCCAGATGATCATGAACAGAGCTGCGAGATTGATACGAGGTCTGTCAAGAAGAGATCGAATAACACCAGCACTCATACAACTACATTGGCTTCCTATTAAGGCACGTATCGTTTACAAGCAGTGTGTTATGGTTCATCAAGCTTTAAATTTTGGCAAACCAGTTTACATGCGAGATATGCTTCTGGACTTTCATGTGGATACCAATGTAGAATTGCGACATAGCAGCGAGGTGAATAGGCTTATGGAACCAAGATTCAGAAGGGAATGTGGAAAAAGAGCGTTCGCAAATAGTGCTCCTCGCCTCTACAACAACCTTCCGAGCTTCGTTAGGGCAGCAGAAACAGCTGCTCTATTCAAAAAGAGACTGAAGACACACCTCTTCACCCTGTCTTACGACATCATAAATGATGAAATGAGACCTTGTTTCCGGCTTTAGTTGATCTACGGAGGAACTTGGAGAGCTGGCAATGGCTGAAAGTCCCTAGAAGCCAACACATAAGTAACATAAGTAAATAAGTAAGTGTTTCTATGTGTGTGTGTGTGTATGTATACGTGTGTGTGTGTGTGTGTGTGTGTGTATGTGTGTGTGTGTGTGTGTATGTGTGTGTGTGTGTGTGTGTGTGTGTATGTATACGTGTGTGTGTGTACGTATACGTGTGTGTGTGTGTGTGTGTGTGTGTGTGTGTGTGTGTGTGTGTGTGTGTGTGTGTGTGTGTGTGTGTATGTGTGTGTATGTATGTGTGTGTGTGTAACTGTGTGTGTTTAAGTGTGTGTGCGTGTGTGTGTACGTGTGTGTGTGTGTGTGTGTATGTGTGTGTGTGTGTGTGTGTGTGTGTGTGTGTGTATGTGTGTATGTGGGTGTGACCTTGGTGGCGAGAGAGTGTGCCGGACCCTCGCTCCGTGTTTGTGTTGTTGTCAGCTGATCTGCCAACCTACCAACCTGTTACAGTTGAATATAAGCAACGTGACCAATACTAGGGTCACGTTGCCGGCATGGAAAAGCTGAACCCTAACAAAATAGTAAAATTAAATGGCCAAGAATGCAAAAAGTGCTCGATACAGCTGGAAACCATGGCAGTCAAATGTGATCAGTGCAGTGGACTTTTTCATATTAAATGCACCAGAATGCCGATGTACATGGTGATCAGGTATTTCACAAGTAGAGTATCTAACACTTGTGAAGATTGCGTAAAGGAAAAAACCGACGGATATGATGATATATTGAACTTGGTCAGTGAACTAGGAACCGGCTCTAGCAATGACGTCACAGAAACAACTGAACCAGCAGTTCAGCAGCACTCATTGGGAATGATTACCAATCTGGCGAAAAACATTGATGAACTACGAACGGAAATGACTAATATGGCGCAGAAAATGAACAACTTTGAAGCTATTAAGCCAGAGAAGAGTTTATACTCAGATATTGTTCGCTCTACTACTCCTGATACTGTGCAACATGTCTTAGTGAAGACTAAAGACCCCAACCAACAGCCCAGAACAGATGCTATCTCTGCAGCACTGAAAACAGTTCCAATCACAAAGATGACTACCAACAGTTCAGGACATTTGAAAATTACTCTGCCTCACTTAAAAGCTAAATCTGACGCACTGAAAGCTCTAAGTATTTCTCAGGATGTTGTTTCGAAACACAAGGTATCAGCTGTGAGAAAAATCCTACCAAAAAATTACAATTTGCTCAGTTCCCCCTGATATTGATGATGATGAAATAAAACAATGTGTGATGGACAAAAATCCCATTATATCAGACCTGGTCGCCGATAGTGAAAAGTTTGAAGTACTGTTTTCTAAAACACCTGAAAACGGATCCAAAATGGCCATAGTGCGTGTCTCCCCACTTGTTCGTGATGTAATTATGAAGACATCTGCACTCTACATACAAAATATGAGATGTGGAACATATGACAGGTATTGGGTTAGGAGATGTGGTCACTGCCTGTGATTTGGGCATGTCACAGAAGGATGTCATATGACTGAACCAAGATGTGGTCACTGTGCAGGTACTCATCTGTCATCAGTCTGCCCAAATAGTACAATGGAGAAGTGTTATAACTGCATTGTATCATCACGAGCTGAAGTGAATCATAAGGCTTTCAACACAAAATGTCCCTCTTTTATTGCAGCTAAGGAAGCAACCATAAGGAACACGATGACAATGTCTGATGAAATGCCAAAACACTAAATAGAGTTGGTGTTGATGAAGGTACAGTCTCGGTATTCAACAATGATGATATAATAACACCTTCCACTACCACTAGTTCAACGACTCCATACACAACAGTAATGTTTGGCAATATAGCTGGATTATTAACTCGGAATGATAAGACAAAACTCAAGATTCTAAATGAAGAAGCAACTACAGAAAATGCCATAATCGTTGCATTAACAGAATCACACCTAACAGAAAATCATTTTGATTCGGAAATTCAGCGGAATGGATATATATGCTATCGCACCGACAGAACAACAGGCAGGAAAAAAGGTGGTGTAGTAACCTATATACATAATACATGTTCAACCAGTGTAGATATATTGGCAGCAGATTCAAACTCGTACGTGGAGTACAGCTTGTTCTATATTAAACAACTAGATCTGGTAGTTATAACACTATACAGACCTCCAGAATGTCCGAGTAACATGTTCATCACACCATTAGAGGAGATCAGGACTAAACTGGGAGCGGTGAGTACAGGTTTGCCCAATATCATCCTTACTGGTGATTTTAACTTCCCAAGTATAGACTGGAAAACAGAGAGAGTCATTGGTGGAGGAGCAGCATATAGACAACAAGCTGAATCACTCATGGAGTTTGCCAGAGACTTATGCTTGCAACAATTCATTGATTTGCCTACACGAGAAGACAACATTCTGGACCTATTTTTTATAAATCACGACGATATCGTACAGGAGTATGATGTAAATCCTTGGAGGGCAAGCGATCACTGTTTGGTAACTGTTAGAACATCGATAATGATACATAAACCTGCAGAGTTATCACAAGATAGACAGAATACTGGCTTTAGTAAACTAAATCTATTTAGCTCCCTAACCAACTGGTCAGCAATAAAATACGAGTTAAGCCAAATAGCTTGGTCCTCGTTGGAAGGTGGTCACCAGCCTACAGTCCTATATGAAGAGATACTGCAGGTATGCTTGGACATTTGTACCCGGCACTCCCCAACAAGACGCCTGAACAACAAAAGAACAATATTCCTAGAGACCGGCGAATATTAAAGAGAAAACGAACAGTAATACAGAAGAAGTTAAAAACTACAAAATCCGACAACAATAAGTGACTTATGGAAGCAAAGCTGGATAGGATGGAGCAGGAGCTGAGGGATTCTGTGCTTAGACAGCAACATTCAGTTGAAATGACTGCAGTGGATGCTATAAGAATTAACCCTAAATATTTTTACACCTTTGTGAGAAATAAATCAAACTTGAAAGCTGACGTCATGGCATTGACAGGTACAGATGGTAACTTGGAGAGTGATCCACCTAAACTGTGCGAACTATTTAGTCAACAATTTACAAAAGTTTTTAGTGTACCAATAAGAACAAAGACTATCCATGATCCAGATGCATTTTTTAATAGTGCAATGGCGGAACAACAGGAATTAAGGGAACTACCATTTACGGAAGCTGATGTCTTGACAGCAATTCGGACCATTCGTACTACTGCAGCGTCAGGACCTGACGAATTCCCTGCAATCGTTTTGAAAAACTGTGACAGTGAGTTAGCCAAACCACTGCAAATGTTATACAGTAGCTCCTTCCAAACTAGAATTATACCAGATCTCCTGGATACAAGGCAAAATAACACCAATATATAAGAAGGGTCTATGTGCTGAACCATCAAACTACAGACCTGTTGCCCTTACATCCCATATAATAAAAATCATGGAAAAGATTATAGTGAAGAATATGACATCCTATATGGAAAGAAATCATTTAATGAATCCAGGACAACATGGTTTTCGTGCAGGACACTCTTGTCTCTCACAGCTTATTGAACATCAAGAAAATATAGTGGAGTCACTAGAAAAAGGTAACAATGTTGATGTAGTTTATTTGGATTTTGAAAAAGCCTTTGATAAGGTCGACCATGGGGTTCTTTTGCATAAATTGCAGAACCTTGAAATCACGGGTACACTTGGAAAATGGATATACTCTTTTCTAACTAACCGAACCCAATTTGTGGCTGTAAAGGGAGCTATTTCACAGGCAACTGAGGTCATGAGTGGTGTACCACAGGGGTCTGTCTTGGGCCCCCTGCTATTTTTGATACACATTGCAGACATCAACAGCTCAATCGTCCATTCCACTGTAAGATCATTTGCAGACGATACCAGGATACAGTGTGAAATAACAAATGTAAATAGTACAGTGAACTTACAAGACGATCTTAATGTTATCTATACCTGGGCAGAGGAGAATAATATGAGTTTTAATGACACAAAATTTGAGTTGATACGGTACGGAAAGAACAATGATATCAAGAACCAAACCACATACAAAACACTCAAGAGAGTGGATATCAAACAGAGGAATATGGTCAAAGATCTTGGAGTTTGTATGACTAGTGATGCTGTGTTTGGGACCCACATTGGACAAGTGGTGAGGAAGTGTAGAATGCAGATGGGGTGGATCTTATGTACATTCACTGTTCGAGACGAGTTACCAATGATTACTCTGTACTGCTCACTACTTCTACCTCTGCTGGAATAGTGTTGCCAGTTGTGGCATCCGTGGAAGCGGAGTGAAGTTAAATCATTGGAGGGAGTGCAAAGAACTTTTACAAATAAAATATCGTCAGTGAGGGACTGTAACTATTGGGATCGTCTCCGAAGACTCAAATTATATTCACTTGAGAGAAGACGTGAGAGGTATATGATTATTTACACATGGAAAATAGTAAATAAGCACGTACCAAACGTGAGTCGCATCGGAATCACTACCAAGAACCACCCACGTCTAGGTGTTATGTGCGTGCCACCCAAAGTGAACATCCGTGCTGGCAGAGTAACCAACATTAGGCATCACAGTCTGTCAGTGGTGGGTCCAAGGCTGTTCAACTCTCTGCCAAGACAGCTGCGAAATATGAACAGTACCACCTGTGAACTCTTTAAAAACCATCTCGATAAGTTCCTGAAATCTGTGCCTGATGAACCCAACCAGAATCACTACCGTACGGCTGCTGAGAGCAACTCAATAGACGATCAGCTGTGTTACATGCACATCAACAACATCACCCTAACGGAGGAGGAGGCATCGCCTTGTCCTGGGAGCCCGTAGCTCCTGATCAACCTTCAGGTGTGTGTGTGTGTACGTGTGTGTGTGTGTGTGTGTGTGTGTGTGTGTCAGTGAGTCAGTCAGTCAGTCAGTGAGCGGACGTGGCTGCTCCGCGTGTGTGAATTGTGTGTGTCTTGTGTAAACACCGTGCCCGGGTAGACACCTATAGACACCTATACCACCCACCGTGTGTGACTGGCATTACAAATATGCTAGAAGAGGAGCAACATTTACCTCCTACAGACACCAGCTGCATGGTATGAAACAATATTTGTACACTGGAGTGTTTAAAGTGTCAAAAGTGCAAGTCATCCGTACACATAGACTGTTCTCACCTCCCTGTCTATGCGATTGTGAATTTCTTCAACACCAGAAGTCAGTACACATGTCCAGAATGTGTACATAAACACCTGGGTGAGCAAAGTGATCGATTATTTGCCCAAGTGTACTCATTATTGGAAAAGGAAAGGGAAGCTAAACAGACATTCGCCGAAAGTGTTGATACCCAAACACCGGCAGACCAATCGACTAGGAACAGTCAAACCACTGCTTCAGATCAAAGGGACTCTGATAGTTTGGGAGTTACCCAAATGGAAAGTGACTCAGAACATCATAAAATGAACCAGGAGGAAAGTCAACCATCCCGAAATAAGTGTAAATTTGGCAAGAAAGGAGTAAACTCTCCATATGCCCATCCCAGATTGTGCAACAAGTACAAGGTCAACGGATGTGATCCTGTGAAAGGGTGCAAAGAGGGATACGCTGCAATTTCCTGCACCCACCAATTTGCAATGGGTCTAAAACAAAAAGGGTATGCCTAAACACAAAATGTAAAAGATTACATTTAAATGGTACTCGCAGCAACCCATCAAATAATGTTGCAGTAGAACAGCGAGCACAGCAACAGCAACATCAACAACATCAACAACAACAGAAACAAGCAGTGGAAAACGGGAGAACAATGAACATCAAACCACAAAATGCCTGGCTGAGTCGTCACTCGACTATGGATGAAAATCAGACCGACCCCATGGTCCCTTTTTTATGGCAACAACTGCAGCAAACACAGCAGCAAATATTACAAATGCTGCAGGCAATGCCATGGCGGGGAACCCCCACATCACCACAAATACTGAGAACGGGTCAGTGGCCCCCTGCCTCATCAATGCTGAACCACCAGCAATAGTCACCACAACAGGCCGTGATGCTGATTTCTGTAAGATAATTACCTTCAATATAGCAGGCCTTATGCCATATAAAATGAAAGGCAAAACGAAACTCCTTGAAGAAATTGCTAAATCCGAAAATGCAATCATCATCTCACTTACAGAATCGCATCTCAATGACGAAATACAGGATGCTGAAGTCAATATACCAAAGTATATGACATTCAGGACAGACAGAATGAAGCATCGCAAGAAAGGTGGTGTTATAACTTATGTGGCAGAGCATTTTGCATGAAGAGTCACAGTCCTGCATTCGGAGTCAAACTCGTATACAGAAGCACAAGTTCTCCACTTGCATACGATAAATATGATCCTTATCAACTTATATAGACTGCCAGAGTGCCCAACAAACACGTTTATGGACCAGTTAACGAAAATAGGAAACATTCTAGATTCTCTACATACTCCGACACCAACTGTGTTCTTCAGTGGTGACTTAAATTTTCCGAGAATTAACTGGGACGCAGAGACTGTGTACGGGGGTACGGCGGAGATGCGAGCCCAAGCAGGGGTGCTCCTGCTACTAGCCGGAGAACATTGTCTACAGCAAATAGTTCGTGCTCCCACGCGGGAGAAGAACCTTCTCGACGTTGTCATGACAAATGATAGCGATCTTATTCGAGACTGTCAGGTGAACAAGATAAACTTATCTGATCATAATTCTATTATTTTGGAAACAAATATTTCTTCAGGCACACCTGCAGTATCTGCACATTTCGCACGGGGTACGACCAGTTTCAGTGATTTGAATTTTCATGCTGGATCAGTCAGCTGGGCCGATGTGAGAGAGGACCTCAGTCTGGTTGACTGGACGCATATAGAACAATATGAAACTAATGAGCAGTACGACTTTCTGATCGCTAACTGCCTTAAGATTTCAAAGAAGAATATACCAAGGAAGATATTACCACCCAAAAACAAAATACCACGATTCCGCAAAATTCTGATGCGCAAAAGAAATAATTTACGTAAAAAATTATGTTGTGTCAAGGATATCCGAGCTAGACACTGTGTTGAAAACAAAATATTGATTATTGAGGACAAACTAAAAATGAGCTCATTCGAAATGAGGAATTTGCAATTTCTCGCATCAAAACCAATCCGAAATACTTCAAGTATGCGGCAAACAAATCAACGATGCGAACTGGTATTGGATCATTAGTGGACGGAAATGGTGGAGTGAGTGACAGGCCAGAAAGTATTGTTGAAACACTAAGGTTACAATATGAAGCAGTTTTCAGCTCACCCAGAGGGGACAGCATGGTGCTCGATCCTGTGGAGTTTTTCGGTGGAACAGAAGGGAACACCAAGGAACTAAATAGCATTTGTATATCCACTGACCACATACGAAATGCAATTCATAAGTTGAGGGTGAATTCAGCTGCTGGCCCTGATCAATTTCCGGCGGTCTTGCTGAGGAAATGCGCAAAAGAGTTGAGTTTTCCTCTGTCCATATTTTATAAAACATCTTTAAGAACAGGGAGAATTCCACAGAAGCTGAAAAACGCTAAAGTCACACCGATTTATAAG
The DNA here is from genome assembly GCA_034508575.1 of Petrolisthes manimaculis. Taxonomy (NCBI): domain Eukaryota; kingdom Metazoa; phylum Arthropoda; class Malacostraca; order Decapoda; family Porcellanidae; genus Petrolisthes; species Petrolisthes manimaculis. Next base: position 118,399 of record JAWZYT010000498.1, on the reverse strand, counting down.
GGTGGCTCGAGGAATGAAGCAAAAAACTACAGGCCCGTTGCTCTAACGTCCCATATCATAAAGGTACTGGAAAAAATTGTGGTAAAAAACATGGCAACGTTCCTCGAAGACACCGGCTTGATGAACGACAGCCAGCATGGCTTTAGAAAGAGTCGCTCATGCCTAACACAATTATTGGTACACTATCAAAAAGTGTTGACGTCACTGGAGAACAACAAAGACGTTGATGTGGTCTATCTGGACATTGCTAAAGCCTTTGACCACGGCATACTTCTCCATAAGCTTCGTCGAATGGGGATTACTGGTGAGCTGGGGAGGTGGCTGTAATGCTTCTTGACCAACAGAGAGCAGGTTGTGGCGGCTGATGGTGCTGAGTCTGCACCGATGCTGGTCACCAGTGGAGTCCCACAAGGCTCTGTTCTTGGACCCCTTTTATTCATCATATACAACTGTGACATTGACCAACATATTCAGCATTCGTTTTTGTCCTCATTCACAGAAGACACACGCGTACTGCGAGAAATATCTGTTACTTCCGACGCTGAACTATTGCAGGAGGATCTTGAGACTCTGTATCAGTGGGCGGACAGAAACAACATGATGTTTAATGACAGTAAATTTGAGCATATGCAGTACACTGTAAGGTACGTGTCCACTTGAGAGCTGAGAGTGAAATAAATGTCGAGAGTTGGTAAAAAGTAAATGGACACAGACTGGAGAGTACTCTCGGAGAGTTCTGCGATTTATGTCGGAGAGTGATTCGTGACACTAGTGGACACAGCTCTCCCACTATCCTGAGAGTACTCTCAGGCACTTTCAGTGTGTTGATATAGCTGAGAGTGAAAGGGCGGAAGTTAAATAGTGTAAATACAAGATACAACAACAAAAATAAAACATAA
>JAWZYT010000498.1:102500-112500 GCA_034508575.1 Petrolisthes manimaculis | reverse complement strand
GTTTCCTATAAAATATCCCTTTACTCTCTATATAATATCCTTTGCTTGGCTGTACAAAGCAGGACAGAGGGAGTGTGATGAATATTTCATGGTGATGGTATAGCAAGGAATGAATTACTTGACCTGACCAACAGTAGGTAGGTGTGACCTGAGTGTGTCATGTACAGTCAAGGACACTGAGACAGCAACACAACACTACACATATGTGTTGCCAAGTATACTGTAAGATATACAAAGTATAGTTGTTCCATCTTCAAATCCAAAGTTATTTATAAAACCAAGCAGTAACCTAAAACAACTAATTATTTCATAGTGATGAAGGCAAGCAATGATAGTATGAGTGAGTGAGAGAGATTATACATACATACATACATACATACTGTTACATATATACACATAAACAACTAATTATTTCATAGTGATGAAGGCAATCAATGACAGACCCAAACTAAATAAATAAAATTACCTGTGGATGAAGGAGTGTGCATTGATGAACAATTGATGCTGCAACACCTCTTGGTTCACACCTGTTGCAACACCTCATTAATCAATCCTACCTGGAAATGTAAATAATGTAATAATCATCATATTAATAATAAAATATGTAACACAACAATATCTATATTTAACTACCAGTACTCTATGTTAAATATGGAAACAATTACTGTTATTATTGTTATTGTGTATATTTTTTGGGTAAATATGGAAAGAATTACCATTAATGCGTACATTTTTTTCAGTAAATATTGAAGGAATTACAGTTATTGTGTATGGTTGTTGTTTTTTGTTAAATTTAAATGGGGCATTTTGAAATTAGCCTGACCTTACCTTACCTAACCTAACCTAACCTAAACCAAGGCAGACTACCAGGACCTAACCTGGACAAACGACCGGGAAATAACCGTGATAAAGTACGGGAAATGACCAGGGCAAAATACTGGGACCTAGCCAGATCTGGCAACACTGCTATAACACGGTAATTCTTTCAATAAATACAGTATTTTACCCCGGCCATTTCCTGTACTTTACCACGGTTATTTCACGGTAGTTTGCCCAGGTTAGGTTAGGTCCGGTAGTCTGCTGTGGTCTAGGTTAGGTAAGGTCAGGTAAGGTAAGATAAGGTTAGGTAAGGTAAGGTAAGGTAAGATAAGGTTAGGTAAGGTAAGGTAAGATAAGGTTAGGTAAGGTAAGGTAAGGTAAGGTAAGGCGGGGCGGGGCGAGGTGAGGTAAGGTTAGGTAAGGTAAGGTCAGGTCAGGTTAGGTCAGGTTTGGTTAATTTCAAAATGCTTCCTTTGATTGTCTTTGAAATTTGTGGATGAAATGCCATAGAATAAAATAGTTTTATAATGTTCTAAATAATTGGGTAATGAAGGTAGAAAAAAAACAGAACATGATAAATGGTAATTCATTCCATATTTACCAAAACACCATAATGAAATTTTTTTTAGAATGTTCTACATAAATAGTAATTATTAATAAATACTGTATAATATCTATATAAGTAGGTAATTATATTAAAATATACAATATAGTGATTGAAATAATTCTGTAAATTTATTATAAACATTTTAACTTGACTAAATTAATAAATAAATTGATTAAATATTTAATTAAATAGGACTTTACCCATCTTATTTATCCATTTATCACCATTTATTTATATCACAGGGATAATTTATTTACTTAACACCTTGAAATAAATAATGGTAGTAATAATCAAATAATTATCTGTTATTGCTTTATTTCATCATTTATCGTCTTATTTATCCATTTATCATCATTTATTTACTTATCAACATCTTGAAATAAATAATAATTAAAATAAAGGTAGTAATAATTAAATAATTATCTTATCGTCTCATTTATCCATTTATCGTCATTAATCTACATCACAGGGATCCTTTATTTACTTATCAACACTTTGGAATAACCAAGTAATAAATAATTAATTAAATAAAGACAACATTTACCCGTAACAAAATCATTATCTATTTTTTCCATTCACCGGTTCGTCTTATTTCGTCATTTATTGACTTATTTATCCCTTTATTACCCTTTATCTACATCATAGGGGTCATTTATTTACTTATCAACACTTCAGAATTGTCAAGGAATAAATAATTAATTAGATAAAGTTAATATTTACAAGTGATAAATTTTTCCATTCACAGGTTCACAATTTATCGTATTATTCTGTCATTTATCGTCTTATTTATGCATTTATCGTCACTTATCTACATCATAAGGGTCATTTATTTACTTATCAACACCTTGGAATGGTCAGGGAATAAATAATTAATTAAATAAAGACAATATTTACCTTCTAGTCTGGGAACCATGATTACCTCTGTCTGTTGCCTGTGTTGATCTCTCGTCAGTGTTACCAGCTCAGATGTTTGTTGATCTCTCATCAGTGTTACCAGCTCAGGTTTAGTAAGTTCAGTTCTGTAACTTTTCAACGGCTCCCCTTTTTGTTTATTTATTGATATTTATTTATTGTTATTTATTTATTTGTTATTTATTTATTTATTATTTATTTATTTGTTATTTTTGTTATTTATTTTGTGTGTTTTTCTACGATACCTGCTGAGTTTTTGTCGGTTTTTTTTCCACACTTCTACTACTAATATATCTTTTACTTTTTCTATATTTTCAAATAATAATTGTTCACATAATTTTGATGTATTCTGATGAATTCTGTAAATTTGGTAAATAGAGCAAACAATATTCTAAGTTTTCCTTTTCTGCACACACACACACACACACACACACATCCTTCACATTTCTCTGATTCTCCTATAAATCACTTTCTATCACTTAATTAGATTTAGGGTGTTGATTCTTAACTTAAATAACAAAACTGATCCATACGTAATATCATATAATATATTTTCTTGTTTTATTTATTTATTATATTTCTTATATAATGTTAAACTTTAGTTTTGGGCTTAAATTCTCCTTTTCTCTAAATTTCATTTTTATCTTTTCTTTCTTTAGTTTCTTTATAGTATTTTCATTTATCTGTAATTAATTATTTAATGATTTCCTGTGTACTTTTCATCCACTTTTCATTTATATGAGTTTCTTTTAATTAATAAAGGAATCGAACACAATATATGACGTCACGAGCCTAATTATTTACTTGTAATAATTTGTTTATAAGATAATAATAATAATACTAGTAATAATAATAATAAAGAGGTGCTGCAATATTATACATTGTTTACAAGGATGGAAGGAAAGTGTTGGTGGTTGATTGGTTGATGGGATATAAGAGCTAATTAGACATACATATATAATCAAGTATCACTTCAACAATTGTATAGTCCACAAACATATTGTTTATGAATAAAATATTTATATAGTGTAGGGTCAGTTGGGGTCACACCGACCACCGGGTCACACCGACCCTCATAAACAACTCAAAAACCAATTTGAATTGCGCGCCGTCATTCAGTGCGAACGCAGCGCCACCGCAGACGGACAACATGGCAACAACAGCAGCACACCAGAGTCGGATCTATTTACACCAGGTAAGATTTTCTTTTTTTCGTATGTCCGATGTAATATTTCACGATTCTTATATAGTGTCCTATGTCGGCAATAACGTCCTGATTCTGGGGAGATAGGTTGCATCACGAAGTGTAATCATATTAGCATGATATCAAGTGAAAAAGAAGTCACTCAGTTGCCTGGGACAGGAATCATGAACGCGGGAAAAAAATATGGCGGGGCGCAGCACACCGACCCTGCCAAGGTGGCTTCACACCGACCCTAAAATAATTGAAAATTATATATCTTTTTTTTTACCTTCCCAATCATAATGACAAGTGCTTGATTATGTTTATTAGCATGCTGAGAACCCTGTATATTGATTTGGTGCATCTAAGTGAGGTGGAACAGTGTTTTTTTTTTGTGTGAAGTTGAAGGTAAATTATGAGAATTTTGTGAGTTATTTCGGCAATGTAAAAGTATAAGCACATTCATATATCATTATATAAGTGATGTAAGTTATTAAAATGTTTCTATTTAAAATATTTTGTGGTTAAAATTCCATTTCAAGTTGGGCATTTTCAAGGTCAGGGGGTCGGTGTGACCCTGCCCACCTTGACGATTTTGATAATTATATATATTTTTTATTACCTTCCCAATTATAATGAAAAATGCTTGATTATGTTTATTAGCATGATTTTTAACCTGTATATTGATTTGGTGCATTTAAGTGAAGTTAAACAGTGTTTATTTGGGGGGTCAAGTTGAAGGTGATTTGTGGAGAAAAAATACTATCCTAAGCAAACCTAACATAACTAGGCATGACCTCTAATGTCTTAAACTATTTTCAGAACACCACCAATTCAACCACCACTACCATGCCTCGCCAACGCCAACGCACGTCCAACAAACAGATGGACAGGACCGACCTAGAAAAGGCCTTCAATCACCGGGTCAAAACCCAGTGCAGCCACAAGGAGGCCGCTGAAAAATTCGGCGTCAAGAAGACGACTCTGGTTGTAAGTTTCTCCATTCAATCCTATAACCTTCTATTTATAAGTTATATTGACAATTGCATTAGGCTATTGAGTTTTCTTTTATTTTATCAAAGTAAATTAAGCTATTAAGTTTTCTTTTATTTAATCAAAGTAGTAATTAAGCTATTAAGTTTTCTTTTATTTAATCAAAGTAGTAATTAAGCTATTAAGTTTTCTTTTATTTAAGCAAAGTAGTAATTAAGTATTAAGTTTTCTATTATTTAAGCAAAGTAGTAATTAAGCTATTAAGTTTTCTTTTATTTTCTATGTCCTAATTTATATTGATACTTACAGGATGCATTCAACCGCTCCAAGAAGGAGTCTAACGGGGTGACCTATGTGCCTGTTCCTGGGAAGGTAAACATGGTTTTTACTCCTGAGCAAGAAGGGCTCATAGTTAAATATACCATCCAGGCGGCCCAAATGTTCTACGGGTTGCCGAGAATTGAGGTCCGCAGGATGGTATATAACTATGCCCATGCTTGCAAGAGTAAGAGCATCCCCGAGGCCTGGGAAAGAAACCGGATGGCTACTACGGACTGGTATTACAGCTTTATGGAACGCCATCCAGATCTTGTCTTGAAGGCTCCGGAAGGCATGTCGATTGCCAGGATTGTGGCTTTTAACAAAGTCAATGTGGAAACCTTTTTCAAGGCTTACACATTGGCTTTGGAAAAGTACCAATTCACTCCGGACCGGATATTCAATCTGGATGAAAGTTCCTTGTCCACAGTTATGAAGCCTTGTAAGGTTGTATGTGCACGAGGTAAGCCGGTAGCGACGCAGGTAACTCGTGAAAGGGGGGAAACAATGACGTTCGTGGGCATTATAAGTGCTGCGGGGCAGGCCGTGCCTCCAGTATTTATAATTCCCCGAGCCCGTTGGAACCCCACTTTCATGAGGAACACGTCTTTTGGGTCCAAAGGGATATTGCATCCCAGTGGCTGGATGAACGGTGACTGTTTCGTGCAGACACTTCAGCATCTCCATGAGAGATCTTGTTCTTCTGACGAGAACAAGATTCTCCTGATCATGGACAATGCTGAATGTCACATGAACATCAACGTTGTCGAGTTTGCGATCAGGCATGGTATCGTAATTGTTACCTTGCCTCCTCACACAACCGACAAACTCCAGCCATTGGATGTAAGTGTCTTTGATCCTTTTAAGACCTTCCTGCGTGCGCTACTGAACGACCACGCGCTCATGCATCCTAATGAGCATATAACTGTGCACCAGCTACCGGAGTTTGCTTGTGATGCCTGGACTAAGGCAGCGAACCCCGTCAATATCCTCAGTGGGTACCGGGCGACTGGCATCTGGCCCGTCAACCGCCTCATCTTCCCAGATGAAGCGTTTGTGGGGGCTCAGGTGACAGAGCGACCAGCACCTCCTGAGGACTTTGTGGTGGAAGTGGGCCCCCCTTCATCTGATGGAGCTAATTCATCAGATGGAGAGGACCAGCCTCCTGCATCTCAAGTAATTGACCTGCCCGATCTCTCTCCCACCCTCGAGGATGACCCAGATGACCCTACTGGCACAGCATGGCCAGACCCAGGAACAGCTGCACCAGGCCCCAGCACTGCCACCCCAGGCCCCAGCACTGCCACCCCAGGCCCCAGTACTGCCACCCCAGGCCCCAACACTGCCACCCCAGGCCCCAGCACTGCCACCCCAGGCCCCAGTACTGCCACCCCGGGTTCCAGCACTGCCACCCCAGGCCCCAGCACTGCCACCCCAGGCCCCAGCACTGCCACCCCAGGCCCCAGTACTGCCACCCCGGGTTCCAGCACTGCCACCCCAGGCCCCAGCACTGCCACCCCAGGCCCCAGCACTGCCACCCCAGGCCCCAGTACTGCCACCCCGGGTTCCAGCACTACCACCCCGGGTTCCAGCACTCGGTCGACCCCGCCCTCCATTACACCCGAAGCTGTCAGGCCCTTCCCCAAGGCAGCCAACCAACGGCCCTATGGAAAGGGCAAGAAGAGGTTGCGGGCCTGCATCCTCACCGAGAATGAGGAGGCGATTGTCGACCTACGGGTGAAGGCAGCCAAAAAGCAGAAGCTGGAGGAGAAGAAGAAGGCAGTGGCTGGCAAGAAGAGTGGAGTGCCTCGGAAGAAGAAGCCTGCCCTGGTCCCAGAGAGCTCCGAGGAGGATGATGTCCGGGTCGTGCTGGATGACTCCTCAGAGTATTCCGATGACTCTGAGTTTACGGAGTCATCCTACCCATTCCTGGACAAGGAACCGGAGGTGAGAGACTTTATGCATTATTCTACCTATGTATAAACTTTAGCACCACAAATCACGTAACAATTTGAACTTTTAAGGTAGCCTAGGTCTACAGAAACTTTATTTTCATAGCCAAAATTAATCAAGTAGCCTAAGTCTTATGAGGATAGCCAACCCTATCATATCTTATTTTTCTTTATAAAGACGCTCCTAATCATGTTTTCAATTATATTTTCAGGCAGGAGACTTCGTGCTGGTCAGGCTGGCACTGGAAGAGGGACGTGGTGTGGGCACATCGGTCTGCTATGTGGCCCATGTGTTGGACACTTTGGAAGGTAGCCGCCTCAACCTCTCCTTCCTCCGGATGAAGTCGGCCATCCTTCGGAACACCTTCACCTTTCCCAACATTCCCGACGAGTCAGAGGTTGAGGCGGGGCATTGTTTAGGTGTTGTCAAGGTGTCGAAGGGGGCAACCAAGCGACAGGCGGACCTTATCAAAGTGTTCCCTCCGCTTGTCCCCTTCAACATGCACTACTAAACAGGCCGCCAATGAATAAACATACATTATTTTTGAGATGATCTTTCATTTTACCACTTAATAATGTAGTAGGGGGGCCAGGGTTATCATAAATGTTGTTTCCAGGCAGAAAAACAAAACATGTGTGGTGTTTTTTCAGCTTCAAAAATCTGGGTCGGTATCACCCAACCCCCTGGGTCGGTGCGACCCAACCCCTGGGTCGGTGTGACCCAGCCACTGGAGCACACCGACCTTGAGCAACAAAATTTTCAAAGTGCCAAAAAATACTCTTATTATTGGAGTTGCAGCTCTATGACCCTACCATAGGTGCATCATATTCTAAAGTTTGGTTTGAGTACAGTTTCCTCCGTCTCCAGTAATATTTGGATTTTTTATGAATATTTTTCCACTAAGGGGTCGGTGTGACCCCATCTGACCCTATATATGTTCTGGTGCTACTCATTTTTTACGAGTATAATATTATTACTGAATGCAATTATATTAATAATATAAATTATGAAGGAAATTCTGTATTTGTGATATGTTTACACTATAAATATATATAAAGGAAATATGTGATGACGAATATATTAAAAGAAATATTAATACAAATATATTATAGAATATTAATATCTTAATAATTATATAGAAAATTATTAATGATGTAGACTAATTAACTAAACAATAAACAATACTATAAATTAATTAACTAAACCATCATAATGACTGAGTCTGTATGTTAATGAATAATGGAGATCTGCCAACTGTGTGTGTGTGTGTGTGAGAGAGAGAGAGAGAGAGAGAGAGAGAGAGAGAGAGATTCTCTCACTTTCTCTCTCATAGTACACACACACACACGAGTATATCACACACATAAACAAATACACACAAATTCACACACACACACACACACACACACACACACACACACACACAGAGAGAGAGAGAGAGAGAGAGAGAGAGAGAGAGAGAGAGAAACATTCACTTACTCTCTCAGTACACACTCACACAATCTCAGTACACACACACACACGCACACACTCTCAGCACACACACGCACACTCTCTCAGTACACACACACACACACACACACAAACACACACACACACACTCATTCGTCCAAACTATTCAAGGCAACAACAGCCTATCATTATTTGTGTGTGTGTGTGTATGTGTGTGTGTATGTATGTGTGTACAGTATGTGTGTGTGTGTGTATGTGTGTGTGTGTATGTGTATGTATGTGTGTACAGTATGTGTGTGTATGTGTGTGTGTATGTATGTGTGTACAGTATGTGTGTGTATGTGTGTGTGTATGTATGTGTGTACAGTATGTGTGTGTATGTGTGTGTGTATGTATGTGTGTACAGTATGTGTGTGTGTATGTGTGTGTGTATGTATGTGTGTACAGTGTGTGTGTGTATGTGTGTGTGTATGTATGTGTGTACAGTATGTGTGTGTGTATGTGTGTGTGTATGTATGTGTGTACAGTATGTGTGTGTATGTGTGTGTGTATGTATGTGTGTACAGTATGTGTGTGTGTGTGTGTGTGTATGTATGTGTGTACAGTATGTGTGTGTATGTGTGTGTGTATGTATGTGTGTACAGTATGTGTGTGTGTATGTGTGTGTGTATGTATGTGTGTACAGTGTGTGTGTGTATGTGTGTGTGTATGTATGTGTGTACAGTATGTGTGTGTGTATGTGTGTGTGTATGTATGTTTGTACAGTATGTGTGTGTATGTGTGTGTGTATGTATGTGTGTACAGTATGTGTGTGTATGTGTGCAGTATGTATGTGTGTGTACGTTGCTAAGATCGAGATAGAGAGAATGAATTTATGTGTGTGAGAGAGAAAGAGTGATCATATATGTGTGTGTATGTGTGTAAAAAAAAAAATAATAATAATAATAATAATAAACGAGAGAGAGAGAGAGAGAGAGAGAGAGAGAGAGAGAGAGAGAGAGAGAGATGGTGACGTCACATGTGGGGTGTTTTGATGTTACTCATAATCACACACACACACACACACTCATTTGTATAATTATTTCACACACACACACACACACACACACACAAATACACACACACACAAATTTGTACATTTATTACACACACAGACACATACGCACACATATATATTTAACACACACACACACACACACAAATACACATTTGTATAATTATTACATACAAACACACAAACACACACACAAGTATATCACACACACACACACACACACACACACAAACGTTCTGGCTTCCTTTGTAGTGTAGAGAATTCCCAGAATCCATCTCTCTCTCTCTCTCTCTCTCTCTCTCTCTCTCTCTCTCTCTCTCTCTCTCTCTCTCAACATACACACACACATTATTATTATTATCATCATTATTATTATTAATAATATAAACGAACAAAAGAGAGAGAGAGAGAGAGAGAGAGAGAGAGAGAGAGAGAGAGAGAGAGAGAGAGACAGAGAGAGAGACTACCACCACCACTACCTCAGTCACTACCACCACTACCACTACCACCACCACCATCACTACCTCTGTCACTACCACTACCACCACTACCACCACCACAACCACTACCTCTGTCACTACCACCACCACCACCACTACCTCTGTCACTACCACTACCACCACCACCACCACCACCACCACTACCACTACCACTACCACTACCACCACCACCACCACTACCTCTGTCACTACCACCACCACCACCACTA